>CM041781.1:4010766-4532140 GCA_023374045.1 Limonium bicolor | reverse complement strand
TTCAGCAATCCCAAAAGAAATCCCAGGGTGAGAGCAGTGCCCATGCTGAGCAGGGCAAACCAGCTGAGCTTCTTCAGCTTGGTTATTCTGCACCGGTGGCAGCAAAGCCACTGAGATCACACCCACCAAAGGGTAAATTCCTAATCCAATTTGTATTCGTATAAGTATCGTATCTAGTATATCCACGCACACATGTGCTAACCCTCTAACCTCAGGTTCTAGCTCCGGTGTCGCCAAAACCTTCTCCGATGGCCGCACCTATGTGTGCAGAAAGTGCAACCAGGACCATCCTGGTAAGGACTGTTACGGGAGAGAATCAAATGCTATAATTGTCAGAAGCTGGGACACACAGCTAACAAGTGCCCAGAGAATGGAAAGCCGAGGGGAACCTTCCAAAGCTACAAGCAGAGAGAGGGCAAGGAGGTGGCATCTGGCGATGCACCGGCCCAGCAGGCACCTCAGGGACAGGGATCCCGGGGCCCTCAGAGGGGCGCACCTCAGAGGCAGCCTGTTCTGCATGTGATTGACCGTGATGGGTCCGGTTCGAAATCCGGCCCAGGTAATCATCTAAACCTTTAATCCTTGAAATAGCATGCCTAGTAGTAGAGTAACTGTATGAGTGAATGCATGAGTAAATAAATGAAGTGTATATTAAGCATGAAATGAAGTAGTTGAAACTAGTACTCACCGTAGACGAAATTTGTACCATAGGAAGTTTAGTATCTGTTACCCGATACCGGTAAACTTGAATCAGAAGAGATCGACATCACCAACCACGACTACACCAACAATCAGTGTCAGGTCATCCGACCAGGTATGATCTTATTAAAGGGATACCTGACACCCGAAGCGCAAATCTCAATCATTCGACGATGCAACGAGCTAGGAACGGGTCAAGGTGGATTTTACACACCCGAATTCCCCGGTGGAGCGAAGATGAAGCTGAAGATGATGTGCTTGGGAAAGGACTGGAATCCTTATACCAAGACATACCAGGAGACACGAACACAAGACGGAGCGACGCCACCGACAATACCACCAGAGTTTCAGACACTCATCACTCAAGCAGTAGAACTTGCACAACAATGTGAACCTGAACCGATCCCCGCACTTGAAGCGGATCTCTGTATCGTCAACTTCTACGAGAAAGAAGGACGACTTGGGTTACACCAAGACAAGGAAGACAGCGGAATCTCTTGAACAAGGAGTGCCCGTAGTGTCTTGGTCCATTGGTGATGACGCCGTATTCCTGTATAGCGAGCAGAAGCGTGTGGACCTCGCACAGAAACTGGTATTGAGATCAGGAGATGTCCTAATCATGGGTGGAAACTCTAGATGCTGTATCACGGGATCAACAAGATCAAGTTGAATACGGCACCCGGCAATAATCAATGCCACACACATGAAACCAGGACGCCTGAACCTTACCTTTAGAAAGTATTAAATTCCTAGTATCATGTAATCTATTAGTAACGTGTATTAGAGACACGACATGTATGATGGTTGGTTTATCAATAAAGAGCAGTGTTGATTTAATTCCACTTGTGTCCACCATCAATACTTATCCAATTGTGAATCCAATAGGTTGTGGACTCGGTACCGAAGGTAACCTGAGCATCCTCACCGAAGCACAAGCCGGCAAGAGCGGCACCATTCTAACGGGAACCTTCCCAGTAAATGGCATTGATGCCAATGTGTTATTCGACTCCGGCGCCTCTCACACTTTCGTATCACCATCCTTTGTGAAGAGGTTGAAGCTAGATGCGGATGAGCTACCGAACTTCATGGTTACTCTCCCATCGAAGGAGCGAGTAAAGTGCACCAAGTACTATCAATCAGCCGCAATCCAAATCAAAGGCGAATCGTTTCCCATTTCCTTCATCGAATTCAATGAATTGGGATTCGACGTAATCATTGGGATGAATTGGTTGGAGCGGCACAAGGGTAGAATCCTCTGCGCCGAGCATCGTTTGCTGCTCAAGAGTCCTTCTGGGGTTACCGTATCTTACCGCCAGAGACCGAGAGAGCCTTCGACCACACTTATATCTGCCATGGCCATGTACCGGGAGCTCAGAAAGGGCCAAGAGGTGTATCTTTGTTATGTACAAGACCTGGAGCGAGATCCAGAGTTCAGTGATGAAGTACCCATTGTATCCGATCCCGATGTATTCCCTAAGGAGCTACCCGGCATGCCACCACCGAGAGCAGTGGAATTCGAAATTGATCTATTGCCAGGTACCGGTCCCATTGCCAGGGCACCGTACCGCATGGCACCAGCAGAGATGACCGAATTGAAAGAACAGTTAAGAGACCTTCTAGACAAAGGGTTTATACGCCCGAGCGTATCACCCTGGGGAGCACCGGTCCTCTTCGTGAAGAAGAAGGACGGTAGCCTCCGACTATGCATTGACTACCGCGAGCTGAATGCGGTCACAGTCAAAAATAAATACCCACTACCACGTATCGACGACCTATTCGACCAGTTGAAAGGAGCCTCAGTCTTCTCCAAGATCGACCTCCGTTCAGGGTATCATCAGATTGCAATCAAAGAACAAGACATTGAGAAAACGGCATTCCGTACCAGATATGGCCACTACGAATTCACGTGATGCCATTCGGTTTGTCAAATGCACCGCAAATTCATGGACCTCATGAACCGTATTCAGTGAGCAGTTGGACACTTCGGTTGTGGTCTTCATCGACGACATCCTTGTATATCCAAATCACCAGAGGAACATGAAACCCTTGAGGAAAGTGCTTGAGACACTGCGCGAGAACCAGCTGTATGCGAAGTTCTCCAAATGCGAGTTTTGGCTTGATCAGGTATCATTCCTTGGACATGTCATCTCGAGCGCAGGTATCTCGGTTGACCCTTCTAAGGTAGAAGCTGTACGATCATGGCCTAGACCCAAGACTGTTACCGACATTAGGAGCTTTCTTGGTCTAGCCGGTTACTACCGGAGATTTGTAAGGGACTTCTCGAAAGTCGCTAAGCCCATGACTACATGATGAAGAAAGATGCACCGTTTGTATGGACACACGAGTGCGAGCTATCATTTCAGAAACTGAAAGACTCATTGACCTCAGCGCCCGTCCTTACTCTTCCAGAGGGCACAGAGGGATTTGAGGTATACTGTGATGCATCAGGCAAAGGAATGGGATGCGTACTCATGCAGCATGGCAAGGTCATTGCTTATGCCTCCCGCCAGCTGAAAAAGCATGAGGAGAATTACCCGACTCACGATTAGAGTTAGGAGCCATTGTCTTCGCCTTGAAGATATGGCGACACTATCTCTATGGGGTAAGCATCACCATCTACTCCGACCATAAGAGCTTACAGTATGTATTCACTCAGAAAGAACTCAACTTGAGACAGAGAAGGTGGATGGAGTTTCTCTCAGACTACGACATCAACCTGCAGTACAAGGAAGGGAAGGCAAACGTTGTAGCCGACGCCCTGAGCCGTCGAGCACACTCGATCCATTCGCTACTCGCTTCTTCTAGCTTGGTTGACGAGGTGCGAGACGCTCAGTTGAGCGACCCTTTCCTAACGAAATCAGACACAGATCGAGAATGGTACCTTTGAGAAGTATGATTTTTAAGCTACATGAAGATGGTTTGATTCGGTTGAATGGCAGGCTATGCGTCCCCCGAAGCAATGCTGAGCTAAGGGATCGCATCCTGCGAGAGTCACACTGTTCCGCATTATCAGTCCATCCGGGAGCCTCCAAGATGTACAAAGACATGAAGAGGTACTTCTGGTGGTCTGGAATGAAATCAGATGTGACAGAATTTGTATTGAGATGCTTAACATGCCAGAAGGTAAAATTCGAACACCGTAGACCGGGCGGAATGGTACAATCGATGCCAGTTCCGGAGTGGAAATTTCATGATATCTCCATGGATTTTGTTGTAGGACTCCCACCTGCTAGGGGAGGACTCAACATGATCTGGGTAGTAGTAGATCGCCTTACCAAGGTTGCCAGATTCATACCGATGAAGGACACCTGGAAGGTAGTAAAGCTAGCTGAGCTTTTCGATAAGGAGATTATCAACACCACGGAGTCCCTAAGACTATAGTATCTGACCGCGACACCAGATTTCTTTCGAGATACTGGAGAGCTACAAGGGAAGCGTTGGGTACAGAATTGAAGTTGAGTACCGCCTTCCATCCTCAAACCGACGGTCAGACAGAAAGGACCATCCAGACACTGGAGGACATGCTTCGGGCATGTGCCTTGGACTTTCAGGGGAGTTGGTTAGATAAGCTTCATCTTATCGAGTTATCGTATAATAATAGCTATCACGCCTCGATTAAGATGTCGCCTTTCCAAGCTCTATACGGTAGACCTTGCCGTACACTATAACCGAAAGAGTGGGATCCGTAGCCTACAGGTTAGCACTACCTGAGGACTTGGGGCGTGTCCATGATGTATTTCATGTGTCACAACTCAAGAAGTATATTGCTGATCCTTCTCATGTGCTAGAGCCCGAGCACTTATCCATCGAGCCGACTATGCGATATGTGGAAACCCCAGTGAGAATCCTTGATAGGAAGACCAGAGACACTCGCCATAAGTCTATACGAATGGTGAAGGTCCTATGGTCTAACCATGATGTCGAATAAGCGACATGGGAGTTGGAAGATGCCATGAAGGCTAAATACCCGCAGTTATTCATAGACTAGAGAGTCTACTATTTAGTATACGGGTACGGGTCGTACCCCTTTTAAGGGGGGTAGAGCCCTTTTGCTTTTGCATTGCTTCGGGGTAAGCATTGCATTTCGTATGGCACATGTAGTGCAAGTGAATTTAGTATGGATGTTTATGTATGTGTAATGTGTAATGAATGATGTGTATGTGCAATGTATGGTGTATTGGTGTAATGTGTATTGTGTACGGTAATGGTGTATCGTAGATTGTGGTATGGTATGAATGGAAATGATGTATTGTGTATGTGAATGGTGTATGATATTGAAATGTGTATGCTTGCGATGTGGAATGAAGTAAACACCTCATAGGTGTAGTAAGACACATTATGGCAATTGGTTGGCATAATGAGTAAAGTTGCAATAAACTATTAACCTTGAGCAACTTTGAGGGCAAAGTTTCTTAAGGGGGGTAGATTGAAATACCCCGTAATTAAAAACAGTGATTAATTAGGCTAATAAGTAATTTAGAAGCTTAATTAAGTATAAATAATTAGTAGGGAACAAATCCCGAAGAAAACGGATCCTTAAAATGGATTAAAATCACTAACGAACCTTAAAGCGCGTTTTTCGAGGTAATCGGGAAAACGTGTCTTTAAGCGGGTCAAATAGACTCGTAACAATTTTGGTCAACTAAATGATCATTAATAAATATTAGTGAAGCTTAAGGACCAATAAAATCAATAAAACGAGAGATTAGTAAAAACTGCTGTCAAAAACGGGAAGTTGTGGGGTAGAAATATAAATAACACAAACTTATGTGTCCACTTTTAAAATAAAAAGTGAAATTGTGTGTGTGTGTAGTGTGCCAGCCGGCCCCCCTATTCCCCTCTCTCACACACTCATTAATCCTACTCTTATTTACAAACAAACAAAAATAATAAAACAACACTCACTACTTTATTCTACTCTCACATTCTCTCTCTCCTATCCCCATTCTCTATTCTCTCTCACGTGAACCAGCACCCCCTCACACTCTCTTTTCTTCTTCCTCCTTCTTCCATGCGATTTCCATGGTGAAACAAGAAGACCCCCACAAACTCTACTTCTCTCCTTTGTAACTCCCTCTAAACTCTTCCAAAAATTATAAAAATACCACCATTGTAATCCTCTCACCAAGAGCAACATTTTCCTCTTTTCAAAATCCAGAAAAGAGCACTTTCGATTTTATGGGTATACCCCATTTGGAGTTTCAACACCACCATTAGAAGGCCCTCCTTCTCCTTGTTCTTCTAAGGTAAAAATATTTGAAAACTCCATCTTTTTCTAGCTCTTGTGGGCAAAACGAAATTCATGAACTAAACCCTTGTTGTTCCTCTTGTTCTAGCCGATTTTGGCTTGTTGGTGGAGTTGGAAATATTGTTCTTGAACCACTCCAAACAGCACTTGCACTCTTGGAAGGTAATATAAATTCTAAACCCTAAAATTTACATTAGAACTCAAATAATGGTTAGGGTTAGTTTTAGTATTGAATGGGTGTATGTATGGGTGATGATATTAGATTGTTGAATACCAAAACCGGTAGAGAAGAAGGAAGGAAGGAGAAAGAGAGAAGAAAGAAAATCTAGAAGGAAAACAAGGTAAGAATGCTCATTGTGTAACCTTGTGTAAATTTGTATATGTAACAGATTTTAGAAATAAAAAGGTGTATTGTAAATGGTATTTTGTAGTAGAGTAATGTATAGGGGGATATAAGTATTTTGAAGCTTTAAAAGATATGTTAAAACTCGTTAAAACAGATTGGGAATTTAATGTTGAGTGCAGGAATTTTTGTGGGTGTTCTAGCATTAGTGTTTGTATATGAGAGCTTGTATATGGTTGATGTTTATAAACAGGTGAGAATGAATGAAAATGTGATTAGAACAATGTGGCGAGAGTATAAATTATAGGGGAGGTTATGGCAAAATTTGCCTAGGATTAGAACACTTAGAGAATTAAAACTAGGTGACTAATGTGAGTGTGTAAAGATTTTGTTTGAGATGGATAGGGGGTGAGTTGAGAGAGATAGTTAAGGTAGTTATAGTGCATTGTAAGTTTTAGAAATGACATTATAAGAGGGAGCTAAAGAGATAGAGGATGAGAGTTAAAATCTGTAGCAATTGCAACTAGAGAAGAAACAATGTGAGTGTTGAATTGGAACTTAGAAAATTGGGTGTAAGAGTAGTATAGAATTGTGTAATGAGTTAGGAAATGAATTAGCATGATTTAGGATGTTTAAATAGTACTAAAACATGTTAGGATGTATGTAGGAAGACTAGGGAAGCAATGGGTGAAATTGGGAAAGAAAAAATAAAGTCTGTAGCCATGTTCTGATTCCGTCCGACCCAGACGGTGAGTCGGACGTGGGTCGGACGGGGCTTAAGAAACGAAAACCAATCTTTCTGGAATGGTCCGACCCAGAGCCGTGAGTCGGACGTGGGTCGGACATGGCTTAAATAACGAAATAAAACTTTCTGTAATGGTCCGACCCACAGCCGTGGATCGGACATGGGTCGGACCGACGAAAATTTACAATGTCGAAGTTTCTGACTTCGTCCGACCCAAACGGTGAGTCGGAAGTGGGTCGGACGGAGCTTAGACGACAGGACCAAACCTTCTGGAATGGTCCGACCCAGAGAGTATGGGTCGGGCGGAATAGTTCTGGGTCGGACAGGGTAATTTTCTGGGAACGAATCTTACTGGAATGGTCCGACCCAGGGCTTGGGTCGGACGGTGGGTCGGACGGCCCTATACTTACAAAAAAAAAGAAACAGTAAGCTTATAACTAGTATATATATATATATGTATACCCACCTATACATATGTATATATATGTGTATGTAAATTATGGACAAGTAATGGAAAGTAAGTAAAATGAAATATAAGGGTAAGGAATGTAAAGGCTTAGTGAATAAGGATTAGTAAACATAAAAGTAGTTGAGTTAAGATTAATAATGGTAGATTAATCACTCAATTGTATGCATATCATAGGATTTGATTTGTGACACCGGAAGGACGTTTGGGAACACGTACGACGGTGAACGGTATGGATTCCTCATGCCCCGTATGCTATCTTGGTTACTCTGATTTGTGTGTTGTGTGCTAATTGATCACCAAATAAGATAAATGCACGAATCGGAGTTAATATGCATACTTGTGAATATGTAGTGTTGTATGTTGTGAATATTTTCTTAAATTTTAGTTTGTATAATTCATGAAATGTTTGGATGAATATGAATGTGTGTATGTATGATGTATTATATTGTGACCGATTGTGATGTGCTTGGACTTCTAACTTATTCCTAACAAGCTAACCATCCTAACTTAAAATGGTAATTAAATTGGAATGAGTAGAAGTCCGATATAGTTTCGGCCACGCGTGAGGATGCGGAGTCACGAGAGGTTGGCTCCAATTCCTGACTCTTAAACTGGTCCGCGGCCCAAATCCCTTAAGTGGGTAGCATCCCGGATTGGTGAGTCAAGTAAATCCCGGAGGTGGGACGGCGTAGTCCCCAGGGCCGGAGGTCCCGACGACTTAACTTGAGTATAAGTAAGTAAGTAAGAATGAGTAAGTAAAGTAATTGAAAGTAAGTAATTGTAAGTAAGAAAAAGTAAGTAATGAGTAAAAGAGTAAAGCATTCCGATTAACCCGGATGCATAATTTGGCTAACCTTGTGAAGGTAAGTTAGATGTAAGCTATGATATTGTTGCCTTGAATTGCGTAATGAATTGTATAGCATGTATGATGTATGAAAAGCATGTATGTATGAAATAAATGAACAGCATGTTAGTGGACGTCAAATAGTCGGCGTGCCCTAGCTAGCACGCGGTATATGCGGAGTCTATATGCAGCGTTTGCTGAGCCCCTTGGGGCACCATTTTCACTACACGCAGGTACCCGCGAGGGATGAAGATGTGAAGACCTAGTTTCATTTCTTTTATCTTCTTTTTGGAATGTAAACACTGGATTATGATGGGTGTACTAAGTAGTACATGGCTATAGCTTTTGATTAGCCGGTGTACCATGGGGTACACCTTTTTGGATTTTGATAGGATGGGGATTGGTATAGATGAGTAGCCTTAGAAACTCATTCTTTTGGAACTTAGAAATGATGTAATCGAATATACTCCAATACTCGGTGATCCATTGATGTAAGTATTTGGTGTATGGTATTTTGGCAAGTAATTTAGTAACTCGGTACGTTATGTTCATCAGACCGTGACTGTAAGTATTAGTAGCCTAGCTAGCCGTATGGGCGGTTAGCGGCATTGTTTCACCCGCCGTAGTAAGTATGTAATAATTCCGCTGCGAACTCGTAGGATTAATAGGACGTTTAGACGGTAAGCATAGGATTAGCGGTTGGGGTGTTACACTTGGGCATGTCTTAATGTCTTAGTTTGTGACAAGAATTGCTATCTTGTCTCAAGGTGTATACCTTGTATTTTTTTTTTGCTGTTGGTATATCTTATTATTCATTGTCATTTTTAAAGTATACCACTTAATTCTTTCACATGATTTGTGACCTTAATTATGCACTAATATGTTACATATTATATTAGCTTAGAAGTTGTTTTCTTCTTTATTAATATCTCTCATTTAATCCATTATTTATATAGGATTAAAACTGTTTGGACTTTATATATTGATCCAAGTACATATATATATATATTTATTTATTTATTTACTTGTTCATATGTACATATATATTGAGGAATTATATATTTCCTTAATGAATTTAAGGTTTGTTAGTCTTTATGATAATGACTAACCTTGATTAACCTTTCCTTTTAATTAATTCATGATTAATCCATATACATAAGGTTTGGGGTATCTTAACGGGCGCTGATGCCCGTATGGAAGAACTGTAGGCGACGCTAACATAGAATGCTAGGCGGCGACGCCGACATGGACGGCCGGGCGTGACGGCTACACGGAGGGGGCAGCGTCGATGGATGCCGGTGTCGGCCTCGGCCACTATCGGCTGGTGTAGGCGTCTAATTCTCGGGTATCATTTTTTACTTTTTCGGGCAGTTTTTTGTACCAAATTTTACTCTGCATTAGTACCTAAATTGACAAAAGTAAATTAGAATGGGCCCCTCGTAAGTTCTCATCGGTGTTAACATCAACTGCATACTCGTTGAAGATCTCTGGATCGTCACCTTCATTATTTCCTCCATCTTTTTTGCTCTTCCTACCGAAAAATTTCTTCACACCTTTCAAAACCATCTTCTCTCTTCCTCTCTTTCACTATATTATTTCTGAATTTGAATATGATTTCATAATGTATTTACTCTTCTTATGTAATGAAATTTGGGTGCTTCTTATAATATGTCACAAATTATAGGTAAATATTGTAATTTAAAAAAAAATGAAGGACGCACATAATGGTCATTTTCCAACTGAGCGAATTGGAAATCCAACTGCGCGTAGTGATCCTCTAAAAAATTACCCAGAGGGAAAAGCTAGCTAGATATTACTGATGATACTTTGTGCGCGTAAAATCCTGAAGTTAACGTCCCGACCGGGATAACGTATATATAGTAATGCTTATGTGGGAGAAAACATGAGCCACGAGTTGAGACACTTATAAAACGTCATCATCAGCCGCATGTAAGTACTCGGTTGCATGTTGTACGCAATCATTTTCTTGAACAATTGCCTAACTGTATATGATCATGCATGAGATCATACTTTAAATTTGAGGGAACTTTTATTAGATGTAACTATGTTTTTTTTTGTAAAATAATGAAATGTCAAATTTCAAAATATTTTATTTAGAAGAAATGATCAAAATTGGTAGAATAACAAATAATATTTAAAAACTAATATAAAATAAAGTAAAAATTATTTAAAAAAATTCAAGTTGTAAATATGGGTGATTTAATTTACTTCTTTTTTAAAAAAAAAATTCATTCGTTATATTCTTCATGAAAAATTAATAAATTGACAAATTATTGTATTTTTGTCTAATATTTAATAATATGTTCGTATTAAACAAAAAAATTGTTAGTTTATTAAGGATAATTGCTACTACTTTTTTTACTAATTCTTGGAAGCTATATATTTTACTTAATTGAAATTTAAAACAAAATATTTAGAATATTCATAATAAATTTCTAAATTTTATTTAACAATCATCAGTATTTTTGATACTTTATTATATATTAGCAATACTCTTTCAACTATGTTGACTTAATTTTATACTAGTTTTTTCAACTTTATCTCTTTTTCTACCGATTCTTGATCATTTAATCAAAATAATTTATTTTTAACTTGTTTATGGTAGTTTATATTTTTAATTTTTTTATATAAATTATATCTACATATTGTTAACTTTCAAAAGTATGTATTAACTTGTAGAGATTTTATTTTCTTTTCCCTATTGATCAATGACTAGCTACAGAATGTCGTTTTATGAATTAACAAAATAAAAATAAAAATAAAGATATTTTATAGTACATCGGTATATACAGTTACAGCATATATCCTAGATATAAGTAGCTTGCATGACTTAGGCAAACTAACTCTCGTATAGATATAAATACGCATATACTATGAGATATGGCTAGTAAAGGCAAAATCTGTGTTGCCGAGGGAAGTAAAGGCACGAGATGCATCACCACTTCCATCCACCGCCTAACTAGATGTGTTAACATCGGTTATAAATGCAGGTACACTGTCTTCAATTCAACGTGTTCGTTATTGTCATCAATAAAATAAAATAAAAAAGTCTACTAGTTCGCTAAAGCGCACGGTAGCTAATTGGGTAGGAACGTTTACACACGGATATATACACATCGTGATTTGTCAGCTCACTCGTTAGCGAACATGCACGCTGTTCTCAAAACGAGTTTCATGGGTCCGGATTCCATTCCGGAGTTTATAATGAATCTTTGCGCTTTATAATATATTACACAGCAGTTTTTTAAAAAAAAGATATATACACATCACGAATTAGACTTAGTGCTACCTTTATCTTTTTGTTAAATTTCAAAATGTGATAATTTAATATATATGTCCAAATAATATAATTTTATATCGTTATTTATTATAATTTGAGCTATTCTAAATAAGATTCAACATAAATTTGTTTTGATAAATTTAAATTTTTATATTTCTTGTATGTACATATATTTTAAGATTTATTGTGAAAATAAATAAAATACATAATTTTTAGATGTTTTAATAGTGCTAGCTTTTTCCGTAGTGTTAGTCATCAAAGAGTTAAGTGGGGCAGGCCATCTTTTTTATTGTGTGGTGGTTAATAGTCGAACCACATTAGCCTTCATTGACGGTGTTAGCTTCATAAGTGAATCTTAAGTTTAAAAAAGTGAATCAAAGGTTGTTAAAAAATGAACAAAAGGTTTTTTTAAAAATAAATAAAGGTTTAAGAAAAGAGAATTTCGCAAACAAAGATTATTTAACTCAAGTGAATAAGAGGTTTAAGAAAAAAGTGAAACAAAGGTTGTTAAAAATTGAACCTAAACCCTACACTACAAACCCCAAAACTTCATTCAACGTTTTTATATTCCTGGGGTGGTTCTTAGGGTCTGGGTTGCTATTCGCAGTACAAAATTACTAATCACCGCAGTACAAAATTCTTTTAATTCATATTGACGTTGTACACATGTAATAATGTCGTGTTGTAACTCTTGCTTTTTTTTAAAAATTATTTCTTGAGCGTAAACAGTAAAAACACTCCGATTGTTACAAAACATTATAAACCCGTATAAAAGACGTAAAAACCCTTTTTAATCGCATTTAAACGTTATAATTGTGACTCCACATAAGTTAATTACATTTTATGTTGTGTTTGACTAAATTACAAACATTGTTACACTTTCAGAACGTTGTATTGAAATCGCAGTTGAAAACGTCAATTTCGGGTAAAAAACGCTCGTACTATATATAGCGGAACCGCCCTTATTTTCTTCATTTCTCTCTTACTCACTCTCTCTCCTCTCTCTCTCTTCCTTAAGAAGCTCTCTTCTGTCTGCCGGAGCCGCCACCGGAGCCGCCACCTGCCGCCGCAAACCACCGCCGGACCACCGCCAGAAAAATTTTCCGGTGAGTTTTTCAAATTTTTTTTTTGCAACTTATAGATTTGGGTGTCCTGAGTATGAATTTGGTGTTAGTTTTTTGAAATTCAACATCATTTGAGCTAGATCTAGCATGAAAAATTCGTAGGAAACTTGAAAATTTTGAAAAAAAAAAATACAAGGTCGAGCCCTGGTGCTGCTCGACCTGTAGCTGGGCGAGGAGCTGGGTGGCTCGCGTGAGGGTTGGGCGAGGAGCGGAGCTACTCGCTGGGAAGGAGGGCGAGGAGCTGGGTGGCTCGCGTCTGCGGTTCTCCAGTGAAGACGGGGGCGCGAGGACTTGGGCGGCTCGGATCGGAGATGTGCGAGGAGCTGGGTGGCTCGCATGGGGGTTGGGCGAAAAGCAGAGCTACTCGCTGGGAAGGAGGGCGAGGAGCTGGGTGGCTCGCGTCTGCGGTTCTCCAGCGAAGACGGGGGCGCGAGGACTTGGGCGGCTCGGATTGGAGATGGGCGAGAAGCTGGAGTACTCGCTGGCGGTGAAGTAGAGGACTGGTGGTCCTCTAGTTGGAGACGGGCGAGTAGCAGTGCTACTCGACCCCTATTTTTTTTTTTTTTTTTATATGTTGAATGTTTTTTAAATGTGTTAATTTGTTTATTTTTGTATAATAATATTGTTAATGATTTTTAAATGTTTTAATTTGTTATTTTTTTGAATTCTAACTATATTGTGCTTTATCCCTCTTTGCCTTTTGTTTTTTCCTTGTCCTCTTGTGCCTGCTCTGCTTCTCCCTGTTTGCCTTTTTCTGTTCTGCTGCGGGCTCTCCCTGTGTGCTCTTCGTCTGCCGTGATGGCTCGTCTGCCAGCGTGAGCATGTCACGAGAGGATCGCCGGGGTGCGGAGCAGGCTATGACGGCCTCGTACCGTCGTCGTGCACATGTTCCTGGTGAAGGGCCGAGTAATCCTGCCCCCGCATGGAAGCAGCACGCCATTCATCTTTCCATCCGGGTCAATCTTCCAACGACCCGGCGTTTCAAGTACCAGCACCACCAATGGTAGCGGAGGATGACTCGGCGGTGTTCAATATACCGAGGAGACGCATGCCAGAGTTGTCATCATCCAGTAGTGCTTTTTCTGACAGATCACTGCACAGCTCTAGCTTCAATATCTCAGGGCAATCAAGCCACCAGACTGCTCCGTCAGGCGGTGGTAGTTCATCACGTCCACCACGCCCATCACCTGCCCGTGCTGTTGAGGACCATGTGATGACTGAGCGTTCGCCACATGCTGATGACGATGGTCGTGGTGCTGATGATGAGGACTCACCCGACGTGGATGAGGAGCAGGATAAGGAAGATGATGAAGTCATGGATAAGGAGGATGACACTGACGAGGAAGCAGCGCTAGCGATGGTTCCAGTCATTCCTACCTCTTGGAAGTTGACAGAGGTGCCAGTTCCTGGCGGTCCACTACTCACTAGTGTTATCACTAGCTTCGGGGGTCATGTGGCGCTTGACTTATGGACCTCGGCTAAGGTATGTTCTCTATCTTCTCCTGTATTTGATCATTTAATATCATACTACGTTTTGTAAGTGTTAAATATTGGTCATTATGTAGGATCGTGGGGTTTTGAGTTTCAAATCCCGTAGGGTGATGCTTACCTGCTGGCAAAAGATCAAATTTCTAAACCAAGAACAAGGAAGATGCTTGAGTATTCTGGTATAGAGCACCTACAGGATATTACGATGCCATACAACAATATGTCCCTGATCAGTGCTTTTGTGGAGAGGTGGCAGCCTGATACAAACTCATTCCATATGCCGTTTGGTGAGATGACGATTACCCTGCATGATGTGTGGATGATACTGCAAATCCCCATCGTCGGTCGTTCATTGACAGCGAATTCATCCACCCCTGAGTTGAAGGAGGTAATGGCTGATTGTCTTAATTTTGGGGCAGATGTTGAGAGTATGACAGAGGCACTGTGGAATACCGGTGCTGTATCAATTTCGAGCTTGTTGCAGCAATGTAGAGATGAAAATGAAGAGGCAATGAAGCAGGCATGTGGTTGGTTGTATCATCTGATTGGTACCACCATATTAGCTGGAAAATCAAATGGTCGTCTGAGTCCACAGCTGTTCAGTTTAGTAGCTCCTGTGAAGAAAGGTACCAAGCTTCGTAAATATGCATGGGGAGCTGGTACTCTTGCATGGTTATATCGCCAGCTAGGGATAGCATCTCGTGCCGACTCCAGTGGGATAGGTGGTTCTATGACGTTACTTGAGGTATGTGTCCTAATGTGCATCTAGTATATGATAACTCGCTGAGTATTAATAATTGGTACTGCTTAATCATTCTAGTGTTTTATATGCACAGTGCTGGATTTATGCGTACTTCCCTACATTAAGACCAGCGATTAGCCCGGACTGGGCGCTAATGATGGTAGACCTTGGGCTCTAAGATGGGTGAGATCTACCTCTCAAGTGCAGGATCATCGTTCACTGCAAGGATATCGTGAGCATCTAGATGCTTTGACTGCTCTAAATGTAAGTGTTTGTAGTTGCTAACACATTGACCATTATTATTTTTGTCTTTCGTTGTTGGTTACATTTTACTATTAATGTTCATTGTAGATTGATTGGTTGCCCTACGGTCGAGATAATGTTAATGTTCATGGAGGGCGTACATGGTATAGAGGTAACATACCGATTTTGGGGTTAATGAGCCATACATGCCTGGTCGCTGTCTACGCCAGTTTGGTTACATTCAGGATATCCCTGAACCTCCTATTAGACCCAACCCAAGGTCTGAAAAAAGAGGAAAACCCAACCCTACACCTGTGTATACCCCCCCATGTATAATTTTGGGAAAACACTCCTAAATTGCTGGTTCCAGGGTATACGCGCACAAATGCGCGGTTGCATGCTTGTGACCCACTCTACCTAGATTGGTACACCAAGCACACACACCCGAAGATCCTAAACCCTGAGACTTATCAGACCACCCTGGTTCATCGTCCAGATCCCTGTCTAGTAAGTTCTTTTTGTCATAGTACATCATTAAATATCACTTTTATTTTTTATGTGTACTTACCTGACCAAGTGTGTTACAGCTACTGTCTGAGGCAAGTGAGCTTGCACGCCCGTACTACCAAGAGAACAATGCATGGGACTGGTCATACTATCGTCAGGGGATGCCAGAAGAAGAACAAAGGGCTGCAACTGATGGTCTTGTGGATGTGTTCAGCTCTTTACATATGGGATAGTTACCAGCGCCAGCATGGTGCACCCTAGTGCTTGTCATCTTGGATTTGGATGTAATAAACTTTAGTATCATCTTGGAACTGTTTGTTGTCTTTCATTTTCATTCGGTGTGTTAGACGGTAGTACAATTTCTTGGTGTAGTTTTTTTCTGGTGGACTTGGTGATGGTGGAATTGTTGCTGACAATGCTGGTGACCTTGTGGAGGTTTTAGAGAACCGGTGGAGATAAGAAAAACAGGGGAGACTATGGCAAAAATTTTCTAGAAATGCATCGTTTCACATGCTCCTTCAAAGTTAACGATCAGTATTTGACAAATGTGCTTCTTAAGATCAATCCAATTGGGTGGTCTAAATTCTTTGTTGGTCGTTGAATGTTCTCCAGCAATGATAGTGTCGAAATGAAATATCTAACATGTACCAAAGATTGTATATGTCACGAGAAATGAAATATATCAAAATGTAAAATTCCTAAGAAAGAAAAGTCCCTGAATCCAAATCGTATGACACATAATCAGTCAATAACTATAACAACACGTTTATTCCACGTCCAAACATCTTAAAGATTATAAATCCGAAAATTATAACAACACGAGAACTAACAAGATCAAATACGCAATAACCAATACCTAATTATTTCCTAACCTTTGTCTCTCTATTCCCCGTGCTATTACATTACGTCTCATCTCATAAATTGGTTCTTGGTGTTGAAAATCATCATCATCGGGCTCAATAGGATCATAAATAACAAGTAATGGAATATGAGCGATGAAATCATTATACTCCATGTAATTCTCCATCATCCGGCGAACTGATGTATCATTTCGTACATGAATAAAAGTCCACTCGTAGTCGCCCTCCAGCCCCAAATACACCATTGTTGTTATGTTTATTCTGCCAGGAGGGACTGTAGTGCTCGAATTACTCGTCGTTGTAGATCCCGGAGATTACTAGGATATGGCATAGTAACTTCTACGCGTCTGTGCCCCACTCTTCTATCAAATTGTGCTCCATGACGACCAAAAGTAGCTACATAATTAACGTGCAAACAGAAAGGAAACTCCATTTGATTTTGGAGCGAAATGGGAATTAAGGTGTGAAGAGTTCAAGCAAGATGTAATTAGACAGATTCAGAGCACGGGGTAAGGAATGAGTATGTTGGGACACTAATACCCACTTTTATAATATTTGAGTAACACTACATGTCCAATGGCTAGTTCAACGGCTAGTTCAACGACTACTAAAGGAAGCGTACCAAACACACCATGTGCAGTACAAAGTGAATTCAAATTTACCATAGGTAATTACTTTTGTCAAAAGGTACACGTACCAGGTTACCGTTTGCAGTACAAAGTGAATTCAAAGTTACCATAGGTAATTACTTTTGTCAGGTAAGGTACACGTACTAGGTCACTGTACACGTACCAGCCGTTTGCAGTACAAAGTGAATTCAAAGTTACCATAGGTAATTACTTTTGTCAGGAAAGGTACACGTACGTACACGGTTACCGTTTGCAGTACAAAGTGAATTCAAAGTTACCATAGGTAATTACTTTTGTCAGGAAAGGTACACGTACTAGGTCACTGTACACGTACCAGGTTACCGTTTGCAGTACAAAGTGAATTCAAAGTTACCATAGGTAATTACTTTTGTCAGAAGACAAGGTCACTGTACACGTACCAGGTTACCGTTTGCAGTACAAAGTGAATTCAAAGTTACCATAGGTAATTACTTTTGTCAGGAAGGTACACGTACTAGGTCACTGTACACGTACCAGGTTACCGTTTGCAGTACAAAGTGAATTCAAAGTTACCATAGGTAATTACTTTTGTCAGGAAGGTACACTAGGTCACTGTACACGTACCAGGTTACCGTTTGCAGTACAAAGTGAATTCAAAGTTACCATAGGTAATTACTTTTGTCAGGAAAGGTACACGTACTAGGTCACTGTACACGTACCAGGTTACCGTTTGCAGTACAAAGTGAATTCAAAGTTACCATAGGTAATTACTTTTGTCAGGAAGGTACACGTACTAGGTCACTGTACACGTACCAGGTTACCGTTTGCAGTACAAAGTGAATTCAAAGTTACCATAGGTAATTACTTTTGTCAGGAAAGGTACACGTACCAGGTTACCGTTTGCAGTACAAAGTGAATTCAAAGTTACCATAGGTAATTACTTTTGTCAGGTAAGGTACACGTACTAGGTCACTGTACACGTACCAGGTTACCGTTTGCAGTACAAAGTGAATTCAAAGTTACCATAGGTAATTACTTTTGTCAGGTAAGGTACACGTACTAGGTCACTGTACACGTACCAGGTTACCGTTTTTTTAACTTAACCTTGTGGCTAGTTCATGACCAACCTCTATATAAGGGATGCCTCCTCCATTTCATCTTCACACACTCTCTCTCCATATTCTCGAAGCTCTCTATTTCCTTACTCTCTTCCAACACTTATTTCGTTAAACTGTGCAAGCTCTCTCTCTAAACATGAGTCAATCTTCAGATTCCGATCATGAGTATGTTCCAATATCAAGCCCAGTAAGTATTTAGTTTATTGTCTTTGTTAATCATATTCGCACTAACATTTCATATTTCAATATTCATCTAACATTCTCTCGACCCTTATTGCAGGATAGTGACTCAACCACTGATTCAGATTGGGATGAATTTGATGAAGGCGTTCCGGATCATTATGCACAGATGGATGACTACATGCAAGAGATGTATAATCGAGCTCCGGTGGTGGACACAGGTTACTTATTTCAAACAAACCAGGCCTTTAGGGGTAAAGAAGAAGCGAAAGCTTGGGTAGATAGTGTTGGCCATCCCAACCATATCTACACCATAATTCAAAGTTCTCGGGCGGGCCAAGATTTCCACATAACATGCGAGAGGTATTGGAAACCACGAAGGACATCACGACCTGGTGTCATCAACCGGCGCAGATCATCGGGTTCAAAGAAATGTGGTTGCCCTTTTAAAATTAAGGGGTATTACACAAGCTACGGGTGTTTCTTGCAAGTGGGTAACGGATGGCATAACCATGATCTCGCAGAGTGGGCAGAGGGTCATTTTGTGGGAAAACGCCTGACTGAGGCGGAGGAGATTATGATCGACCAGAGAACCAGAGTCGGTGTGCCCCCTGTGCAATTTATTCCGAGCTCACAACAATCAACCCAGAAACGTCAGCAACAAGGAAAGACATATACAACCGGATACAAAAAACAAAACTAGTAAATAGAGATGGTCGATCTATGGTGCAGACTCTGCTGAGTGACCTAGACAAAAACAACTACTACTACGATTACACTACAGATCCAAGTAAGTCAACTCAGTATGTCTCAAATAACTTCAATCATTTAGGTTTCATCTTAATTTGATAGATAACATGATTATATTTCACAATTTAGATGATCAAACACGACTTGGGTCCATCTTCTTTGCACACCCTACATCTAGATTACTGCTCCATGCGTTCCCGTATGTCATAGGCATTGATGCTACCTATAAAACAAACATAGCAAAAATGCCTTTGGTTCAGTTCATCGGGATGACGAGTATAGGCAAAAACTTCAGCATTGCCTTCGCCTTCCTTGTATCAGAAGCAACAGACATGTATGTGTGGGCACTTCAACAATTAAGGGACCTCCTCGGGCGGACTACAACCTCTACATTTATCACCGACAGATGTCTGGCCCTGATGAATGCCTTAGATGAGGTATTTCCTGAATCTCATCATCTACTATGTCGGTGGCACATAAGTAGGAACGTTCAGGGGAAAGCCGAGACTTATATGGGTGATAGAGGAAGGGCGGCGGCTGCAGTCCGAATGTGGACTTCGGTTGTCTACTCGAGCACAGAGCAGGACTACAACGAGAGGTACGCATATTTCAAGGACACATACCAAAGCTACCCACGTTTCATTACGTATGTTGCATCAGTCTGGGAGAAATACAAGGAAAAATTTGTGGAGGCTTGGGTCAAGAATGTGTTGCACTTCGGCAACACAACGACAAATAGGTAAAATTGTTAATCTTGTAATGTTTAAGATAATACAGTGATTGTTATAGATCTATAAAACTTACTTAAACATTTGATAGGGTGGAGGCCGCACATTCTTCTCTAAAGGCGAGATTAAGGAGTGCTAGACACACTTTGGATGTAATCTTTCCAAAGATTACGATCATGTGAATACAAGCATCCGGGAGTTAAAAAAGGATTTTGAGGCAGCCAGGACAAAACACAGAAGAGAGCACATGAGGGTTCCAATCGCTGACCTGATCGGGAAGGTTAGTACCCTTTGCTTAGATGAGCTAGTCAAGGAGCTTGGAAGGACGAATTATGTGCAAATGGACAGCTCAATCTGTGGATGTGACAAGGTAACCTCTCATGGATTACCATGCGCTTGTAAATTAAACTACATGCTGGATAGTGGTATACTAAAAGGGATATACATCGTTTCTGGTATACCCTAAGCTGGGAGAAGCATGAATCGACATTGATATGGTATCCTACATGGAGGAAGAACAAATAGATGGCGACATAGCTTCTGAGGTAGCACAGTCAGATGATCCTACTCTGATTGCGAGATGTTACAGTCAACTCCAAAACTTCCTTCACCCAGATATGGTGTGCCAATTAGGAGAGCCGTTGGAACAGGTTGGGATTGGCAGACCTACCGGGCCCTCAAGACCAAACCGACGGAACCTTCGTCTTGGGAACGTAACCGACCAAGGGCAGGCCAGTCACAAGGAGCGCCATCAAATAGAAGATCACGTAATAGAGGATCATCAAATCCGAGTCGATTCAGCCCTTGCCGACTTCCCATACTACCAGAATTTCAACCCCAACCTATATCAATATATGACTGGGTATATTGATGTTCGTGGAGATGGGAATTGTGGTTTCAGGGTCATTGCTGACTACCTATATTCAGACGAAGAGAGGTGGAAAGATGTCCGTGTAGCATTGTTCAATCACATGAAGAATCAAGCACCGGCGAATGGACTATACAAGGCCATTTTTAACGAAGGACCGTACAACGCCATGTTAAGAGCGCTTCATTGGAATTCAGGAGAGCCAGCACCTCAACATAAATGGATGCACACGGAAATGGGGTTGGTGATCGCGACAAGGTACACTTCGATAGTAGTTTTCTACTCTACTGTCTATGGGGGTGCGGCAAGTGCCACATACCTTCCCATCGATAATTATACCGATCGTGATAGCCCAAGAGGAGAGATCCACATAGGAATTTGCCCCGAGGGTCATTTCATAAGGTTCGGCATGGTTCAAGACTCCCCACTCCCCCCTGTCTATCCGCAGTGGTTCGCTTATAGAGATCCAAACACTGTCGGACCTTGGATTCATCAATTACAATCTAGGTTAGATAGTTGGATCAACGTTGTACCTTAGTTTTTCTTAACTTAGTTGTTGTAACTTAGTCTTTCTTTAACTTAGTTGTTGTAACTTAGTTTATCAATAAATTAGTTGTTTTAACTTAGTTTCTCTTTAACTTAGTTGTTGTTTTACTCATATTGACTTAAATTTGGTTATTCAAACATCTATTATTTCAAAAAAAAGTGTCTCCCCGTAACATTCAAACTTATTCAACTAAGTTTGGTGAAAAAAAAATTTGTACTGCGAATAGTAAAGTATTTGCTATTCGCAGTACAAATTAATTTTAAGTCAAATTAATAATATAAACACATAAAAATGTAATATAAACACATAAATGTAATCCAACACTTTTTTTTACAAAAAAAAGGTTCCTGTATTGATTCCAACAAAAAAGTAACTAGTAAAATTCGCTACTAATCAACTACAAACTACTTCGGTAAATTTACTTTCCGATATCATTTTTTGAAAAAAAAAACACAGCGACACATCATTACATGTGTACAACGTCAATATGAATTAAAAAAATTTTGTACTGCGGTGATTAGTAACTCAAGTGAATAAGAGGTTTAAGAAAAAAGTGAAA
Source organism: Limonium bicolor (assembly GCA_023374045.1). Lineage (NCBI taxonomy): Eukaryota > Viridiplantae > Streptophyta > Magnoliopsida > Caryophyllales > Plumbaginaceae > Limonium > Limonium bicolor. Next base: position 4,510,169 of record CM041781.1, on the reverse strand, counting down.
CAAAGGTTGTTAAAAATTGAACCTAAACCCTACACTACAAACCCCAAAACTTCATTCAACGTTTTTATATTCCTGGGGTGGTTCTTAGGGTGTATGGTGTCGGGTAATCTTTTCTGAAGTTATTCTATATTTTACAATGTCATCCTGACTCGATAGTTTTTATGGTTTATGGTTTAGGATTATTAGACCATTAAACCTGCACTACAAACCCTAAAAAGGACTTCGATGATTTTAGCTTTCCTAGGGTGGATTTTAGGTTGGGTGGAGTAGGGTAATCTTTTTTTAAATTGTTCTATACTTTATATTGTCGTCACCGACTTGATAGTTTTTTAGAGTTTGTGGTTAAGGATTTATTGAAAAGTGAATATTTTGTTTGAAAAATGTGAATCACATGTTTAGGTATAGTGAATCTTTTATTTAAGAAAAGTGAATCTCATGTTTAATAAAAATGAATCTTACCAAAATTTATGTGAGAACAATATGAATCATTCATTTAAGAAAAGTAAATCTTTTGTCTAAAAAGAGTGCATTAAATGTTTAACAAAAGTGATTATAATCACAAACTTATTCGAGAACAATATGAACCTTTCGTTTATTTAAAAGTGAATATTTTGCTGAAGAAAAGTTGATCAAATGTTCAAGAAAAATGAATCTTATATTTTAGTAAAATAGAGTCTTTCACTTTAAAGTGAATCGTTTCCGAAAAGTGAATTTTAATTATAAGAATAGTAAATCTTAAAGAAGATTTACATTTAATGAATAAGGTTCATTTTATTATTAAAAATTCATTTTATTAATGAATAAGATTCACTTTAAAAATACGTAATATATCCTCATTCTAATAACATAAAATTTTAAGTTTGCCAAAACATATTCATGATGGATTGAAAAACACAAATGATGATGTAATTGTATAAATTTTTTTTATTTTTTATTTATATATAACTGTCATTCAGCCCTAGACTCCGTGGTCCGTGCACACAAAATATGTTTTTGGTAGTTATTTTTTTAATTTTCTTTCATTTCTTCTCTTAATTTTAATTTAGGCCTATTTGAAATAAGCAGCTGGCTGTGTTTAGAAAGCTATCTAGTTTTGGTAGTTATTTTTTTATTTTTCTTTCATTTCTTCTGTTAATTTTAATTGAGCCAGCAAGCAGCTGGCTGTGTTTAGAAAGCTATCTAGCAAGCAATTGATTATCTATCTATCTATTATAGCTCCACGCAAGTCAGTTAGTGGTTGCTATATTTCCACATAACCTTAGATTGATTGCAACCACAACAATTTAGATGTTGTGGTCAATACCCGTACAATTCCAAATATTATAACTTTTCACACATGAAAAGAGCAGTCTTAATTTTGTACCTCTTATATATATATATATAAGAGTTCATATGTATATCAAATTCGTATTACCACTACAAACTGTCAACCATAATATATTTTACACTCATGGCAGCTGCTTCCACCACCAATACACTCCTTTGGTTAAGCTTGGTTGCCGTAATATGGCTCCAATCAATCAATGGCACAAACACAAATTTCCCATCTTACTCATCTGAGCTAAAGCGTATTCTCTCTTTATCTCAACTTGAACTAAACAACTTAGCATTCGCATCTGATGCTGGAAAACTGTTTGGTTTCATTGCCGGGATAGCTACTATTTACTTCCCATTATGGCTGGTTCTTTTTATTGGAACAATTCTCGGGTTGTTAGGGTATGGGATACAGTATCTATTCATCATACAGTACACTACACTAATATCATCCCTAAATTACTGGCATGTATTCCTCCTCACTCTTCTAGCCGGAAATAGTATTTGCTGGATCAATACTGTTTGTTACGTAGTCAGTGTTCGTAACTTTCCTTTTCATTTACAAGCTGCTGTGGGACTTTCGACCAGTTATGTAGGGTTAAGTGCAATGATATATACTGCTGTGGTGGATGCTTTGTTTGGTAAGAGACAAGGTAGTCGATCAGCTCCTGCTGCTTATCTTCTACTCAACGCTATTGTACCTCTAGCAGTGAGTGTCATCACTGCTCCATTCATAAGTACTACTGCTGCTGCTGCTGCTTCGACGTCGTCCAGTGGTTATACTGGGATTAAGGCGATGAGAGTTGGGTTTATTTTGGTGACTGTTATCACGGTATGTACAGGGATATATGCTGTAGTAATTAGCAGTTTAAGTTATAGTAACTCATCCCCAATACCGGCTTTGATGAATTTGATTGGTATTGTGATGTTTATAGCACTGCCAGTTGTAGTTCCTTTAGGTGAGTTGTTGAGAGGATCAGTAATGGAAAGTAGTAGTACTATGATCAATACTGATCAAACCAAGGTGTGTGATGAGAATTGCCTGAATACTACTACTTCTACTCCTAATGATGATGACAAAAACGCCCCTACAAATGCTAATGAGGCTAATGATGATGATGTAGTAGGAGTACAAGTACATGTGATGGAGGAGATAGGAGCCAAACAAATGCTAACGAGGCTAAACTTTTGGGTCTACTTTTTAGTATATTTCCTGGGAGCTACAATTGGGCTTGTGTACTTGAACAACTTGGGACAAATTGCAGAATCACGAGGATGGCACGATGCATCTTCTCTAGTATCCATGTTGTTGGTTATATTATTTAAGTAATAAATAAAAGATAATATTTATTTGTTAAATATTAGTTACAACCAACGTCAAATAATATTGATAAGAATATTTGTTATTCTTATCTCTTTCTGTTATTATTATATATAGAGATATGGAATTAGTTTCCAGGAGTGCGTGCATACACAATATCCAGAATCTCTATCTCCCACAGAATACACAGTTAGAGAGAGCCGTGTTAGGGTTCTTAGGTCGTGGATAGTGTGGGGAGTGCTGCTGTGGTCTCCTCCACCTGGTAGACGCGAAGGCTTTATCAAGTTGACAACAAGGGAAGGGCGATCCGGTTGACAACGAACAGAAAGAACGATCCTATTAATTCCGCTGCACTCAAGAGGTAGGTACCCTAAACTATATATTTCAAACAGTGGTATCAGAGCTAGATTTGTTCTTTTTGGTTCGTATGTTGCCGAATTTCATAATCCGGCAAAAGTCAATATTTTTTAAATCGAAGGTTGATGAACCCGTTTGATTTTTAACATTGCTCCCTCGGACCCATGTTGCTTGGTGTTTAAAAGTTTACATCTTTCATAATTTGGGTTTGAATCTAATTATAATTTGTCGATTAGTGTTCCCGTGCTGTTCTTAAGTGAATCGGTGTGGTTATGTACGTATCGATTCCATTAGTTGATTCAAAGTCATCTTAATTTATGATGAATGATCGCCGTCAATTCAAAAAAAAAAAATTTGTCAATTAGCGGAGCCGCCATCAATTTTTCTTAAAAAATTGAAAGAGCCAACTTTAGAGAAAATCAGTTAGTTTGATTGTATTTAATCCGTGTTGATGGTGGTAGCGACCAATTTTGTTTAACTCTGACCGATTCCCTTGTAAAGTGCCGTGCTCATGTTGCTAGATATTATATATCATAATATATGTTATAACTCCCTTGCTGGCCAGTACTCCGCAGATTAAAATATATCGATTTTCTAATGTGAGTGTTTAAGCAAGATTAATTCTTGTTTACTGTCCCATCAGTACGTATTATTCTTATGAGTGTGACGCTTCAAATTCAATCCCGATTCATTGTGGTTGATTTCATCTGGTTAATCGTGCGTAAATTTGTTGGCTGAAAAAAAAAAAGTTTGATCCCGCACGAATTATAGCAAGATTTGATTGTGTTATCTTGTGAACCTGTTTTGATGATGCGGGGAGTGAGAATTATTATTCTTGATATGGTAGATCTCCATTATGGTTATCAATTACGTGATATATTCTCTTTGTGAGCAATTTGAATATTATATATTCGGTTAAATTCTAACGCGTAAATATATCGAACCGGATATGTATAAGTTACATAATAATTTTTATAATATACCATAAATATATGTTTTCGTAACATATAAAGGTTGTTAAAATGTTTTTGTAACATTAAATTCTTACAGTTGTAAGATTAATATTATTGTTCGTTTTTGTGACGAATATTATTGTTCCATGTTTTTAGTAACTGTCAATCTATTATTATATGAATGATAATTTTATTAATTAACATTGAACATAAGTTGTTCAAAATAATTTAAATTGATCTAGTTTGTCTAGATTGTCTTTAGTAGACATCAAATCATTTAATCACTTGAACATTAGTTGTTCATATAATTTCAATTAATCTAGTTTGTCTAGATTGTCTTTAGTAGACACTAATTAATTAAATAATTCTTTTCGTAGGAATTTATTAATGGAACAATAATACTGGAAATTTGTTTTTCATTGATAATGGGAACCGTCATAATTTCAAATTTGTTTTGAAATTATAAATGCATTTGTTGCGTGTTTATGGTATGTTAATTTGTAAGTCTAAGTACTGAAATTGATTGTATGCGCGGAGCATATTTTTGTTTCTTATACTTTGATAAATTTTTTAACTATACTATAAACAATTAGTGTTATGTACACGTGTAAGACACAACAACTAATGACATCATTTTTTGTAAGATGGATGTTGTATCGAAGAGTATTGTAGCAGATCTTAACAAGGGTGAAAAACTAACTGAACGAAATTATGATACGTGGAGTCGTAAAGTTCAGTATGTCTTGGAAGACCAAGAACTTTTGGATGCAACTCTACAAGTCATGGAGGCTCCGTCTGCTGAGGGACACTCCGCCCAGGCACGTAGGGAGCTAGAAACCTATAATGCCTGGAAGAAGAAGAGTCGCACTGCCCGGATCATACTTTTAAGTAGTATGAGAAGTGACTTGATGCTGCGTTTTGAAACCCATCAAACTGCTAATGGTGTATGGGAAGCAGTGAAGCGAAACTTTGGAGGAAGCACTGTTACTCGTAGAAGACAATTGCAAATGCGTCTTGATAGCTACAAAAAGAGGTCTGATAAGACTATGGCTGAACATATTACTGCCATGTCTAATATGGTTAATGAGCTTAAGGCTGCAGGACATGAGTTGTCTGATGAGCAGCAAGTTCAAGCTCTGATCAGATCTCTCCCTCGGAGTGTTGAGTGGGATTCTCTGAAGCAGACTTTAACCCATGATGATAACATCCGCACCTTTGATGATGTTGCTCGTCATCTTGAGTTGGAAGAGGATAGGTTACTCTGTGAAAAACCAGCTAATGAGGTGTATGCTATTGATTCTGACAATAGAGGTCATAAGAATCATAGGCATAAAAGAGGGAATAATGGTAACAGTGACTTAAGAAAGGGCAGTGGAAGAAAAGGAAGGGAGGCAAGGCCAATGGTGGTAAAGATCCAAAGAACCAGCCAAAAGTTGGTGGTGCTAGAGGCAAGTCTAAAGGTGTTTGCTACAATTGTAGGAAATCAGGGCACTTTATTAAAGATTGCCCAGAGCTTGAGGTATTTACTTGGTGTTCATACCTTTCCTCTTGTTTTGTTGCTTCATGTTATGTGTTAACTAATACATGTTCTATGTGGACTGTAGACACAGCAACAAAGAGCACGTGACTTGGGATCGAACATCTTTTGTAGAGTTTCGCCGGATTCCTAGAAGAGGAAGCCAAAATATTTACATGGGGAAGGATACCAGCATTGATGTGCACAAGATTGGAACCTGCAGATTAGTTTTGCATAGTGGTCAATCTTTGTATTTACATAATGACTTGTATGCCCCTGAAATAAGGCGAAATTTAGTCTTTCCATCTCTTCTTAGGTTAGGCTTCAAATTTGTTTTGAAGGATCGACTTTAGTTGCTTAATTGGTACATTTTTCAGTAATAACTCTTTATTGAATGGTTTCGTAGTATTTAATGCCAAATTTGGTTTAAGTAATCATATTCATTCAATTTATGTTATTAATTCTGATGATTCAGAACTTTGGCATGCTACACTTGGTCATATTGGTATTGATCGGTTGAATAGACTAGCAAGAGAAGAGCTCCTTGGTGGAACTCAAGAAGCTATAACTCGCTAAGTGTGACCTTGTTTAGCTGAAAAATCTACTAGGAAACCATTTTCTATAGAGGAAAGGACTACTCAACCATTGCAGCTAATTCATTCAAATATTTGTGGCCTAATGAGTATGATTGTCAAGCTTGGTGCTTGATGTTTTATCACATTCATTGGTAACTTCACACGAATTTGTTACGTGAATGAAGTAGAGAATAAATTAACTCTCAAAGTTAATTGGGAGAAGAACTGAGACTGATTCTCGTGATGCCACATTCTTGGTAAATGATTATTCATCCATTTATGGAGCAACTAGGGATCAAGAGTTCTATGAACTAGATGATCCTAATCAACAACCAGATTTAAGTAATCAGAATGATAGTTGTTGAAGATGTTCTTTTGAATCCTCAAGTTCAGGAGGAGGAACACAATTGACGTGAGCCTATGACTTTTAGAGACGCTGTCTCAGGTTTTATGGATCTGAATGGATAAAAGCAATGGAAGAAGAGTTAGTGTCCAAGAACAATAACCAAGTTTGGAACTTGGGTGATCTTTTATTTGGTAAGAGGTTATACTCAAAAGGAATGAGTCGATAATGATGAGACATTCTCACTTGTAGTGAGATTTGGGTCCATCCGACTATTTTTGGCTATTGTTGCCCGTCTGGACTTAGAATTACATCAGATGGATGTAAAGACTGCTTTCCTCAATGGAAATCTTGAGGAGGAGATATATATGGACCAGCCTCATGGGTTTGAGGTTAAGGGTCAAGAGAAGAAGGTATGTCGTCTTCATAGATCCATCTATGGTCTTAAGCAGGCATAGACAATGGAATATTAGATTCCATGAGGCAATGGTCAAGGACAAGTTTTCCATTATAAATGAAGACCATTGTATATATAAGTTATACATACAAAGGATTTGTCATTCTAACTTTGTATGTAGATGACATCCTAATAGCCAGTGACAACTTGGATCTAGTTTCTACTACGAAAGCTAGTTTGATATCCAAGTTTGACATGAAGGATAAGGGTGAAGCCAGTTATGTACTGGAAGTCAAAATATTAAGAAATAGGAAGATAAAATCTTGGGTTTGTCTCAAGAAAATTACCTTACCTTAATAATATTTTGAAAATATACCATCTTAGTGATTGTATACCCAATGACTCTCCTAACCAAAAAGATTCTATGCTTAGTGCGGGTATGGACCTAGCTCAAAAGAAGTAGCCTATATGAATAATGTACCATATTTCAGTGATGTTGGTAGCTTAATGTATGCTATGTTGTACACCAGGCTGGATATTGTTATGTAGTTGGAATTGTTAGTCGTTTCCATACAAATCCAGACCCTGAACACTGGAAGTTGTCAAAAGTTTTTTTACTTTAGAGCACAGCAAACTATGTGTTATGCTATGGCCACGGTAATTTTAACCTTGTTGGATAAAGAATGCTTATTCTCTTCAATATTTTGTTTGTCAAAATATCATGTTGTGTATTGATGTCAATGAACTATAAGGCATACTTTCTCACACAAGTAGCCAGCTTCATTGGATATATGTTATCATGAAGTAATGCTAACTTTGTCTTAGTGACTCAAAGTTAGTGGGAGACTTTTGTAGTCTATATTAAAAGGGTTATTGGTTAATCCACATGGGATATTTAATAAAGGTTCCTGTACCCATGTAAGTTCATTTTTAGCCGAGTGGGAGGTGTCTATGTGAACCTTTTAGACTCGTGTGGGTGGGAGTTGACATCCTCTATGTAAGAGAACTCCCCACAACGTACTTTCATACGGTACGTGCTAGCGACCTCATTGAAGCGTATGGATTGATCCTTGCTCCTTCGCTGTGTGAGTCAATGTTTGTTATTTGCACCTTTTGACCTTTTGACTTGGGTTGTAATAGTGGTAATGATGCTGCTACTTTGGAAGGATTACCAAGATTCCATGTTTTTACGGTTTTAGTGTAACCTTCTGGGAAAGCGGTTATTGCCATTAAGATACGATGCCAAGTAAAAGGAAAAGTTTACAAGAGTAGTTCAGACTGAAGTGACAATTGCTGGCGCCAGTAACTTTAGTAGTTATAGTGATTGGTCTCTAATCCTGCTCATCCGGCTTGTAAGGAGCTGGGTTGAGTTTGGATTAGTCGAACAGAAATTGGACTTGAGGTGCTGGCATTTTTTTTGGATGCTTCATTCGGCCTGAGAGGGTTTGGTTTGGAGTTATCCACATGCAGGTGTGTTGCCAGGTCGCACGGCATTTGCCTGTGACACGAAGGCTCTCGAGTATTTGACTTTGGTTGAGTGGAGATGTTGGTTATATTATTTAAGTAATAAATAAAAGATAATATTATTGTTAAATATTAGTTCAACCAACGTCAAATAATATTGATAAGAATATTTTGTTATCTTATCTCTTTCTGTATTATTATATATAGAGATATGAAATTAGTTTCTAGGAGTGCGTGCATACACAATATCCAGAATCTCTATCTCCCACAGAATACACAGTTAGAGAGAGCCGTGTTAGGGTTCTTAGGTCGTGGATAGTGTGGGGAGTGCTGCTGTGGTCCTCCACCTGGTAGACGCGAAGGCTTTATCAAGTTGACAACAAGGGAAGGGCGATCCGGTTGACACGAACAGAAAGAACGATCCTATTAATTCCGCTGCGCTCAAGAGGTAGGTACCCTAAACATATATTTCTAACACATGTCTTCAGCTTTTGGTTTCTTCGGTCGTCTATTACCCTGTCTATTCCATATTTGGTCAAGATGGAGCCAGATAGTCCCTGGACCAGCTTGTATGGTGGGAATCATGATTCCATTATCAGGAGCTTTCTTCTTGCTTCTTCTTGACGGAAGTAGCCTCTCCCTCTGTATCAGTACAGGTGTGATTGGGGTTTGTACTGGAGCTATTACTACAATTGCCGTCTCCGTCACAACCGAGCTGTTCGGGACAAAAAACTTTGGGGTTAATCATAATCTCGTGGTGGCTAACATACCAATAGGTTCTATTCTATTTGGAGATATGGCTGCGTTTCTCTACAAAAGAATAGCAGCAACTCAAGGATCATCATCTTGCCTGGGTTTGAACTGCTACCGGGACACGTTTCTTATATGGGGATCGCTTTCTGTCCTTGGAACTTTTTTTGCTTTTATCCTCTACTTTCGCACTCGAAAATTCTATTCACATTAGTTCATTAGTGCGTACGTACTAGGTAGGATAGAGTTGCGGTATTTGCATGGTACTTGTCTATTTAGCTACCAAGCTTCCTTGATTGTTACATATGTACATACTATATATCATCTGTATAATATTATGTATATTTTTGATGTGGTCAGGTAGGTTAACGTTTATGATTGCAGCCCGCACGGCTTATCTCTTTCTTCCAGCGGTTAGATTTTGATCATCGCCCCCTGTTCTTGAGGATTAAGTAACTACTACCTCCGTCCCGTCATAAGTGTCTTGTTTGCTTTTTGACACGTTTTTCCACCTCAATATTAAACATATAAGGTAAAATAATTTTATAAAACTAAATTTTGTATTATATAATTTATCATGTAAGGAATCATAGGCAAAACTTAAATTTTCAAAATTAATTTACCTTATATGTTAAAAATTGAAGTCAAACGACATGTCCAAATAGTAAATAGGACGGTCAAGGTGGGACGGAGGGAGTATATAAATTTGCTTTATATACACAACAGTACCAAAAATCGCAATATTTTATAATCAAGAAATCGAAATATTAAATTATACAACGTTCATGAAAAAAATAAAACAAATTCATGGTAACAAACTCACCACTACGTACTAAATCTCATATCTGTTGTTGATTTATTTTAACGCCAATCATTCTTGTCCTCTTTTCCTCTAAGAGTTTTTTTTTTTTTAAACAACACCAACATTTCCGTTACCTTAACATTCATTAAGTACATAGATTTCCAAGCCAAAAACAAGCCACACTAGGCCTAATCAAGGCACCTACCATGAGCATTAGACCTTAAATCAACTTCAGACATCCTAAGCGCTTGAGCTAAAGCAACTATTATTTGCAACCTAAGCCTATAGGTTGTTGCGTGAGTAACATGGCAAAGGTCTAACCAGCGACTACTAGAAGATTATGGATAACTTAATATAACTGCCTAAAAGCAAAGAGAAAAGAGACAAGCAAACGCCTTTGAGATGGAACCAAAAAACAAAAATTGACTAGAACAAACTAGCCAATGCAACCATCTCCTACACATTTTTGAAACCAAACCATGATAACGGTATGTCACCGACCTACAAAATATCACCTAACTGGTAAAAGAAAACTAGACATTATGAACAAAGTATTCGTTATTACTACCCTATTATAGTTGCATAGCTTATAATAGAGACTTCCATCCTCCAACTGAACAAAGTAACCTTCAAAAAGTGGCATAGGATTGGGAGACCAAAAGATAATCACAGTCGCCTCAGATCTATACCAATCCCAGTGACCCTCAAACTCGGGAATTGTTTTTCATGGCAACCCACGGACTCTTCAAGGGTTGCCGTTAATTTAAGATTAAACATTGAAGGTTTACCCATATAGTCACCATGTTACTACCATGGCAAACCACAACATTAGAGTGGTTGACTCCACACATGCCAAATAAATTTGGTTAGAGCAAAGCATCTGGGTGAAGTTGCTCATGGCCTATTCCGCTCGATCGCATGTCATCGACCCTCGAGCAGATCTCATTAACCACGGCCAATATGCCTCCAAGGAGATCATATGTGAATCTGATAATACTTAACATTAAAATTGTAACACCCCTACCGTTGAACACGTCATTATTTCTAATTGCCTCGTACATCCTTACCTTCGCAGCGGAAAATCCAAACCAACGGTGGGTGAAACAATGTCGTTAGTCACCCACGTGACTAACAAGACCTAATCCAAATACAGTAACGGTCTGATGGACCGGAATACCCGAGTACATAAACAAATACCATCATCACTTCAGTTCCAAACCGAGTATATATAATTCTCCAGTCAATACAGTGCTCAACACTTACAACCCAATATACCGAGTCTACTATGGTACAATCCAAAATACATTATTCCTCACAAGTCTATACGACCGTCTATGAGTTCAACATCTCTCTCAGTCTATCAAGATCAACATAACTTCCAATACCAAGGGGTGTACAACAGGGTACACCGGCTACTCAGAAGGGCTACAAGCCGTATACAACACAGTACGCTATTCAAAACAATCCTAACTACCAAGGCATAACAAACGGGTCCCTCACATCGATCATCCATCATCCATAAAACGGTGCCCCAAGGGCTCAGCAAACTTGCTGGCATGAAATTCGCATACCTCGCGTGCTAACGGGGGTACGCCCACTATTTTGTCGCCTACATGGAGTTCATTTTAATTCAAGCATACATGCTATATGAACAACATAATAATCATGCATAGGCACACTTATACATAGAGCATCACACAACAATGAAAACGATAGACAATTCAACCATTCAACAATTACCGAGGCCCCTAAGATTCACTTCTCAAGTTCTAGCCTCATCACTTGGTAGTCAATTTCTTATCCGGGTTAATCGGATGTTCTTAACTCTTTTACTCTTGATCAATGACTTACACTAGTCATGATCTTTACCTTTGCCAATTACTCCTCTTCAATAATACTCAAGTCAAGTCGGTATGACCTCCGGAAAGAGACTACTCTATCTCACCACCGGGCTTTAAGTTGGCTTACTTCCCCGGGTTGCGACCATACGGTTCGGAACCATGGTGGGAAGGCTAGGCCAGAATTCGGAAAACAATATCTCTTGCCTCCTCATTCTCACACGTGGCCGAAACTATATCGGACTTCTCACACCCCTCAGTTGCCCAAGTTCTCAAGTTAGGGAAGTTATAAGTTCAGGAGTTAGCAAGAAGTCCACATTCACAATTCATGGTTAACACACTTACATATTCGAACATTTTAAGTTTCAATCATCAATCATGCATTTCATGAATTATACAAACTTCAGAGGTTAGTCTCAACTCATTCAAGGGATTGCAAATCACAATTTATAACGAAAACTATAACAGTCCAGTATCCCACTGTTGTGATATTGTCTGCTTTAGCACGTAGGCCGCACGGTTTTGTTCCTGGGGTTTCCTAGCCCCAAAAGGCCTCACAACAAGGAGAGGTATCCCCACACATATAAAGAGTGGTTCGTACACTCCACCCCCCTTGGGAGCCCTGCGCCCTCGCGGGCCACACTAGCACACCGACCTGGGTCTAGCTCTGATACCAACTATAACAGCCTAGTATCCCACTGTTGTGATATTGTCCGCTCTGGCACGCAGGCCGCACGGTTTTGTTCCTGGGGTTTCGTAGCCCCAAAAGGCCTCACAACAAGGAGAGGTATCCCCACCCATATAATGAGTGGTTCGTTCCCCCTCCAATCGATGTGGGAGGTAAACCTCAAGGGTATTACACTCTGTATTCATGCATTTTTCTTGTTTAGGTGATTGCACATAAACACACAACACACACAAATCGGGAAACCTCGTTAGCATACAGGACTTGAGAAAATCATATCGTTCACCGTAGTTCTCGGGTTGCCGACTCTTCTTCGGAGTCCAACTATTCGAATCCTATAATATTCAAGGAATCGGGTGGTTAATTCTCTATAATTAACCTAACTCATTTCATATTTAGTGTTTCCCGATTTACAATTACTAACTCATTACAATTCAAACACTTTCACATAAGTTACTTACTTCTCATTATTTCTTAAGCTTGTTTATACCACTAATGACCTTTATATATCATTAATAAACTCCTAACAATCTTATAATAGCAATACCATTCAAATCCCCACCTTAAAATTCCATTTATACACATTTTAAGGCAATTTTGGATTGGTCCAGAACCTTGTCCGGGTCCCAAGTTCCGGACCAATACTAGAATGAACTCTCGGCCACTTTTTATGGGGTGGTCCGGGTCCTTGTACTTAAGTCCCGGACCACACCCAAAACTCAATTCTCGACCGTTTTTTCATGTTGGTCCGGGACTTGGTCCTAGACCTAAGTCCCGGACCCTGCTACATTTTGACAGATTTTACATTTCCAAAATTTGTTCTAACTTCAATCTTTTGCCCATTTCTTCCCCAATCTTCTCACATATATTCTAGCATGTTTTAACACTAATTGGACACTCTAAACTTACCTGAATCATTTACTAAACTCATCACTCATTTCATTGTTAATTTTACATAATTTTCCCACTCTAAATCCTCCTAGAAACTCTTGCTACAAATTTTGCTCTTCTTCTTTTCACCAACTCCAGGGTTCTTCAACTAATGCATTACTAGTGTTCATTGCATTATTTTCATCCCAAGCCCTACGCACCTACACAATTCTCTCTAATCTAGTTCCCAAGGTAAATATTTACTCAATTAACTCCAAAACACACCTAGTTATCCTAGGTTCTTTCTTCTCATAAAATACTCTTAAGTCATCTAGTTTCTACCCAAATTTTGACGAAGTTTCCCTACAATTCTAACATTCCCAAAGCATTATTTTCATTCACCTAAATATACTCAACTAGCCATATCCACAAGGGATACTAACAGCACATAATTTCCTGCACAATCTCAACAATAATCCCAATGTGCATAAGTCTTAAATATTTGGCTCTAAGGCCCTTAAACATTACATGGATAATACTAGAACACCTCCATTACTTGGTTACCATTGCAGTAGCTTACACAATACTAAGGCAATGAAAATTTCTCACACTACAAGACATTAAAATTCATTCAAAGGTAAGTTCATTACCTTGTGATTTCTAGTTTTCCTTTCTTCTTGCTCTTCCTTTCTTTGTTTCTCATTTACAATTTGGCCAAGCTACAGCCCATGTTCAAGGCATACACAACAACACTAGTAAATACATAACTCTTAGATTAAACTCTAGAATTCAAGAGAAGGTTTGAAGCTCTAAAGTGAGGGATTACCTTCAAATCTCTAGACGGAGTGTTTGGCTAGTAAAACAATAAGATTCCAGCTCCTATTTTGAAGCCAAAACCGGCTGGAACAAGAGCAACAATGGAGCTCAAAAATCTTGAAACTTCGGTAGTCAAGAAAGGCTAGGAAAGGAGATGGTTTGAGCTCTATCTTACCTTAAAACAACATCGGAGTAGTCTAGCTCAAAATGGTCTTCTTCAAACTTCAAAAGGAGCTCCAACCATGGTGACCAACTTCACCATTTTCGGATTTTGAAAAGAGGGGAATGATGATAAGCCATAGACTTATCATATTTTATAAGCTAGATTTGTAGTGTTATTAGTTAAAATAAGGTTAGAATAGTTAGTATTTGCATTAATTTATATAAGAAGTCATTTTATATGTTCAGACTAATGCTCTTGGTGTTTTTCATGCAAGGAGCAAGTTTTTCATCAAAAACCGAACCTTGCCGGATATGAGGCCGGATCTCTCATGCATGACATAAGTACACAGCAGAAATGGGACGCTGCCGGACATGGTGCCGGGTATGTTGTATCCGGCATAAGCAAAAGACGCGCCTGTCTACCAATAGATGTCGGTTATTTACCGTTATCCAAACATTAGATGCCGGGTATGATGCCGGATGGAATATGTCCGGCATAAGTGACTTTTCGCGCCAGGGCGGTTTCGACCGTTACGGAAATAGCACGTGTTTAATCCCGATGCCGGATGACTTAGACCCGGCATGAGACCCGGCATCCGAAGAATTTTTTGTCTATAAAAGGCGCAAGAGGCTGAACATTTTGGGTGTTCATTCCACCATATTTCCACACACTTACTCCACAGAATAGACGTACTTTCAACTGAAGAACTGCTGCACAACCATTCAAGAGAAGAAGAAGAAGATTTGGAAGAAGATTTAGAGGGTGAAGGCCATGTCAAAACTCTCCCTTCTCCTTGTATTTCCTTCTTCAATTCATGGGTGATTGAGTAGTAGTTCCTTCCGTTCTTGGTTGGGATGAAACTCCTTTTGTAAGACAATATGATCTTCTTAATATAATTTTCAAGTTTATTAAGAGTAAGGTTCTTAATGAAGGAGAATTGGTTGATCTCTTTTTCTCTTCATGCAATTTTTACTTGTGGAGGATTAATCCCAAGTAGAATAGGTTAGACTCTCTTAATGATCTTCCTACTTCCTTCTTGAATTAGATTAAGAGTTAGTAGTAAGAGTGAGAATTAACCCACATTTCCCATTACTTTGTTCATTTCGTGGCATGATATATGCTCGGATTGTTAATAGGTAGTGAGTCTTATGTTTTCTTCTCGGAAACTGGAAAAAGAATATGCATTATGACTATGCCGGATGCACTGCCGGGTGGCCAATGTCCGGCATATTCAATGTCTTTGAATATGCCGTGCAAGTGGTATCCGGCAGGACACCCGGCGTGTTCAGTTGTTGGTTAATTCGAAGGCTTGTGTTTATGTTTCGAGTTCATATTGATACCTAGATGGTATTACTCCCTTAATCAAGAATAAATTCATTGTAGATACCACTTAGTTTTGTTAAGTTTATTAGAATTAGAAAATCTATCATTTTCCCCCCTCTTTACTTAGTAATTACCAAGGCTAGGACTAATTTTCTATACAAGTCCCTAGGGTTCGACTTGCTTGGTCTTAATTTGCTTCCCTGCTACTTTTGACCGGGTTTTGGTTTGCTATCCGTATAGATTGAGTAGGTTTTTCCTTTATATTTATTTACTGCCGTGCTTGGTGTCGGGTGAGTTTTACCCGGCACATTCTTGATTTCTTCCCCATGTTTCTGTTTAAGTTCTGTACATAAATGTGTATATAATACCTACTAAATCACTGTTAGCAAAATGGCGCCGTTGCCGGGGACTTGGAATTAGTCCAAGTCCTTAACCTGGTAATTGCCATATTATATTCTTTCATTCGTTAATTTTTTTTTATGTTGTCTTGCAATTGTTGAATGTGCCGGATTTAGTGCCGGATGTATATTACCGGCAAAACCAGAGGAAGTCTGTGCCGGATAGTAGACGCCCGGCATTGTACCCGGCTAAGTAAACTTAGCATTGTTTTTATTTTTCTACATATATATATGAATTCCTTCCTCTTATAATTATCTCACCTTTGTTCAAACTTTGTACTCAGGATGCCTAGAAACATCTGGATGGCAAAGTTACTAAGTGGGGAGTCCGATCTTTTCCATTTTCTGCATATTTATGTGGTTAATGAACTCTACCCCCGTACAGGGGTAGAAATATTTATTAAGAGGAGGAAGTTGAGACCCGCCCTTGCTTATCACCGCCTTAGGACTACGGCACGCATGAGGGTTCTGCCCGTGGATGAACTTAGGCGGAGATTCCCTCATATGGGTATCTTCACCAATAGGGTTCACCGAAGGCCCCCTCCTACGCTATCTTTACTAGTAGAATTAGGCGCACTAGGTTTAGGGCTGTCTTTTAATATACTTTAGTCTCTTTTATATATTTCTTTTAGTTATTTTGTCTTTTATATGATATGTAATGACAATGATATTATATATTGAATAAAAGCATATATTAGTGATTACATGTTATTTTCATATTACTTAAAAATAATTTCTTTGTTATCTTTTAGGTACTTGTTCTTCTAACGTGAATGCCACTTACAAGATCACATAGTCTCCCTGGATCCCTCCTTGATTACAATCCAGAAATAGAAAAGACATTCCATCACCTACGAAGGCAGCACAGAAAAATAGACCATGGCTGACATACCGGGACCGTCAGGAACATTAACCGACCTTCCAACCAAGGTCAACAACCTGCCATAAACCTTCCCGCTCTTTCCCAAGCAGATTATGAGGAATGGCAGAAATTAAAGCCTTACCATCAAATCCGTTGTGTAAAGAGTTAGGAATGTTCGATGGAACTAATCCTGATGAAGCCTTACTCCACATTACAAAGTTCCTCCAGCACGTAAATAGCCTTACTTCCAAAGATACAGTTCTCGAATACGCTAGACTTTCCCTATTTCCTCATAGCCTCACAGGGAAGGCAAGTAAGTGGTACCATAGCATAACCCCACAAACTATTCACACATGGGATGACATGGCCACTAAATTCATGACAAATTCTTACCCCCAAGCCGAACCTTAGAGATGATTGCTGAAATTTATAACTTCAGGCAACCAGGCTCAGAGAACATCGGCGAAACGTGGGATAGATTCAAAGGTTTGCTTCTGACTTGCCCCCACCATGGTCTCACCAAGGAACAACTCTCCCAATTATTCTATAAAGGATTGGTGAACCAATGTAAGACCATGGTACTTTCTTCCCTTGGTGCTGATATCCTGAAGAAACCCGGAGAGCAGTTCCTTAATGGAATTGAATCCCTTTGTGAAGAAATAAGGGATTGGGCTACCGGTGGTTCCAGAGGCAGCACCCCAGGTCTATACCAAGTAGGAGGAAGCGACAGCAAGATCGAGCAATTGTTGAAGAGTCATGAACAATTAATGGAAAGTAACGCACAGCAATCCACTAAAGTTAGTGCCTTGCAGAAAGTGGTGGAGCAATTGGCCATGAGTTCTCTTCCCCAGCATGCAAAAGTGGTAAATTCAAGACAACCTCAGGTATCGCACCCCTCTGTGTTTCCTTTACCTTCTGATGTGTTTTGTACACAGTGTGGAGGACCACACGATTTCGAACAGTGCCCTGAGTTGCAGGAATTAAAAGCATCTGAGGAAGTGAATTATGTCAACAACAACCAAGGATTCAGACAACCTTGGCAGAGAAATATTCAAACTTCTCCAAACTCCCAGAACCAACCAGGATTTCAGGGAAATCCAAGACAATTCCAGCAACCAACATATGGTGGTAGACCACCCCAATATTCATCAAATCATGAAGCCGAGATGGCCGAGATGCGGGATTTAATGAAGGCTTTGATGAACAAGTCACGAGATACACAGGAAGACATCTCAGCCCTTAGGAAAGATCAGAAGTCACTACACTCTCAGATCCAGCAAATGCTTACACAGCAGAGGCCAGCCGGCCAATTACCTTCACAGACTCAAATAAACCCAAGGGAGCACGCAAAATCAGTTACCTTTGGAAGTAACGATTTAAGCGCGGTCACTCTCAGAAGCGGAAGAGAGGTTGGTAAGGATCAAAGGAAAGAAAAAGAAAAGCAAATTGATCCTATTGACTTGGAGGAAATCTCCACAGAGGTACAATCTCAGGAGACACAGGCTCCTGTCCCTCTCTCTCCTCTTCTACTTCTACTCCTCACAATAAAAATCAAATTTCTACTGAAAAACTGCCATTTCCCAATAGGCTTAAGAAAAAGCATTTAGATGAGCAGTTTAAAAAGTTTTTGGGTATCTTTAAGCGTTTAACTATTGATATCCCTCTGATTGATGCATTAAAGCAAATGCCCACTTATGCCAAGTTCCTGAAGGAATTAATCAACAATAAAAGACAGATGGAGGACGTTGAGATGATCAGTTTGACCGAGGAGTGCTCCGCAGCATTGCTACGAGCCCTACCGCCCAACAGAAAGACCCCGGACTACCGATTGTACCATGCTACATCGGAGATATTGATTGCAGCCATGGTCTATGTGACCTTGGGGCCAGCATCAATATCATGCCATACTCAATTTTCACCAGGATTCATGGCAGTCAATTAAAGCCAGTTTCCTTTTCCCTACAATTGGCTGATAGATCCTCAATAAAGCCGATGGGAATGGTGGAAAATTTGGTAGTTGGAGTCGACAATTTCATCTTTCCCGCCGACTTCGTGGTTCTAGACATTGATGAAGATACCGAAGTCCCCCTAATCCTTGGAAGACCCTTCCTAAGTACCGCACGTGCGATCATTGACGTCCAGGAGGGCAAAGTCATCTTTCGAGTTGGGGACGAAAAGATCGAGTTCGATATGGCAAAAATGGTAAGAAAAAGTGTAAATGCTCATACTGTTTGCTGTGTCGGTCTTTTGGCAGATAATGGTGAGAGCGAATTCCAAGATGATGAAGAAACATTCTCCATCCCCTCAATCGAAGCACACGAATTAGAGGCATTGGAGCAAATCTTGGTTTCATCGATCGAAGAGTCTCCCACAAGGGAAATCAAGGTGGTTATTGACCAACTCAATGGTGGTAAGCGAAAAAGTGCCCATGGATGTCAACCGCCATTAGAGAGCTTAGAACGCTCACCATTTAAAGCCATCCCATCAATCGAACAACCTCCCGAGGTAGATCTTAAAGCACTTCCATCCCATCTCAAATACGCCTTCCTAGCAGGTAACAATGCTCTCCCTGTTATCATCTCCTCACTTCTAACTGCTGAACAAGAAACTAAATTGTTAGGAGTCTTAGGAGATCATAAGAGAGCGATAGGTTGGTGTCTAGCATTTAAAGGGCATTGATCCTAGTTTTTGCACTCATCGTATATTTATGGAGGAGCACCATAAATCGATTAGGCAAAATCAGAGGCGATTAAACCCAAATTTGAAAGAAGTTGTGAAAAAGGAGGTTTTGAAATTGTTAGATGCAGGTATCATCTATCCAATTTCCGACAGCCCTTGGGTGAGTCCGGTCCAAGTGGTTCCTAAAAAGGGAGGCATAGTGGCCGTCCCTAATGAAAAAGGAGAATTAATCCCTCAGAGACAAACAACTGGCTGGAGAATGTGCATTGATTATAGAAGATTAAATGCAGCCACTAGGAAGGATTATTTTCCTTTACCATTTATAGATCAAATGTTAGAAAGATTGGCAGGTCAGGAATTTTATTGTTTCCTAGATGGATACTCAGGCTATTTCCAAATTCCAATTGCACCAGAGGATCAGGAAAAGACCACCTTTACCTGTCCCTATGGTACCTTTGCTTATAATCGTATGCCATTTGGACTTTGCAATGCTCCTGCCACTTTCCAACGTTGTATGCAAGCAATATTTTCTGATTTATAGAAAAAAGTATAGAAGTATTCATGGATGATTTTAGCGTATATGGTTCCACTTTTGACGATTGCTTGCAGCAGCTGGATTTGATTTTAGACAGGTGTGAAGATACAAATTTAGTCTTGAATTGGGAAAAATGCCACTTCATGGTGAAGGAGGGCATAGTGTTGGGACACAAAGTGTCAAAAGCTGGTATTGAAGTAGACCGGGCCAAGGTCGAAATCATCGAGAAACTCCCACCTCCTACCACCGTCAAAGAGGTTCGAGCATTCTTAGGCCACACCGGGTTCTACCGTCGGTTCATTTCGGACTTCTCCAAGATTGCCAAACCCTTAAGTGACTTACTAGGGAAGGATACAAAGTTTGAATTCACTACGGAATGCTTGGAAGCATTTGAAGTCATCAAGGAGAAGTTAATTTCAGCCCCTGTAGTCGTCTCCCCTGATTGGTCTCTTCCCTTCGAGATCATGTGCGATGCAAGCGACTACGCTGTGGGGGCTGCATTATGTCAGAAAAAGGATAAGGTATTGCGAATAATCACGTATGCAAGCAAGACCCTCGTGGATGCACAAAAAAATTACACAACCACGGAAAAGGAGCTTCTTGCAGTTGTCTTCGCCCTAGACAAATTTCGCTCTTACTTATGGGGGAGTGAAGTCATTGTGCATACGGATCATTCTGCCCTGAAGTACCTCTTTACCAAAGCGGAAGCTAAGCCAAGATTATTGCGCTGGATCCTTCTACTCCAAGAATTTGATGTTTTGGTTGTTGACAAGAAGGGTTGTCTCAATGGTGTTGCTGATCACCTCTCCCGCATTGAACGACCATACGACGGGATCCCCATCAGAGAATATTTCCCAGACGAGACGGTGTTCAGTGTTCAGCAGCTTTCATGGATGGAATCTGCATCGAAAGATGATATTGCACATAATTTTACAGAACTAGTTGCATTGTGTGAAGCCTTGCAGGAGCCATGGTTTGCAGACATGGCCAATTACTTAGCCTCCGGAATCCTACCTCATGGTCTCTCTTCTCAGCAAAAGAAGAGATTTTTGTCTCAAGTAAAGCATTTCTTCTGGGATGATCCATACTTATTCAAAGTTTGTGCCGATGGGATCATCCGGAGATGCATTCCTGAAACGGAGGTCACTTCAGTTCTGCAGTTTTGTCACTCTAAGGAGGCCGGCGGACATCATGGGGCTACACGAACAGCAGCCAAGGTATTGGAATCAGGGCTCTATTGGCCGACCTTGCATAAAGATTCCCATCAGTTTGTTTCTCAATGTGATAGTTGTCAAAGAATGGGAAACATCTCCAGGCGTCATGAAATGCCGCTAACAAATATCTTGGAGGTCGAATTATTCGATGTGTGGGGCATCGACTTCATGGGTCCCTTCCCCTCATCGCAGGGCAATCAATACATCTTAGTCGCCGTCGACTATGTTTCCAAATGGGTTGAAGCCATTCCATGCTCTTCTGCCGATGCCAAGACTGTTCTGAAATTTCTAAAGAAAAACATTTTCACCAGATTTGGCGTCCCGCGGGCTATCATTTCTGACGGTGGTTCTCACTTTTGCAACCGTCAGTTTGATAACCTCTTAACGAAGTATGGAGTTCATCATAAGATTACTTCCCTACCATCCACAGGCTAATGGACAGACCGAAGTCTCCAACCGTGAATTGAAATGGATCTTACAGAAAACGGTCCGTTCATCTCGCAAGGATTGGTCCCCCAAACTCGATGATGCTTTATGGGCATATCAAACTGCCTTTAAAACTCCTATCGGGACCACACCATTCCGCCTTGTGTATGGAAAAGCTTGTCATTTGCCCGTAGAACTTGAGCATAAGGCCTACTGGGCTCTCAAAGCACTCAACTTTGACATGGAGAAAGCAGGAGTCAAAAGGAACTTCCAGTTATCTGAGCTTGAAGAATTACGCCACAACGCTTATGAGAATGCTCAGCTCTATAAAGAGCGTACTAAGAAGATTCATGACCAAGCTATTCTTCCACGCAATTTTCATGTGGGTGATCAAGTCCTCCTCTACAATTCTCGCCTTCGACTTTTTCCGGGAAAGTTGAAATCTCACTGGGCTGGACCTTTCACCATCACTTCCATGACTGAATATGATGCTTTCGAACTCGAAAATTCTACGGGTGCAAGATTCAAAGTCAACGGTTCCCGCTTGAAGAAGTATCTAAACCCTGAATGTAAGATTTCAAACTCCGTGGCTCTAATTTTCAATGATTCCACCACGACGAAGTTGATGCCACTGCAAACTACAAAATGCTGCTATGTTGCCAAAGGCCAAGTGTAGGGCCTTTCCAATCCCCGCGTACACCTTCCAGGGAAGTTGTGTTCTTTCTCTGCTATTAAATTTTATTTTTATTCATTATTTCTTTACTCCTTTATTAAACACTGGGGACAGTGTTCCTGCCTAGTGTAGGGCAGGGGGACTCCCCCCTAAAAAAAAAACGTTATAGCATGTCTAGTTTATCAAATATAGTAAGTTTTAAGTTTATTAACCTTCTACTTAACCTTTTTGTATGTTCTTGATTAAGTTAACATTAGGGAAGACTTAATATTTGTTCTCTCAAGAGGTAAGCTTTCTAATGACCCTTAGATATCATTTCTCACTTCATGATTCTTTTTGTTAACATGAGTAAATGAACTTACTTCTACTTTGTCTTTGATCTACTTTTGGGTGATATGTCTTTCCTTCCTTTTCAAAATAGTTCAAATCTTATGGGTGAAAATCTTAGAAAAGGGTGATGAAAAAAAGAAAAAAAGAAGCTTCGAAAAAGAAAAAAAAGAAGAAAACCTCTTCCAAAAAAATATATATGAAGCATTATGAGGTTGCAAGATTGCCTCAAAATAAAAGCAAGAATTGAGAGTTTTTCCTTTTGTTTTTCTCCTAAATTCCCCATTCTTTAAATAATAAAAAAAAACAAACATGGTTAGATTCAGAAACCCTTGAAAAATAGGGCCGAATGAAAAAAAAAACACACATATTTTCTGATTTAATTTTGCTCGAGGACTAGCAAAAGGTAAGTGTAGGGCCTTGATAAGCCATAGACTTATCATATTTTATAAGCTAGATTTGTAGTGTTATTAGTTAAAATAAGGTTAGAATAGTTAGTATTTGCATTAATTTATATAAGAAGTCATTTTATATGTTCAGACTAATGCTCTTGGTGTTTTTCATGCAAGGAGCAAGTTTTTCATCAAAAACCGAACCTTGCCGGATATGAGGCCGGATCTCTCATGCACGGCATAAGTACACAGCAGAAATGGGACGCTGCCGGACATGGTGTCGGGTATGTTGTATCCGGCATAAGCAAAAGACGCGCCTGTCTACCAATAGATGTCGGTTATTTACCGTTATCCAAACATTAGATGTCGGGTATGATGCCGGATGGAATATATCCGGCATAAGTGACTTTTCACGCCAGGGCGGTTTCGACCGTTACGGAAATAGCACGTGTTTAATCCCGATGCCGGATGACTTAGACCCGGCATGAGACCCGGCATCCGAAGAATTTTTTGTCTATAAAAGGCGCAAGAGGCTGAACATTTTGGGGTGTTCATTCCACCATATTTCCACACACTTACTCCACAGAATAGACGTACTTTCGACTGAAGAACTGCTGCACAACCATTCAAGAGAAGAAGAAGAAGATTTGGAAGAAGATTTAGAGGGTGAAGGCCATGTCAAAACTCTCCCTTCTCCTTGTATTTCCTTCTTCAATTCATGGGTGATTGAGTAGTAGTTCCTTCTGTTCTTGGTTGGGATGAAACTCCTTTTGTAAGACATATGATCTTCTTAATATAATTTTCAAGTTTATTAAGAGTAAGGTTCTTAATGAAGGAGAATTGGTTGATCTCTTTTTCTCTTCATGCAATTTTTACTTGTGGAGGATTAATCCCAAGTAGAATAGGTTAGACTCTCTTAATGATCTTCCTACTTCCTTTCTTGAGAATTAAGAGTTAGTAGTAAGAGTGAGAATTAACCCACATTTCCCATTACTTTGTTCATTTCGTGGCATGATATATGCTCGGATTGTTAATAGGTAGTGAGTCTTCTGTTTTCTTCTCGGAAACTGGAAAAAGAATATGCATTATGACTATGCCGGATGCACTGCCGGGTGGCCAATGTCCGGCATATTCAATGTCTTTGAATATGCCGTGCAAGTGGTATCCGGCAGGACACCCGGCGTGTTCAGTTGTTGGTTAATTCGAAGGCTTGTGTTTATGTTTCGAGTTCTTATTGATGCTTAGATGGTTTTACTCCCTTAATCAAGAATAAATTCATTGTAGATACCACTTAGTTTTGTTAGTTCTTATTAGAATTAGAAAAATCTATCATTTTCCCCCCTCTTTACTTAGTAATTACCAAGGCTAGGACTAATTTTCTATACAAGTCCCTAGGGTTCGACTTGCTTGGTCTTAATTTGCTTCCCTGCTACTTTTGACCGGGTTTTGGTTTGCTACCCGTATAGATTGAGTAGGTTTTTCCTTTATATTTATTTACTGTCGTGCTTGGTGCCGGGTGAGTTATACCTGGCACATTCTTGATTTCTTCCCCATGTTTCTGTTTAAGTTTTGTACATAAATGTGTATATAATACCTACTAAAATCACTGTTAGCAAATGATCTCCAAGAAGAGTGGAGTTTAGTGGTGTAATTTTTGTAGATTTTCAACCTTGTTTAAGGCATGAAAGATGAAGAAGAAGAGAGGGCTGAGTGGAGCTCAACAATATCGCCATGGTTGGCTGATAAGTGCGGAATTTATCTATGTTTCTATGCTTAAAGTGATTAATATTTTATTGGTTTATGATACATTCCTTACTTATATGCTTAATTATGTTAAATATTAAGATTATTCCTCACATTTGGTTTTATGCTAAAACAGGTTTAAAATGCTGAAGAAAATGAAAAGTCTAAAAGAGTCAAGAATTAACTGTCAATACGGGGCCAAACAGGAGCAAAAAACAACATTTCTACTTAGTTTACAGCATGGTCCGGGTTTATGTACTGCTTTATAAACCCGGACCACATTACAACGGAAGTTATTGTCTTATTTTGATAGTGGTCCGGGTTTATTTTCTAGTTTACAACACCCCGACCAGACTGGTTCACACTCGGGGCTGCTTTTATTCATGAAGCCGATATCAGCATGTACATGGGCTGAATATATCTTATGCATACATGGGCCAGCAGACATGGATAATTCACGCCGAACACATATCCACGGGAGCAGCAGCTTGGACTTTGGATCTTTTCTGTAACACCCCTACCGTTAATCCTATGCTTACCGTCCAATCGTCCTGTTAATCCTATCAGATCGCAGCGGAAATACTACACTACTACGGCGGGTGGTACAACGCCGCTAACCGCCCATACGGCTAGCTAGGCTACTACTATCTACAGTGACGGTCTGATGAACATAATATACCGAGCTACTAAAACATTACTTACGGAATACAAATATCATTCGCCTACATAAATGGATCACCGAGTATTTAGAGTATATTCACTTACATTCCCTTTTCCAATCTACCAAAACAATGAGTTCCTACCGGCTACTCATCTATACCAATTCCCCATTCTTTCTATATCCAAAAAGGTGTACCCCATGGTACACCGGCTAATCAAAAGTTACAGCCGTGTACTACTCAGTACACCATTCACAATTCAATGTTTACAATCCAAAAGAAGACAAAAGAAATGGAACTAAGTCTTCAACATCTTCATCCTTCACGAGTACCTGCGTGTAGTAAAAACATCGCCCCAAGGGGCTCAGCAAAAGCTGCGTATAAACTCCGCATATACCGTGTGCTAGCTAGGGCACGCCGACTATTTGACGTCCACTAAACATGCGGTTCATTAATTTCATACATACATGCTTTGCATACAACATACATGCACATACAATACATTACATAATCCAAGGCATCAATACAATAGTGCATACAATACTTACCTTCACGATGTTAGCCAAATTACGCATCCGGGTTAATCGGAATGCTATTTACTCTTTTACTCATTTCACTTACTTTCTCTTACTTGCACTTACTTACTTTCAATTACTTTACTTACTCATTCTTACTTACTTACTTATATTCAAGTTAAGTCAGTATGACCTCCGGCCCTGGGGACTACTCCGTCCCACCTCTGGGATTTACTTGACTCACCAATCCGGGATGCTACCCACTTACGGGATTTGGGCCGCGGACCAGTTTAAGAGTCAGGAATCGGATCCAACCTCTTGTGTCTCCTCATCCTCACGTGTGGCCGAAACTATATCGGACTTCTACTCATTCCAATTTAATTACCAATTTAAGTTAGATTGGTTAGCTTGTTAGGAATCAGTTAGAAGTCCAATAGCAATCACAATCGGTCACAACACAATACAACATACATACACACTCATATTCATTCATACAATTCATGAATTATACAAACTAAGATTTAAGGACAATATACAACAATACACAACACTACATACCCACAAGTAAACATGATAACTCCGATTCGTGCATTTATCTTATTTGGTGATCAATTAGCACACAACACGCAAATCAGAGTAACCAAGATAGCATACGGGGCATGAGGAATTCATACCGTTCACCGTTGTACGTGTTTCCGAACGTTCCTTCGGTGTCACAAATCAAATCCTAAGACATACACGCAATCGAGTGATTAATCTAACTATTATTAATCTTAACTCAACTACTCTTACATTCCTAACTCATATTTACTAAGTCTTTACATTCCTATACTTACATTTTACTTACTCACTTTTAATTACTTAACAATGGTTCACTTACATATATATGCACATATGTATAGGTGGGTATACATATATATATACTAGTTATAAGCTTACAGTTTTTTTTTTGTAAGTTATGGGTCGTCCGACCCAGCGTCCGACCCAAGCCCTGGGTCGGACCATTCCAGTAGATCTTCGTCCTCTGAAATTCTTCCCGTCCGACCCAGCACTATTCTGTCCGACCCATACTCCTCTGGGTCGGACCATTCCAGAAAGTTTTGGTCCCGTGTCCAAGCTCCGTCCGACCCACTGTCCGACCCAGACTCTGGGTCGGACGAAGTCAAAAACTTCAACACGGAATTTTTTTTTTGCATGTCCGACTCATGTCCGACTCACGGCCCTGGGTCGGACCATTCCTGAAAGATTTATTGACGTTGTTCAAGCCTTGTCCGACCCAGCGTCCGATCCTGGCTCTGGGTCGGACGGTAGCAGATTGTGCTACAGGCCTTAATTTTCCTTCCCAATTTCACCCATTGTTTCCCCAATCTTCCTACATACATCCTAAATGTTTTAGTACTATTTAAACACTCTAAATCATGCTAATTCATTTCTTAATTCATTACACAAATCCTATACTAACTTATCCAAATAATTCTCCTAGTTTCAATTCAACCCCTACATAGTTTTTCTTCCTTGATGCATTTTGTTACAGATTTTTACTCTAACACTCCCCATCTTTAGTTCCCTCTTCTAATGTCATTTCTAACACCTCTAATGCATTACAACTACATTAACTATCTCTCCCAATATACCCTCCATCTATCTAAATCAAAATCTGTTACAACATGTTTTTCCACCTAGTTTTTAATTCACTAAGTGTTCTAATCCTACATAAATTTTGACATAACCTCCCCTATATTTTTACACTCTCACCACATTGGTTTACTCATGTAAATGATCTACACCACCTGTTTATAACCAATACAATTATACCCAACTCTCATACACAAATACCACACTAACAACATTAAATTCCTGCACTCAAACATTAATTCCCAACTATGTTTTAACAAGTTTTAAGATGTCTTTTAAGATTCAAAATACTTATATTCTCCTACACATTACACTACTACTACATTACCATTTTACAATACCCATTTCAACTTCTAAAAATCTGTTACATAATGCACTACTAAACTACACAAGAGAGCATCATTTTACCTTGTTCTTCTTCTAGTTGTTTTTCTCTTCTTGCTTCTTCCTTCTCTCTTTCCTTCCTCTTCCTCTTCCCACCGGTTATGGTACTTCAACAAGTCTAACATTATAACCCATACATACACACATTTCAATACTAAAACTAACCCTAAACATTGTTTAAGCTTTTAGTGTAAGTTTTAGGGTTTAGAGATATATTACCTTCCAAGGGTTTATGAAATACTTGGAATGGCTCAAGAACAATCTTCCCCACTCTCCAAGGAAGCCAAAATCGGCTAGGGTGCAAGGAAACCAAACAAGAGTTTAGCTTCAAATTCGTTTTCCCACAAGACTAGAAAAACGATGGAGTTTCAAGAAGATTTTGACCTCACAAGAACAAGGAGAAGAAGGTGGTTCTAGTGGTGGTCTTGAAGCTCCAAATGTTCCATACCCATGGAGATGAAAGTTACCCTTTTTGAATTTTGAAAAGATAGAAATGTTGCTCTTGATGAGAGGAAGACAATGGTGTAGTTTTTACGATTTTTGGAGGAGATTTGAGGTAGTAACAAGAGGATAGAAGGTGGTATTTTTGTGAGTTTCTTCAAGCTCCCATGGCAAACGGTTGGAGGAAGAAGAAATAGAGAGGAGAGGGGCTGTGTGCATACGTGAGTGAAGAAGAATAGAGATAGGAGAGAGAGTGGTGAGTGAGGGGGGGGGGTTACTTTATTACTTTTAATTGTTTTTTGTTGTTTTGTGTATAAGAAGAGATAGGTGAGGGTGTGAGAGGGGTTCCAAATCGGACACAGTACACACACACACACACATGTACATTTTCTTATTTCAAAAGTGGACACATAAGTTTTGGTTATTTGTATTTCTACCCCACAACTTCCCGTTTTTGACAGTTTTTACTAATTCCTCGTTTTCTTGATTTTATTGGTTCTAAAGCTTCACTAATATTTATTAATGATAATTTAGTTGACCAAAATTGTTACGAGTCTATTTGACCCGCTTCAAGACACGTTTTCCCGGTTACCTCGAAAAACGTGCTTTAAGATTCGTTAGTGATTTTAATCCGTTTTAAGGATCCGTTTTCTTCGGGATTTGTTCCCTTGTGATTATTTATACTTAATTAAGCTTCTAAATTATTCATTAGCCTAATTAATCACTATTTTTAATTACGGGGTATTTCATTTTCTCCCATGCACAACTATACCTACACACGAATTGAAGATAGAGCATGTAGGCTGCAATAGAAAAATAGTCATGCAGACAAATGGGCTGCCCGTAAAGATGATGTTGGATCAATGTATTAATGGAGCTTATGCATGTGACTTCAAGGGGGTTATTGTTATTTTATATTGACGACGCAAAAGAATTGGTAACGAGAGAAATCGATGAAACAATACAGCAACCCTAGCCGCATAGACAAGTCACACAGAGACATCAGTCAGTTTTGACAGACCGGAGCAGAAGACAGAGACTGGATTCATCATCATTCTTCAACAAGATGACATTTTCTAATCTCTTAGTTATCGTTATTATCTCTTTGTCTCTAATGTCAGAGTAGTCGTTATAATTCTGGTTTGCTATGGTCATCTAGTTTATTATTGTCCAAAAATCCCACCAAGAAGCCTAAGGTAAATGCAATCACATACTAGTGTTTTTCTTGCCTTCCATATCATTCTACCTTGTTAAAATGTTGAATACATTGTAAGTATAGAATCATGAGATTCTTCATATAAAAAATACTTAGACATCTTCATTGATAACCATACAACTAAAAGATTATAAAAATAGGTCAATACACAATATCAAAAGCTTTACAATAATGTTTTGCAAAGCAACTATGACCAAAACCTCATAATTTGTAGTTGAATCTCATTACATTAAAAAATCCCTACTAACTAGCTAACTTCATAATCTATTAGTCTACTTCCTTACAATTATAGTCTTTACCATTCACATATATAGTTGCCCATGCAATCACAAGAAGATAGATAGTATTAGTAACTCAAGGATTGACAGTACAAAATCTATATAATTACCACAAACAGAGAAATAGACTAAATTTGTGGCAATGGTAATTACTGCTCACAAATTATGTTCAATTATTGCTACGTAACAACAATAACATAGTGACCATTGCAATAACGTACCAACAATAACTTGTTCAAAATTTGCATAAATTGCATTTGTCCCTAAACTGCCCATAAATTTTGTTCAATTATTGCAGCGTAACAGCAATAACGTAATGACCGATAGACCATAATTTAGGCTACATTCTACATAATAAAAATACAGAAAATTTACTTTATAGCAGCAGCAAAATCAAAAGACAAATTACAGTAATTGGGTCCAATCCCATTTGTGTCCATTCGTATATATATAAAATGATTGTAGATATGAGATAATTTTGGAATCAATCATAGTGTAGTGGGTGGGGAAAATTACGTAATCGATAGAAAATGAATTAGAATAATCGTTGGCTAGGGATCGAAATTCTTTTATAAACCTAACCTTGTGATTCTCCAATGCAGAATTGACAAGCGACAGTTTCTGAAATCTTCACAGCAACTGGATATGAGAATCTGGAATGCAAATACAGAGGAGTGCGTCAAAGATCTTGGGGTAAACGTAAATGGGTAGCCGCAGTAGAGTGAAGATATAAAAAAATTTCAATGATTCTCACCATTCAACCCTTCCTGAAAAAAATCAGGTGTAATTCGTGAGAATATTTTGGAAACAATTCATACACCCTGAATATAATCGATCAACTGTGAATATTGTTGAAGACTTTCCCACACTGCATTTACCCATAACAAGAACGGTCAAGCTACCGACATCCTCTTTCTTGACTTTCTCCAGCAGCTCGAGTAACTTAGTTCGTGTTGCCGGCGGAAACTGTTCTATCCCAGTCCATTCACGAATTTCCGCCATTTCCAACAGTCGACTTTAACTCAACACAAAACCGGAGCAGGTCCTGAAACTAATCCAAGGTCGCCTCAAATCGATCAACTATGAATAGATATGAAGTAGTGTAGGTGAGAAAATTTGGGAAACAGTCGCGTAGCATTATCGGTGTGAAGTGAGAAATTTTTGGAACCAGTCACATAGTGCGGAAGTGGGAATTTTGGAAATAACCAGATATCTTTTAAGTAATAGGATTAATCTAAGATAAAAAAAAAATCTCCAACTACCTCCTCTTTATTCACGGTGATTTAGTCATATTAATATATCATTATGTTAAGAATATATTTTATAAATATTAATATATATATTAGATATAATTTTTATAATTAATAATAAATATGGAACACTATTTATAATTTAAATAAACAATAATGTATATTATATTTAATTTAAATAAATATTAATATATCATTACTAATACAAATAAAAATTAATATATAGACTATATAATCCATATAGATGTTAACATATAATATGTATTTGATATAGATATGAATATTAATATATTTTATTTATAATTTATATAAAATTAATATATATAATATTATAATTTAAATAAATATTAACAAAAATTATATATAATTTACATAAAAATTAATACATATCATGTATAATTAACTAACTATTAATAGATATGTATTATATAAGATCTATATAAATATTAATAGATATCTGTTATTATACAATCAAATATTAATATATAATTATATAATTTATATAAAAACTAATATATATTATATATATATTTCGATAAATAATAATAAATACAATTTTAAAACTTAAATAGCAATATATTGTCTATAATTTTTGTAATAATAATAATAAAATACTATTTATAATTCAAATACATCTTAATATATATTATATTTAATCTAAATTAATATTATTATATCATTCATAATGCAAATAAATAGTTAATATATAGACTATATAAATTATATAGATACTAACATATAATATACATAATTTCTGTAAATTATATAAATACTATTTATAATTAAACAAATATTAATATATTATATTTAATTTTAAAAAATATTATTTTATATATAATAATATAAATAATTATTATAATATATACTATATAATTATATAAATTATAATAGACATTATATAATTTCTATAAATACTAATATACATTACGCAATTTCTACAAATAATAATAAATACTATTAAATTTAAATAAATATTAATATATCTTACATTATATTTAATTTAAATAAATATTAATTTATATTATTTATAAGTTATATAAATATTTATATACATCATTTATAATATAAATATATTGATAAATAATACAAAATATTAACGATATAAATTCATAATATTATTAATACATTTACATATATAATTTATAGTTAAATACATATAACTTTACATACTATATAAGTTATTTAAGTATAAATATATATTCTAGATAAATATTAATATCTTACCATATAATTGAACTAAATATTAACACATATTATTATTTATATAATCTAAATAAATACTACATAAAAATTAAATATAATATATTTCAAAATCAAACAAAAACAAAGAGAATTATTGGGAATTTTATTTCGTTTTTGCCTACTTGATTGGAAAATCCTTTCGTGTCCTTTGTATTCTCTTTTGTAATTCCATTTTGAACAAAACTATTTTTTCCCTGTGTTTGGCTACAATTAGTGGTGTCATACATTGACAAAATATATTGTTACTTGTTGCGACCAAAACTTTATTCTTTAATGATGAAAAAAAAAGTTGGTCTTTAAAAGGATATTAATAACGACCAAAATATATAGTTATCATAATTAATTATCCAATTACGACCACAACATGTATTTGGTCGTACATTTGGTCGCAAATGACCCATTTTCCTGTAGTGAAGAAGAAGAAGAAGAAGAAGAAGAGAAGAAGAAGAAAAAATAAGAAGAAGACGAGAAGAAGAGAAGAAGAATAATAAGAATAAGGAAGAAGAAGAAGAAAGAAGAAGAGAATCAAGAATCACTCCTCGAATCCTAATCTCATCTCCCAGCCCTCCTCCCTCCTCCTAAGACTCCTCCTCCGCCTCCTCCTCCTCACCTCCTCCTCATCTCCTCCTCCTCCTCCTCCTCCTCCTCTCCTCCTCCTCCTCCTCTCATCCCTCTCCTCTCACTCCTCCTCCCTCCTCCTCCTCCTCCGCCTCCTCCTCCTCCTCCTCCTCCTCCCCTCCTCCTCCTCCTCCTCCTCCTCCCTCCTTCCTCCTCTCCTCACGTCCCTCCTCCTCCTCCTCCTCCTCCCTCCTCCTCCTCCTCCTCCTCCTCCTCCTCCTCCTCCTCCTCCTCCCTCCTCCCTCCTCTCCCTCATTCAATAATATGCTCAGCAAATCAAGGTAATGACCAAACCTTGCTAGTTTTTTGTACATTATGTAAAACAGATTTTGAATATCGTAGAATGAGAAAAATTTACATTGCTTGAGTATTGTGTAAGCTGCTACAATGTGACTAAGTGGTGGAGGTATTTAGGTATTGATTATGAAATGTTTATGGGCCTTGGATCCAAGTATTTAAGGTTTAAGCACAATGGGATTATTGTTGAGAATGTGCAGGAAATTTATGTGTTGTAGCACCTCTTGTGGATATGGTAGTTGAGTAGGTCTAGTGAATGAAAATGATGCTTTGGGAATGTTAAGATTTATGGGGAAACTCTGTCAAAATTTCCTTGGGAACTAGGTGACATAAGTGTGAAATGGTAAGTGAAGAACCTAGGATGACTAGGTGTGTTTGGAAGTTTGATTGAGTAATTAATCACCGTGGAGACTAGGTGTGAGTGAATGTGTATTTGGGTAAGACTTTGGATGGAAGTAATGCAATGAAAGAACCATTGGGTTAGTGAAGAGAGGACGAGCAAAAATTTGTAGCAGATAGGTTGTGAATGAAAAATGGTTTAAGGCACCAAGAAATGGGTGATGAGTTTAAGGAATTATTAGGGAGTTTAGAGTGTTGATTTAATGCTAAAACATGCTAGAGTTCATTGTGGGAATATTAAGCAAACGAAAACTTCAAGATGAGTTAAACAGAGCTTAAACTGTAAATTTACAACAGACTGGATTCGGCTGGTTTCAAACAAGTACGTAAACAAGTACGCCTACAGTACGCAACAGAAACGCTCGCTGAATGATGTGCCGGGTTTGCAAACAAGTACACAAACCCGGACCACCTTAAAAACTTGAAAAACATCTCTGAAGAGATGGTCCGGGTTTGTAACTGGTACACAACCCAGACCACCAATAAAAACTTGGCAGAAGTAATTTCCAGGGTTTGGTCCGGGTTTGGGAACCCCGGACACAACCCGGACCAGGCTAAAAAGTGTCCAGAAAGTGTTTTTAAGGCAAGTTAAAGGTGGGGAATGTTGATGGTATTGATATTATAAATTGTTAAGACTTGATTAACTAGATTTTATGTCATTAAGGGATAAACAAGCTTGGGAAGTAATGAGAAGTAAGAGAGTAAGTAACTTAGGTGAATGAATTTGAATTTAAGGAATTAGAGTTGTAAATCGGGAAACACTAAAGATGAAATGGATTGGTAAAGGGTATATTAAGTAATTAAACGCCCGATTCTACGTATGTTATAGGCTTTGAATGAATTGCACACCGGAGGGGAGTCGATGAGTCCAAAGTCAACGGTGAACGGTATGATTTTCTCATGTCCTGTATTCTACCTTGGTTACTCGGATTTGTGTGTTATGTGCTAATTGACCACCTAAATAAGATAAAATGCACGAATCAGACTTATTGCACTTACTTGTGCTTATATGATATTGTTCCTTGTTCGATGTTCATCTTAACTTTTAGTTTGTATAATTCATGAAATGAATGATTGAGAATGAAGTGTGTGTGCCTTGTTGTGTATTGTATTGACCAAGTAATGCAGTATAGGACTTCTAACTAATTTCTACCTAACTAACATTTCTAACATAAGAAATTGGTAAACTGGAATGAGTAGAAGTCCGATATAGTTTCAGCCACGTGTGAGGAGGAGGAGACACAAGAGGTTGGATCCAAATCCTGGCCCTAAACTTTTCCATGGACCAAACCCCTTAAATGGGTAGCATCCTGGATTAGTGAGCCACCCTAAAGACCGGTAGTGGGACGGTGTAGTCCCTGCCCGGAGGTCATACCGACTTAACATGAGTATAAGTAAGTAAGTAAGGAAGTAAGTAAAGAGTAAGAAAGTAAGTGAGTAAGTATTGTATGAGTAAGACTGGTGTAAGTCGTATGGTACTGAGTAAAAGAGTAAAGAACATCCGATTAACCCGGATGGGTAACTGGCTAACCAAGGATGAGTAAGGAATTATGAAGTGTATTGTTATACTGTTTGGCTTGTGTATTACCTTCCGGTGGTATGTATTGTATTCTCGTATGTAGGTATCCTGTATGCTGTAATGTTGTATGTAATGGCATGTATGCATGTAAAATGAACTTCATGTATTCGACCAAGTAGTTGGCGTACCCTCGCTAGCACGCGAGGTATGCGAATTTCATATGCAGCTTTTGCTGAGCCCCGTGGGGCGCTTTTTTTACTTTCCAAGTACTCGAAGCGGATTTTGTCGAAGTTAAGACCGGTTCGATATACTTAGCTAGCTATGGAATATCTTGGATGGTGTAGTATTTGTATACGGGCTTGTAGCCCTTCGTAGTGCCGGTGTACCAAGTGGTACTCCTTATGTATTTTGGGAAGCATGTAGAATTGTGAGAACATGGGTAGATGGCTAGACTCATAATGGGTATGTATGGATAGGTGGAAGATGTTGTACTTTGGTATTGTACTGTAGGAAACTCGGTGTATTGTATGGTAAGTATTGAGCAATGTAATGAATGGAGGAGTGTATGTACTCGGTTGTAATTGAATTGTGGTTTATATTTTGTTTAGTACTCGGATATTCCGGTCCATCAGACCGATGCTGTAGTGGATGTAAGCCTTGTTAGTCACGTGGGTGGCTAACGGCATTGTATCACCCGCCAATGAGTATGAACTGTCCGTTGCGTAAGTATGGAAGCACGAGATGATTAGACGGTAATGACGGAATTAGCGGTATGGGTGTTACATTATTATTGAATTCTCTTGTAATTAATTATTGCTTGGGTTTATTTGGTATGGATTGCTTACAAGTGAGAACTGCGCGTTCATTAGACCTTAGGAATATTACCATTGAAACTACAGATGACAACTCCTGGGGATTAGCTGACTAGAAACCAGATGACTTGTTAATGCTACTATGTAAGATTTGGGAATTGCTAGTAAGAATCTATCTTGCGGGAGACCGGTTTTAGATTAATTTAGATCTGAGGTTGCAATCTAGAATTTAGAAAACACTCAGGAAGGGAATTGATAAACTAGGGAGATGTAGTAAACCAGGATTCGCTTTTTAGAATTATTAGAAACTCACACTTTTAATTGTTTTTGTGTTAGTTAATTATTTAATTTCTCCAATCAAACCCCCCAATTTATTATTGATATTTTTCTTTAGTTTTTAGTTAGTTAGATTAAAGACTCAAACTAGACACAACCACCTTTGGTTCGATAACCTAGAGAATACTACCTAGGAAAACTTGCTACGACAGACCAGTACACTTGCTGCAATACGTTTCATACCGTACAAGTTTTTGGCGCCGTTGCCGGGAAGGCACGGTTATTTAGTTTAGTCTTTATTCTATTTTTCTTTTTATTTGTTTTGTTTAGTTTGCTTTTAGTTTACTTGTGTTTTGTTTTATTTTGTTTAATTTTTATTATTAGTTAGATAATTAATTTGGTTTGTTTGAGTATTTTTATTTTTAGAGTTATTTTAGTTTCTAGGAATTTTATTTTATTAGATTAGTTTATTTATTGTTTCATTTAATTTTGTTCTTATTAATTTTACTTGTGTTTGTTTTCTTTAGTTTGAATTTATTTTAGTTTCTCCTTAATTTGTTTAATTTTGTTTTGGTTCTGTTTATTTTTTTATTGATAGATTTTTGTTTAGTTTGATTTTGATTTTTTATTTATTTTATTTTTATGTACATACTTTTATTTTCATTTATATTTATATTTTCTTCTTCATTTATATAATTAATTTTCCTTTTTATTTCGAGGTACTTTGATTCGATGGTTGGATATTACAATCCGCCAGGAGGTTGGCCTGGATATTACAACCAATGGGTTGTATGTGAAAGGTGTGAAGGAGACCAAGAGCGTGCTTATTGTCCAGTTGTCTCTTCTGGATTGGAGGATGCTCTAAGAAGTTTTATACCGTCTAGTCCTCCTGAAGCACGACCGTCTCCTGAACACTTTTATCTTGCACAAAGTTACAACCAGTGGGTTATCTGCCAGACATGTGGAGGGGATCATGAGAGTTCACAATGTCAAAGTAATTTATCTAGCTTGGTAGCTGCTCTTACAGATTTTAACAAAAAACATGGCGAATCAAACCCCGGTTGGCATGAGTCCTTCAGGATGAATATGAAGGAGATACGGGAAACTAATGCAAGAATTTTAGCCCATCTAGATGAAATATCACAAAAGCTTGGATGTGAACCGGTTCCTGAGATCGAACAACCTACTACAGTAGCTGAGTGGAGTGATACGCAGCTTGATCATTCGATCCCTGAAGTTGCAGACACACCTGAGTTGGAGATCATGGAGAGGCCGGAGCTAGAGATTGAGCAAGTTGATGAATCTTTAGAGTTAGAGAATGATGTAATTCATGAAGCTATCCATTCTATTCCTTCTCCACCTGCACCTTAGCCAGAGAGTTTTCTAGTTGACCTCCTTGCACCTGCTGATGAGCCATCAAAGCAGAGTACCTCATCGACTTCAAGGAGCCCTTGATTCCTGTTGAAGTTGATTTTCCTATTGGTTCATCCTTTGAGCTTCCACCAGATGACAAGGATGTTTACATCCATGAATTTGAGAAGGAGGACTAGCCAAAGTGTGATCTTCACATCAAGGATCACCCACCTCAACACAACAACCTGACGCAGTATTGGTGGAGTTTACACTGTTATATTTGGAGTGTTGAGGTTTTATTTCCATTTGATCGGGGTCATTTTATGAAGCTATATAATGCCCACCCCACCCACCCTTTGAAACCCACATCGACATTCATTTTCGATCCTGGTTGACCTTAGGAGGTATGGTCTAGCCAAACACATTAAAGAATGACAGCTGGCTAGGAGACAACCTTGTGTTATATTTTATTTTGTTAGTCTTTAATTTCAGTTTAATTTCTTTTTATAGTTATATTTCCTGGCTTTGTTTTCTATTATCTTTTAACTCTACTTGTAGCTTTTGTTTGTTTTTAGTATCTTTCTTTCAGATGAATTCTTCATGTGGATGCCGCAACCAGGCTATAACACTTGAGTAAAACTCAAGTGTGGGGTGGGATCGTTCTACATATGCAACAACAATAAAATCCAGGGGAGTCCTAGTTTTAGTTTTAATTTTCTATTAATTTTAGTTTGTTGTTAATGATTGTTCTACTGTGTTTCCTTTGGGCATAAATGTTTTTCTGCAAGTTTTGAGTTTTTCACTCCTGCCTTGTCACACAATGAGGACATTGTTTAATTTGAAGTGTGGGGTAGGGAGTGACCTTCAGTTATCACTTTAGACCACTAGTTTTTATTGTTTTCAGGTGATAAATAATATGCTAATCTTTGCTGTTAAATGTTGAATTTTGGGTGAAAATGTATGTGGAAGTTTGAAATTGAGCCTGATGACAACCTTAAAAATCTTTCTGCTTAAAAGTTGTCTTTCTGGAATTCTTTTTCTTAAATTTACTCTATTTTCACTGAAATTCGATGGATTGGCTGATTGTGGACACTAAATGCGTTTAGCTTTGGATATTGGGAATGATATGAATGTTTGGAATGAAAGGATAAGGCAAGGTACTCCTCTGATCAAAATTTTCCTAAACCGAATCAGGCCTCTTTTATCTGGTTATTAAGTCCTCTGGGTGCTTTATCAACTATCTAACTAAGATCTTGTGATTTTGGATAGTTGGCCCAAAGCCGTTACATGGATAAAGAGAAAAGTCAGGGTGAAGGAACAACTATGCAATTAATTAAATAAATCGTTTGTTTTTATTTCTTGACGAAGAAAAGTGTTTGCATACGAAATATTTATTTGTAGTTTTTTGTTTTTGATCATGAGTGCGTGGTGTTGAAAGGTATTGCGGAATAAGGCATTACTTCACATCCCTTGTCATCCAAAGGGTAATGGAATGAAATTGGTGAAAGGTCCTGAGCTAATTTGTGTTCCAGCTTCTGCAATTCAGTTTATTCATGCTTTTATTAAAATTATTCTCTATTCACTATTGTGCGAAAACTGATAGCTTATAGCCAATTCATTTTTCTAATTGTCATTTTGCTTGTTTTCCTTCTGCTTATGTTTGATCCTCAAGTTTAATGTTTCGTTTTGGAGCAGTTATTTTTTTTATTTACTTGAGTACAAGCAAAAGCTAAGTGTGGGGTATTTGATAAGTGCGGAATTTATCTATGTTTCTATGCTTAAAGTGATTAATATTTTATTGGTTTATATGATAAATTCCTTACTTATATGCTTAATTATGTGAAATGTTAAGATTATTCCTCAGATGTGGTTTTATGCTAAAACAGGTTAAAAATGCTGAAGAAAATGTCTAAAAACATATGTCAATAATTTAACTGTCAATACGGGGTCAAACGGGAGCAAAAACAACCTTTCTACTTAGTTTACAACATGGTCCGGGTTTATGTACTGCTTTATAAACCCGGACAAAATTACAACGGAAGTTATTGTCTTATTTTGATAGTGGTCCAGGTTTATTTTCTAGTTTACAAACCCGGACCAGACTGATTCACACTCGGGGCTGCTTTTATTCATGAAGCCGATATCAGCATGTACGTGGGCTGAATATATCTTATGCATACATGGGCCAGCAGACTTGGATAATTCACGCCGAACACATATCCACGGGAGCAGCAGCTTGGGCTTTGGATCTTTTCGCCCATGCAAATGTATACCTGCACACGAATTGAAGATAGAGCACGTGGGCTGCAATAGAGAAATAGTCATGCAGACAAATGGGCTGCACATAAAGATGATGTTGGATCAATGTATTAATGGAGCTTATGCACGTGACTTCAAGGGGGTTATTGTTATTTGATATTGACAACGCGAAGGAATTGGTAATGAGAGAAATCGACAAAACAATACAGCAACCCTAGCAGAAGACAGAGATTGGATTCATCATCGTTCTTCAACAATATGACATTTTCTAATCTCTTAATTATCGTTATTATCTCTTTGTCTCTAATGTCAGAGTAGTCGTTAGAATTCTGGTTTGCTATGGACAACTAGTTTATTATTTTGCTTCCTAAGTTGTTAAATACAAATATACAGATTGTAGTTTTATTCCATGCTTATTATTAAATTCTCTTGTAATTAATTATTGCTTGGGTTTATTTGGTATGGATTGCTTACAAGTGAGAACTGAGGCGTTCATTAGACCTTATGAATATTACCAGTGAAACTACAGATGGAAATTCATGGGGATTAGCTGACTAGAAACCAGATGACTTGTTAATGCTACTAGTTAATTTGTAAATTCGAAAAGAGAGTTAGGATTTGGGAATTGCTAGTAAGAATCTATCTTGTGGGAGACCAGTTTTAGATTAATTTAGATCTGAGGTTACAATCTAGAATTTAGAAAACACTCAGGAAGGGAATTGATAAACTAGGGAGAAGTAGTAAACCAGGATTCGCTTTTTAGAATTATTAGAAACTCACACTTTTAATTGTTTTTGTGTTAGTTAATTATTTAATTTCTGTAATCAAACCCCCCAATTTATTACTGCTATTTTTCTTTAGTTTTTAGTTAGTTAGATTAAAGACTCAAACTAGACACAACCTCCTTTGGTTCGATAACCTAGAGAATACTACCAAGAAAAACTTGCTATGACAGACCAATACACTTGCTGCAATACGTTTCATACCGTACATTGGCTGGGAGGAATAAGATGGAGTTCAGAATGGGGGAGGGAATATGTGAGAGAAGAGGGAAATGAGGAGGATAGAGATTAAAATTTGCTTTTGTACTTTCTCTCTTCTTTTGCTTTATTAATTTGTCTTCTGGTGAGTAAGAGAGCATAAAGAGAGTGGGGAGGCTGGAAAAAATGTGCCACACTCACACATATAAGAATGCAAGCCTTTTTATTTACAAAGGGGGAGGAGCATTGTGGTCTATTTGTAATTTACACCTCATAAGTTCCCGAATTGCACTATACACTAATCCTGGTTCGTTTTCCGGAATTTTTTCGTTTATTTAATTTTTATGGCTCTAGACCTTCACTAATATTTAATTATAGATATTTTATTGACTATAATTTTTACAAGTCTATTAAACCCGCTTAAAGTCACATTTTCCCGGTTTTCTCGAAAAACATGCTTTAAGGTTCGTTTGCGGTTTTAACCCATTTTATGGATCCGTTTTCTTCGGGAATTGTTCCCACATGCTCATTTAGGTGTAATTAGGCATCTAAATATCTCATTAGCCTAATTAATCACTATTTTTAAGTTCAGGGTATTTCAATCTACCCCCTTAAAGAACTTTGCCCTCAATGTTGGTCAAAGTTGGTGAATTACTATCTTTACTCAATTGACATCTCAATTGTCAAAATCATACATTACTACTCCTTACAGAATCTCAACTCTATCCAACAAAGGTGTTCACATACAAGACAACGCAAGCACAATACACACCGTGCAAGCACACCACAATACAATTACAAGCAATACAATGCAAGCATTACAATCAGCACTACAATCGACACACTGGTTGTTACACTGTGCTAAAGGAATATATACATACATACGACGCAATGCCATCTCAAAGCAATGCAAAAATACTCTTTCGTATGCTCCCCATGGGATCGGTCAGCAGACTACAAGGCATATCACTCCTCGAATCCATGGCGAGTAGTACACACTATTATCCCGCAGGCACTTAGGTCATCTAGATACAGGACTCTCCAGCTCCTGCAGCCCTTGGAAAAATACAAAACAATACACTGCCACCGCCCCAACCGGTCACTTAGGACCGGCGCACGTACGGTGTAGTGGTCTCAGAACCAATCCTCATTCTCAAGTTTGAAGGAGAATCCTTTTGAAATATTAGTTAGAAATCCTTTTTGAAAACACAATCAGCTCCAAATCCAATTTATGCTCATTACATCTATCCTAAGTGTAGACACCAAAAATTCTTACCCCATAATGCAAACCTCAGAAGATTAAATAAAAATGAGAGGGGTCGTCACTCCTCTGTCTCAAAATCTAAACGTGCGTGCCAAAATGAAACCATCATTTTATGGCAAAGTTCTTAAATCATTTTTCAAAGAGTTTTAGAAAAACACATTTCTTCAAAAATGAATTTCCAACAATCATCCGGTTTTAAACCCATCCCTCTCGTTACCTACTTGTTACCTTTTTAATTTCGATTTATTTCATGTTAGTCAATTTTGTTTATTTATTTGCCTATTCATTTTTATTTTAGTTTATGCTATTTTATTACTTGTTTATCTTATCTTATTTCATTGTTATCTTACTTGCATTTTATTTATTAGTATTCACCATTGTTTTGTTTTTTTATCATTATTATTTTTAGTGTTATTCCATTCATTTTTAGGCATTTATCATTATTATTATTATTTTTGTTATTATTTTACTTATATGTTCTTTTATCTATCCATTAAAAGTCATAGTATTTCACTCGTTGCATGAATCATACAAAACAAAGTTGCAGTCTGGCGGTTAAGTCTTCAATTCTCTTCTACTAGAGGGTTCGATTCTATATAGCAGCTTATCCTCATTTTATTTTCAAATTTGCTGAAGATCTTCTCTGGGCCGCGGCCCTCCACTTGTTTGGGTCTGATTTCTACAATCCAACAACCTCACAAAAAGCCCATAATCAATAAAAACCCTAATCTGATTCTCTATAAAAGAGCAAGCAAACCCTTAGAAAAAAGAAGAACAGTAGCCGCCTCTAGCTCGGATACATGCTTCCCGATCATTTCCTTTTCTCATCGGCCCACTCTTTAAAGGCCCAA
The DNA here is from genome assembly GCA_023374045.1 of Limonium bicolor. Taxonomy (NCBI): domain Eukaryota; kingdom Viridiplantae; phylum Streptophyta; class Magnoliopsida; order Caryophyllales; family Plumbaginaceae; genus Limonium; species Limonium bicolor. The sequence continues at coordinate 4,467,185 of CM041781.1, read as the reverse complement.
TTATGGCCCACATTTCAAGGCCCATTTCGGCCCTAGTTTCAAGATTCAATTTCGGCCTAATTTTCAAGGCCCAATCCGGCCCATAAATAGGCCCAAACCTGGCCCAATTTCAAGGTCTAAATCTGGCCCTCATTTCAAGGCCCAAACCCAATTCATCTCTAAAGCCCAAATTCGGACCATTACCTCAATTTGATCCCGATTTAGTTTCAAATCCAATTGTACTTCAATTTGAATTCCGAATCAAATTCAAATTCAAATTCAGTTTCAATCCAATTCAATCAAATTCAACCCAATTCCAATCCAGAATCAATTCAGTTTCAATCCAATTCAATTCAAAATTCTTTTCGTTCCCAATCCAATTCAATTTCATTTTAATCCCAAATAATTCCAAACATCATAAATCCAGAATTCCTTAAAACTTCAAACTCCATCCAAACTCCAATTGTCTCATAGTTTCAAGTCATCTTCCAACTTCAATTTTTAAGGCCCAAATTCGGCCCAGTTTTAAGGCCCAAATTCTATCCAGTTTTAAGGCCCAAACCCGGCCCAATTTCAAGCTCCAAATCTGGCCCTCATTTCAAGGCCCAAACCCGATCCATCTCTAAGGCCCGAATTCGGCCCATTACCTCAATTCGATCCGATTTAGTTTCAAATCCAATTCAACTTCAATTCCAATTTCGAATCAATTTCAAATTTGATTTCAATCCAATTCAGTCAATTCCAATCCAGAATCAATTCATTTCAAACCAATTCAATTCAAAATTCTTTTCATTCCTAATTCAATTCAATTTCATTTCAATCCTCAAATAATTCCAAACATCTTAAATCTCAAATTTCTTAAAACTTCAAGCTCCTTGAAACTCCAAACTCCTTGGAACTCAAGCATCACGAATCTCTAAACGTCTTAGCAGCTCAACAGACTCGAAGGTTTCAACAGCTCAACAGACTCGAAGGTCTCAACAACTCAATAGACTCGAATGTCTCAACAGCTCAACAGACTCAAAGGTCTCAGCAGCTCAACAGACTCGAAGGTCTCAACAACTCAACAGACTCAAATGTCTCAGTAGCTCAGCAAACTCAAACACCTCAAACACCCTCTGCTACTCAAACCCGAACACCTTCAAACTTCATAACTTTTTCAAGCCTTGATTGTCCTATAGACTTGAGCATCTCAAAGACTCCTTCATCTCGAGATTTTAAATGTCTCACAGACCTGAGTGCCTCGTAGACTTTTTGCACCTCAAACTTCAAAATGAACCCGACAATCTGTCAAACCTCACAAAATGACCACAAAACCTCTTTGACCCTTCAAAGACCTAAAAGGTTAAAACCCCAATTCCTTCAAAACCTTAAAAACTCCCAAATCCCAAAGGCTGTGAACTACGTAAGGTCTGATCTCAACAAGGAGTTGAGTACGTAGGCAACCCACACAGGGTGCGACCCCACATCAATCAAAATACCCTTTTGCACTCAGCCATCTCCCCTCCAAACAACCACTCTCAACCCCCGATTACCTCAAAAACTCAACCATCATAAAAACATGAACTACGTAAGGTCTAATCTCAACATGGAGTTGAGTACGTAGGCAGCCCATCTAGGGTGCAACCCAATTCCACTTCAAAAACCTCTTTCCCAACTCTAAGGCAATATTCATGTCTGCCAAACATTCAAATCCCCTTTGACTACCATAAACCCTTGACTTCTTCAACTCTCAAAATCAGACTCCTAATCTTTCATTCTATACTCATTCGAATTCACCAATTCTTCTTCTTGGCGCTAGCTTGGCAGAAAAGTTCGTCTCATCCACTCGTTTTCCCTCCTCCAATCCTAATCATATCCTTGGCTTTTAAATGAATCTCTCTAAAAGGGTTTTGAAAGAAGGTAATCCTGATAATTGGAGACCGAGGTTTCCTCAGGCACCAATCTGAAGTCACGGTTGTTGCCACTTGTAAGGGGTGTAACCCAGTGCGAACCCACAATAGAATCTCTGAAGTGACCAGATAAGTCCTACTCATGGGCAATAAATCATCAGAGTCAACCAACGGTTCTTAAAACCCTCCTTCCCTTCCTTCCTAGTATCTTAGGTCAAACTAGGTGGCGACTCTAGTCAATTTCCGTCGTTAGGGCATAAGTCCTCGTGGAGCCCATCGAGAGCGGGTGTAGTGCACACTTGCACTCCCCTTTATGCTTTCTGGGAAAGACGGACGATTTAGTAGGTATTTGAGGGATGACAGAATAACGGGTTTTCACCCTCCACAGAATGGCAATTTCTAGGATCTAGGCTTTTAGTCAGACCATATTTAGATAAACCCCCCTCATATCGAAAAATCACCCTCCACACTAAGCGTGTTTACTTGTGGCCACTTGTAGGAGCTTTAAGAATCATTCCACCCTGATGTGATTAGCATCAGTGTTCAACTATCCTTCCATCCCAATTTATGTTCAGTTTCCCTTGATCTGATCAGGATCAAGTTCGACTTCCACTCCAGTTTCTTACAATTAAATAATTTAATTATTTTCATTTTCTATTTTTTTACTCTTCCTAGTCATAATCCCAAATCAATACATCTCCAAAGGATGGAACTCAGTCCATCAATCATCCTCAAATTTATCTTCAAATAATTTACCTAGGAATTCACTACTTATGGGACTCATTTCATCAATTATTCTCAATCATCTCAAATAATTTATCTAAGGAATACAAATTATTCTTAATTTTCCTCAAATCGAATCACCTAGGGAACTCAATTCCCTCTAGGTTCTACATCGGTTTCATACCGACTCATGCATCATAATGCCATGTCTAACCTCAAATAGACATATACTATAGGGATTCTCATTCCCCCAGGAGCTTCTCTACTCCTTTTCACTAGAAATCTCACACCGGAGTTACCAAGATAGTCAAGTTTATATCAATGGTATTCGCATCACCAGTGCGTGATAACCATAATTAAACTATGAATGGATGTCTATGTTTATGTAACATATGTACCAGTCATCAAACAATTCTCTTTTATGCTATGCACACTATAGTTTACGTACTTAATACGTGAAACATACACTAAGCGATTTTTCGCTCTACCCCCTTAAAAGGGATTACGCTCACGTAATCTACCATATGTTATCATTGAATATTGGTTCACTAACTTCGGGCGTCTTGAAGCGTTTTAGCTTTCATGCAGTCTGTTATACAATGTATTCTGGTCATAGGGCCTTAACCATATTGATGGTTTAGTCCCTGCACCAAGAATCCCATTGGAGTTTATTTAACTCTTAACCGGTTCGGTTCTAGCCTATAAAGCTTCAAGACATTGATGATTAGCCATTCTTTCATACTCACTGGGTATATTAAACCTCCGAGCTAGGGCCCACTAGCTTCTGCTGCGCGACCCTGATAACTTTAGAGCTTAAGTCACCCTTTTCATTATCCTTAATGTATTACACATCTACTTTTTATCCCTTTTATCTTGGGATATACGGTTTCTCAACCGGCGCATGGTATCCTTTACCGTACGTGAACTCATTGCATTATAGATTTTCTATAAAGTTTTCTAGGAATCTATTGTGTATACTATTTTATACTTCTGTGATTACTCACTTAGTTCCTCTGACTTGTTGTCGGTTGAGGTCGAGCTACTACTTTGTATGTAGTGATTCCTCCGTTATTGGTGGCTTCTACTTTATGCTCACTCTTTGGTTCTGTACCAGTATTCTCTTATTTGTACGACCTTGCATTTCTTATGCATCAGTCCTTCTAGTATACATAAGCTTCTTTATGCTTTTATTCCGGTGGAATTTATGGATTGTGATTGTTGGTCTGTCCAGCGCTCTTCGTGCTTCTTCGGCCCAAGGCCGCACAATTTTGTTCCAAAGTTTTCGCTTAACTAGCTTGCGCCATATTCATGGTTGCATTTGCAAGTCTCTTATATTTATTACGGTCGGTTGTTTAGCAACCAGGTGCTCTCGTCCTGAGCTATTATTCCTCTTATCAAGTTAATCCACTAGGGATACGCTTTCAGTTCCTTGTGTAATTGTAATAGGAATGAACAATGCGTTCCTTGTGAGATCCTTGTCAAGTGGTTAGACTATAGGCTTCCATGCCCAGTCTATCTACCAGTTCTTGCTTTTCATCTATACTGAGTCTTGCTCATGGGTCCTCTTGTTTTCCATATCATTATCCAACTATATTCACATAATGGTCGCTTGCTGCGCACCATATTTCTATTCATTATATAAGTATTATTTTCGCGGCCTCTGCTACTGTGGTAGCTTGCCTCTATTCTTTGCCCATTATTGGCGCAATTCCTCAACCGTTCACTCCAACGCCTCGTCTTATCTGTAATCCCTTCACGGTGTAGACACAGTGGGAGTTCTTTAGGTACGTGTGTATGGTGGCCACCGTATCACACCGTATGATCATTATCTTTTTAATGTGAATATGTTTTACTTTAGATTCGGTTCATGTGTAGGTCAGTCTCCCTCACATTCTTTCATCTCTTGTGATATTGTTTACCAAGTAACTTGGCTGACCAAGGAAGAAGTAATCTATTGGATCACAAGCTCTTTTGAGTGTTGGTCATCTGATGTGCCATATTAAGCATTCACATTGCTTGTTTTTGAAATTTACTGCCTTCTAAATCCTGGCATTGGATATAAGGTCTGGTTGTGCAGCCTTACTTCTCCATGTACATCATTAGGACATCCCAAGGAAACTTCAAGGGTTTACGGGTCCCGTTCTCTAATAGAAGAGTATTCTATCACTGGTAAGTGAAAGCACACATTGAGGGGTTTACTACCACTCACAAGCCTCACAACAAGGGTTTACAGCGTTAGCTTCTGTTCATGTATCTCCATCATTCGTACTATGGTTTACCATTATTGGCTGGTTACAGCATGCTAAATGTGCATATCTATGCTCCTAGAGCGTTATCACTTACAGTTCACATCGTGCACATAATGGGTTTGCTTCTAAACCGACTACTCTTCGGTTTTTAACCATTGCTATCAAAGCTTTCGTATTCATACTATTCTTGGAATTTCCCTTTTTCTTTCAAATTGTTCCTTGACAGTAATCATGTGCTCAAGCTTTAATGTGTTAACAGATGGAGCCTCTTTCTGGAGGGTCCACATATCTACCGCTCCAACGGTCTCACAATAATGGGAGGTATCCCCACTCCTCTAATTTCTCATAACGCCTGAGCATGGGCCAAATCGATGGTGTCGTCACCTAGGTTTTTATGTCCCTGTACAACTGTTACTATAGAAGGAAGAGCAACTAAAGCCTCGTCAACTGTATACTAGCCTGATGCTTTAGTGACAGTGATACTGAAGTAGTCTTTACTCTAAGCTGCTCATTACACAGAATTCAAATCGAGCGGTTCATTCGCCGCTCTATTCATTTGTATGAAATAATATTTCTTCTCTTATTGGTGCCATCCTCGGTAATTCTTCTTATTATTCAATATGGGTTTTACAACTGTTTGAATCTATATAACACAGTTGGTTCATGGCTTTTAAGCCACATTGCTTCAAGCTATGCTCCTTGCAGGCTATTTATACAAGTTTCTACTTCTTCGTATGCCATCCAATGGTCTGGAGGTGGTACTAGGCTCCATGACAAGGTCGTTGCATCGCGCTTCCGTTCATGGGATGCCCCTTAGGCAGTCTGGTATTAACCAATGCCTCTTAGCAATTTAGGGCATTTCCTGTTAAATGGAATCCCTTCGGTGTTCTAACCGAGTGTTTGTTTTAGCTCTTGTGTTCTTATCATGACACGTTGTTCAACTATTGTTGACTAAGACAACCTTAAAGGATTTCTCCTGAGTGTTGTCAAATTATGCCATTACGTCTGGCTAATAATTGTGAGTATGTCCGGTCGGCTATACCGCATTGCAGTGCCGGATTCTGGACTATCCCGTTTAGGGTTATAACGTCTCCCATTCTTGGGTAGACCGTTGATACTTTCTCCTTGCATTCTTGGTTGGTTTTAGTGTCTTCTTTGGTGAGGAATAATATTCCCTAGTAGCCGTGGTGATTGTTCTGGGAATTCTATCCCGTTTATTGAACATTAATATGTCCGTGTTAGGCATCGCCGTACTGTTTGGACGGCGTATTACTCCCAGCTATCGTGCATTTGCTTTGAAATTCCTGAGACATATCTCATGTCTTTACTCAATAGCTAGTGCTTCTCACACTTCCTAACACTTATTCATTTCCCTTAAATGAATTCCCTTATTCCTTTATACTCATTAGCTCGTCCCACATCTCGTTTTTGTACACTTGTAGTGTTCGTTACACGCCTAAGTGAAGTATTTTGTTGTCAACTCCTCTTATATCGTCCTCTGGTTTGGTCTTAAAAATCTGAGGCTTAAAAGAATTATTTGAGTTTAAAAGAAAAATCTTGAGTTTGAAAGAAAAAATTTCATGGTATTACCATGTCTGGGGGTCTTAACCGAATCTAGCTTCTCGCCGACTGGTATATTCTTTAATGTAATGGTCGGGTCGTTAGGCCCTTCCAAGGTTCCGTTCTAAAGTTCCTAGGATGTGATCCTATATTTGCTTCACTCGCCATCTTGGTACTTCACTAAGTACTTGTTGCTTGTTAAAAGTTTCTCTGAATAGTCCTGTTATTACTGAACTTGCCGTGGCAAGTGCGCTACACAGGTGGTTTTTGGGTTACCTATACCGGTTACGGTATTGTTTCCATCCGTATTTGGTAGCCTTGTTGGCTGTCCCTTTAATCCTCCAATCTTAGTGATCAATCTTCTGAATAGCTTCTCCCTTGTCTTGACATGACAATCATCGATCAGGGCGCTTCTCCATTCTTGGAGATTCCTATTTATTTGTTCTGCGTCTTTCCTCAGTGCTCGTTTCCACACATTTACCGTGGTTACCGAGATTAACTTGTTTAGGCACTACGCCTGTAGCCCTATCGGGGTATATCTCGTTGATGTTCTCGTAGTTGTTCAAGCTAGGTTGGCCAGGTATTGCAACCTCTTTGGCGTTGTAGGTTCGGAGTTATCCACTCTTGACTATTCCCTTAGTCGGTTAGCATACCTTTGGTGGTAAGATCTAACTGTTGCGGTCCCGTAGACATGTGTCTCGGGGTTTGTTACTGCTCCTTTCCGCTTCATTGCACACTTGGTGCTTCTCTTCTTGCTGCTGCTGGCTAGCCAGGTTCTCGCGACTTCTAAGCATGTCGCCCCATGCTGCCGTAAATTTCAGTCTCCTTTGGATAGGATTTCTCAATCTCCCACCATTACGTGCGGTTATCGTCATTCAAACGGAACCGTATCCGGGATTTCTGGTTCCCACTGAGTTATTTCATAACTTCCAGATCAGATTTTCCCGAGTATGAGAGGACTTTCCGTCTCTCTGGCGTTCTTTCCCCGAGTTATAAAATGGGGGATGTGGAGGGTGGGTCTGATATTGTAGGTATCCATAACACATTGGAAGTTCATGTCTAGCGCATCTCTCACGCTATCACTCAACTCTTAACCCTAAGTCTCTAATTCCTAACTCGGTATTTCTAGTCATCAGAATGAAGTATCGCTTTGATACCACTTTTTGTAACACCCATACCGCTAAACACGTCATTATCTCCTAATTGCCTTGTACATCCTTACCTTTGCAGCGGAAAATCTAAACCAACGGTGGGTGAAACAATGTCGTTAGTCACCCACGTGACTAACAATGCCTAATCTAAATACAGTAACGGTCTGATGGACCGGAATACCAGAGTACATTAACAAATACCATCATCACTTCAATTCCAAACCGAGTATATACAATTCTCCAGTCAATACAGTGCTCAATACTTACAACCCAATATACCGAGTCTACTATGGTACAATCCAAAATACATTATTCCTCACAAGTCTATACACAACTGTCTATGAGTTCAACATCTCACTCAGTCTATCAAGATCTACATAACTTCCATTATGAAGGGGTGTAAAACAGGGTACACCGGCTACTCAGAAGGGCTACAAGCCCGTATACAACACAGTACGCTATTCAAAACAATCCTAACTACCAAGGCATAACAAACGGGTCCCTCACATCGACCATCATCCATCTCGGGTACCTGAAATAAAAACGGTGCCCCAAGGGGCTCAGCAAACTTGCTGGCATGAAATTCGCATACCCCGCATGCTAACAGGGGTACGCCGACTATTTTGTCGCCTACATGGAGTTCATTTTAATTCAAGAATACATGCTATATGAACAACATAATAATTATGCATAGGCACACTCATACATAGAGCATCACACAGCAATGAAAACGATACACAATTCAACCATTCAACAATTACTGAGGCCTCTGAGATTCACTTCTCAAGTTCTAGCCTCTTCACTTGTTAGTAAATTTCTCATCCGGGTAAATCGGATGTGCTTCACTCTTTTAATCTTGATCAATGACTTACACTAGTCATGATCTTTACTTTTATCAATTACTCCTTTTTTCAATAATACTCAAGTCAAGTCGATATGACCTCCGGGCAGAGACTACTCTATCTCACCACCGGGCTTTACGTTGGCTTACTTCCCCGTGTTGCGACCATACGGTTCGGAACCATAGTAGGAAGAGATAAGTCGGGAATTTACCTATTTCTATGGGGCTTATTTATTCCTAATTCGTTGATTTTTACTACTAAATTCCCGTCTTATGAGTATTTTTGAGCTTCATGTTGCAATTGTCGTCTATGATGGATTTTTGTGCTATTTCAGGTAAAAATCTCAAGAAAGCTTGTTCCCTATCATTGTTGAAGTATTGTGATCTTTCGAACAAGTTGAACGGAGTGAAGACGGACATTTTCCACCAGTTTTAGGTTGGGTCTGGGACCTTATGCACGTCCGAAGTCCTGAACTAACCTCTACCTTAACTCTCGAAGACATTTGAAGACGGGTCTGGGACTTGGTACATCACTTAGGTCTCAGACCATAACAAGACCTAACTCTCGACCAGTTTTAAGGACTGGTCCGGGACTTGATTGTAACACCCCGACCGTTAATATCGTCATCACCGTCTAATCTTCTCATACTCCCATACTTACGCAGCGGATACTTTCTTACCCAACGGTGGGTGATACAATGCCGTTAGCCACTCACGTGACTAACGAGGCCTACTACTACTTACAGCATCGGTCTGATGTACCGGAATACCCGAGTACTACACAATTACAATCCATACTCCAATTACAAACTGAGTACTACAATTCTCCATTCAATACAATACTCCATACTTACAATACAATATACCGATTTTACTAAGATCCAAATCCAAATATAACAATTCTTTCAAGTTATACATATTCGTTAGGAGTCTAGCATTTACCCATTCCTCACAACCTACATACTTTTCAAATACATAATGGTGTACCCCTTGGTAGGTACACCGACACTTCAAGGCTACAAGCCCTATACAATTCTTTACTATCTACAATTCATTCCTAGCTATCTAAGCATAGCCGCATGTCTCTTACTATGACCATAACCGCTTCGGGTACATGTACAATAAAAACAGTGCCCCAAGGGGCTCAGCTTACGCTGCATATAAAATCCGCATACCCCGCATACTAGCGAGGGTACGCCAACCACTTGGTCGAATACATGTAGTCCATTTTACTCATACATACATACATGCTCTCAATCATAATATTACAATACATCACAAGGCATACATACATACATTTCCATACACACAAGGAAGACATTACAAGTCAACCATTCACACTTACCTTTATGGAAATACACTTCTACAATACATACACAATGCTTGTTAGCTTCTTTTACCCACCCGGGTTAATCGGGTGTACATTACTCTTTTACTCAAGGTCGATGACTTACACTAGCCAAGACCGTTACTCATACAATACAATACTTTACTTACTTACTTACTTACTTACTCAAGTTAAGTCGTTGTGACCTCCGGGCAGGGACTACACCGTCCCACCACCGGGCTTTAGGGTGGCTCACCAATCTAGCTAGCTACGCATTTAAGGGATTTGGTCCATAGAAAGGATTCAGGCCAGGAATCGGATCCAACCTCTTGTCTCTCCTCATCCTCACGCGTGGGCAAAACTATATCGGACTTCTACTCATTCCATTTTATTCATTACTCAAGTTAGGAGTTAGGTGGTTAGGAATTAGTAGAAGTCATCACATCCATACCAAGGATTAATACATTGCACAAGTACATAGCAAGATACACATACACATCATTTCTCCTCCATTCGTTTCATGAATTATACAAACTAAATGTTCAAGACAATATAACAAGAACAAGTAAGTGCATTAAAGTCCGATTCATGCGTTTATCTTATTTAGGTGATCAAATAAGCACACAAATCGGGTAACCAGGTTAGGATACAGAGCATGAAGAAATCATACCTTTCACCGTTGATTTTGGACTCACCGACTCCCTTCGGTGTTCGACTATTCGAATCCTATCACATACATGGAGTTGGCTGGTTAATAATCTGTAATTAACCTTACTCATTACTTTCCTAATGTTTCCAAGTTTATACTTACTAACTCATTGTTACTCAAATACATTTACTTATGTCACTTACTTAAAATTACTTCCTAGGCTTGTTCATGGCCTAAATGACCATTAAACATCGTTAATCAAGTCTTAATTACCTTATATTATCATTACCCATCATTACCTTACCTTAAATTGGCTTTAAAATGATTTCTGTGAAGAAACTGGGGTGGTCCAGGTTTGTGTCTGGGTTCACAAACCCAGACCAATATGTTTGGTCCGTCTCTGGTGCGATTTAGGAGTGGTCCAGGTTTAGGTCCTAGTTTACAAACCCGGACCATTCGTTTTGAATTCTCTCGGGTGTGAAAATGGGGTGGTCCGGGTTTGTGTCCTGGTTTGTAAACCCGGACCACTCCTTCCGCATTACATTCTGAACTGATTTTTGCCTGGTCCGGGTTTCTGTACTTGTTTACAAACCCGGACCAGTTGCAGTAATTACATATATGCTTGTTTTTTATCATGTTTCAACTCCAAACTTCTACCAACCTCTTCCCCAATATTCCTACATATAATCTAGCATGTTTTAACATTGATTAGGCACTTAAAACTAACCTAACCAAAGCTCTATACTAATCCGTTACTTAACATCCTTCACTGTATGTTTTTCTCCTCTATTACAGTTTTTCTTCTTCAACAGATGCTACAGATTTTTCCTTTCTTTCTTCATTAATCCAATGGTTATTTCATTACCTCATGTACATTATACTCAACCCAAGTCTTGCCCAACACAATACTCCCTCCAAATCTAGTTTCCAAGTCCAACTCTCATTTTCCTAAATCTTGCACACTATCTCATTCCTAATTTTTCCAAGGCTTTACAACACCCCTTGCTACAGATTTTTACACACTTTATCTTCATCCTCCAATTACCATTCCATGGTTACTAACATCTCTACTCAACCCAATACACACCTTGGTTCTCCCATTCACCAAGTCATCCAATAATGCACAATTCCTGCTAAAATTTTGCCATAGTTTACCTACAATACTAACTCATCCACATTCATCCTTTCTCACCAAAATCATTCCTAAACTAGCCACACCCATACAAGGGTCCTACCAGCACTCAAAGCAATATCAATTCATCAATACTTCCACAAATAACAATACCAATACACATACTCAATTTACTTGGCTCTAAGGCCTTCAATTCAAACATCAATTCACAAATACTCTCAAACTTCCATCAACTACAATACTAGTACAAAATTTTGAGTTCATTCATTACTTTACCCATTCCCATCATTCCAATGCATTAAAATTAGCATTAAGAAGGATTTCTTACCTTAAGCTTATAATTCCTCATTTTCTTTTCCAATTCTCCTCTTTCTCTCTTTCTTGCACAAAATCGGTCAAGTGGGCAATGAAGTTTCCAAACTCAATTCCCATCACCCAAGGAACACAAAATAAGTGTAATTAAAATACTAACCCTTAGAATAATACTAATTCATTGAAATGTTTAAAACACTAAATCTAGGGTTTACCTTTGTAGTCTTTTAAGAGGGGTTTTAGCCCTTGGTTCAAGAAGGTGATCCCACCACCATTGGAAGGTTGGAATGATGCTCAAAAGAGAGAGAAAAATAGAGCATTACAAATGGGGAAAAATCGGCTACAAAGGAGAATGGAGGAAACATGAGTTTTTCATGGGAATTTTTACCTTAATGGAGAGAGGAGACTCCAAGCTACACATTGATGCCATTTTCTCTTCAAATGGGCAAAACCCATGGAGATGAACTTCCTCATTTTGAAATTCTAAAAAGTGGGAAGTGTAGAGCTTGAGGAGGGGAGTTCAAATATGTGGTTATTTTTGCATTTGGAGTTCAAATGGAGCTTGAGCATGGAGAAGAAGAGAGGCTGCCATGGGAGGTTGGTGAAGCTCCAAAATTTCCAGCTACAAGGGGGAGAAGGAGAGAGGAATCGGCTGGGAGAAAAGAAATGGGAGAGAGAAGGCATAAATGAGAGGTGAGAGAGTATGTAAGTTACTTTTTACTTTTTCTCCCTTTTTACTTTTTGACTTCTTTATTTGCTAGCTAGTTATGTGTGTGTGTGAGGGAGTTATTTAACTCTTAAAAACCGGCCCACACATTAATACTAGTTGAAGTGTTTTTCGTCTTTTACAGAAAATGCTCATTAATTTACCCGGTTTTGGTACTATTCATTAGCTGGACCCGTTTTCTGGAATTTTCTTGTTTCTTTAATTTTATTGGTTATTAAACATCCATTAATGCTTAATTATAGTTATTTAATGAACTATAATTTTTATGGGTTCGTTTAACCACTCAAAGTCACGTTTTCGGGTTTTCTCGAAAAACGTGCGCTAAAGCTCTATTAGCGTTTTAACACATTATTTGGATCCGTTTTCTTCGGGAATCGTTCCCGTATTCTAATTAGGCATGAATAAGCCTTAGGAATCCACATAATACTCTAACTGAGGTCTCGTACCTCCTATGGTTATATAACGCTTATTTAGCGGTTTTCGCTTGTTAAGCGTTTCTTCATTTCTTTTGGATTTATTTTCCTTACCAAAATTACTTAGGCACTATTAGGCCCTTACATATCATATTAAAATAATTTTAATCACTATAATTAAGTTCAAGGTATTTCAATCTACCCCCCTTAAGGAACTTTGCCCTCAAAGTTGTTCAAGGTTGTATGATTACGATACTTACTCGTTCAGACACGTCTAATGCCAAAAGTCATACATTCCTCCTCCTTACAAATTCCCAAATCCGTTACCCAAGGTCTCTACATACCATACCATGCAAGTATACTACAATCACTCCGATCCGCATTACAACTAACCATCTGGTTTTACACTACAAGGTTTATACATACATACATACAATGCAAAGCTATCCTAAAGCAATGCAACACACTCTACGATCCCGCAGGCCCTCAGGTCATCTAGACACAGGACTCCTCTACGTCCCGCTGCCCTTGGAATGATACAACATGATACACCACTACTGTTCTTTGGTATAAGCTTCAACAAAATCCTTATTCTCAAGTCTGAAGGAAAACCCCTTCGCAACCACTAATTAGTAGTCTTTCTAAAACACAACAACTCCACATTCCAATTTATGTTCATTACATCTATCCTATGCGTGATTCTTATGACCACTTAAGGGGAGCTTCAAGAATCATTCGACCCTGATGTGATCAGCATCAGTGTTGAACTATCTTTCCACCCCAATTTGTGTTCAGTTTCCCTTGATCTGATCAGGATCAAGTTCGACTTCCCACATCAGTTTCAAACAATCAAATAATTCAATTATTTCAATTTTCTTTCTTTTTACTCTTCCTAGTCATGATTACAAATTCACACATCTCCAAAGGATGGAATTAAGTCTATCAATCATCCTCAATCTACTTCCAAATACTTTACTTAGAGATTCAATGCATAAGGGCTCACTTCCTCAACTTTTGCTACTTTCATCGATTACTCTCCATCATCTCCAATAATCTAACTAGGGAATACATTACCTGTGGAATTCAGCCATCAACTACTCTCAATCATTTCGTACTATTTCTTTAAAGGATACAATACTTGTAGAGCTCTGTCCACTACTCATTCTCAAATCTCAAACAATCACCTAGGGAACTCAATTTCCTCTAGGTTCTACATTGGTTTTATACTGACTCATGCACGTAATACCATGTCTAACATCAAATAGACATACACTATAGGGATTATCATTTCCCCATGAGTTTCTCTACTCCTCTTTACTAATACTCTTACACTGGAGTTACAAAATAGGTATATTCGTCCTATGGTATTCGCATCTCTCGTGCCTAATTACCACCATTACAATATGAATGAATACGTATGTTTATAAGTACCAATCATCAAATCAATTCTCATTTTTGCTATGCACATTATAGTTTACGTGTTTTATACGTGAAATTTACACTAAGCGGTTTTTCGCTCTACCCTCCTTAAAAGGGATTACGCCCACGTAATCTACCCTATGTTATCATTGAACATCGGTTCACTCAATTCGGGCACTCTAAAGCATTTTAGCTTCCCTACGGTCTATTGCTCAATGTATTCTGGTCAAAGGGTCTTAACCATACTAATGGTTTAGTTCCTGCACCAAGAATTCCTATTGGAGTTTATTTAACTCATAATTAATTCGGTTCTAGCCTATCAGGCTTCAAGGCATTGATAGCCATCTCTTGTACTTACTAAGTATATTAAACCTCTGAGCTAGGGCCCACTAGCTTCTGCTGCGCGACCCTGATAACTTGGGTTATTCGCCCTTCTTGTTATCCTTAATGTGCTACACATCATCTTTTTATCCCTCTTATTGTGGGGATAAATTTTATTAACCAAGTGTGGTATTCTTTTACCATGCGCGAGCACAATGAGTTTTAGATTTATAACCAGCTCTCTGGCAATCTATTGTACATACTATTCGTACTCCCATGATTATTCACTAAGTTCCTCCGACTTATTGTCGGGTGAGGTTAAGTCACTACTTAGTTGTAGTGCTTCCTCTGTTGTCAATAGTTTCTGAATTATACTGGTTCCTCTGGTTCAGTACAAGTGTTTTTTACTTGTATCACCTTGCATTTTCTATGCGTCAATCCTAGTGACTTTCTTAAGTCTCCTTTCACTTTTTATTCCGATGGAATTCACATCTTATGATTGTTTGTGTGTTTTACACTCTTCGTACTTCTTTGGCCTTCGGCCGCACGGTTGTTTCTAAGCTTTTGCTTGACTAGCTTATGCCATGTTAGTTGGTGAAATGAAAAATTTACCACGATTTACATTTCCCATATTCCTAGCTATCCCACTAGATCATTAACTGCACAAGTGCAATACCAAAACACTCAGTCCTATAGAGTGCAGAGGCGTAAACGCTTGGCAGTAAATCTCTTATGTGATCGCAATAGGAATGAATATTTCTGCCTGTCATCTCGTATCTACAACCCCGTGTCATTGTGTGTTTGTTAACACATACTGGTCACCTGCTGCGCACCATGTCCTTATTTGTTACAGAACATTGTTTTCACGGCCTACTATTTCCATTGTTACATGATATACACCATTTCTTCATGGTGTAAACACACTGGGAGTTTCCTAGGTTCGTATATATGGCGGTTGTCGTAGCATACCGCAATGTCGTTATTTTAATGTGAAGACGTTCTTCTCCCATTTAGCTTTCATGTGTAGGTTAGCTTACCTCACATTCCTTCATCATTTATGATATAATTTATCAAGTATCTTGGTTGACCAAGGATGAAGTGATTTACCGGGTTATAAGCTCTCATGAGTGTTAGTCATTCGTGGTGTCCATTGTGCATTCACATTGATTGTTTTTGTCAATTATTGTCTCCCCAGTGCTGAGCATTGGTTACAGTCTCTAGCTGTGCAGTTTTACTTTTGTATGTACATCACCGGGACATCCCAAGGGACTTCAAGGGTATTCTGGTCCCGTTCTCTAACTGAAGAGTATTCTATCACTGATAAGTGAAAGTTCTTGTTGAGAGGTTTGTTTCCACTCATAAGTCTCATGACCAGGTTTACTGTGTTAGTCTTTGCTTAAGTACTTCCGCCATTCATACCATGGTTCACCATATGCTTAATTGCGTATGGAGTATACTTACTCCTTTAAGTCTCTATGCTCTTTAAGCGATGTGCATCTACAGTCCATATTATACACATTCTGTGTCTGCTTACAAACCGACTCTTCCTTGGTTTTCACAGTTGCTCTCAAAGCCTCTTTCTATGCGTAGTGGTTTGAAAACCTCATTTTCTTATTCGATTGTCTCTTGGCAATAACTACATGCGCAAGCTTGTTGTTATTATAGATGGAAGCCTTTTCTAAGGGTTCACATCATCACCACATTGGTGGTCTTTGGTTAACGAGAGGTACCTTCCCTCAGATTTCCCGTAGTTTCAAAGTGTAGACTAGACTGGGGTTGTCATCATCAAAATTCCTATGCCTCTGTGCTACCATTGCCACAGAAGGCGTGAAGGGTAATTAGAAGTCTCGTCAACTGTATACTAGGCTAATGCTCTAGTGACAGTGACACTGAGGTAGCCATTACTCCAAGCCACTCATGATGTTGAGTTCAAATTAGGTGGTTCAGTTGCCGCTCTATTCTTCATATGAAATAATATCTCTTCCCTAATGGGGCCATTTTTGGAAAGTCTTGTTATTAAATAGTGTGGGTTTTGCACCCGTCTAAGTTTACATAACGTAGTTGGTTCATGGCTTTTAAGCCAGATTGCTGCGAGCTATGCTCCTTCCAGGCTATCTATACATGTTTCCACCTCCTTGTATGACATCATACGATTGGAGGTATCTACTGGGCTCCAAGGCAAGTTGCTGCATCACGCTTCCGTTCATGGAAGGCCTTTTAGGCAATCTGGTGCTAATTAGTGCCTTTTATGGTTGAGGGTGTTTCCTGTTAAGTGAAATTCCTCCGGTGTCCTAACCGAGTGTTCGTTCTAGCTCCCGTGCTCTTATCATGACGCTTTGTTCGACTGTTGTTAACTCAGACACCCTTCAAGGATTGCTCCTGGGTGTTGTTGGTTACGATGTTACATCCGGCTAATGTTTATGATACGTTGTGTCCACTATACCGCCTTGCGGCATCGTATTTTGAGCTATTCCCTTTAGGGCTATAACGTCTCCCATTCTTGGGTAGACTGTTTATACTTTCTCCTAGTGTTTTAGAGTAGGCTTAATACCCTCTCCAATGATGAATTATATTTCGTGGTAATCTTGCGATTGCTCTTGGGAACTCCGTCCCGTTGTTGGACCTCATTGTGTTAACATTAGGCATTTGCCTTACTATGATTAGGTTGGGTATCCCTTCCAGCTGTCATGTATTTGCTTGAAGTCTTTGAGACATATCCAATGTCTATACTTACTAGTCTGCGCTCTTTGCGCTTTCTAATCCTCATTCCTTATCTTCAGATGGATTCTCTGAGTTCCTTTATACTTATTACCTAGCTGAGTTCCTTCTCCTTGGTCATCTGAGGTGTCCGGCTGTTCTGCTTTAAACTTACTCATGGTCCGTAGAACTGAGTTGACTACTTCCCATATTTCGTACACTACATGTATACATACGTGGGGTACCTTATTGGTACGTTACCACTTACCTGACTATCTGTCAGGCCTGCAAGCTCCTTCGGAGTACGGTCGTCCCACATCCCATATTTGGGTACACTCGTAATGCTCGTCACACGCCTAGGTGAAGTATTCTATTGTCAACTCCTCTTGTATCGTTCTATGATACTCACCGTAAATCTGTTAGCTTGAGTTTAAAAATCCAAGGTTTAAAAGAAGGGTTGTGGTTTTGAAAGGAAAATTTTGGGTTTGAAATAACAGTTCGGTGTTAAAAGAGGCTCTTCATGGCGTGGCCATGTCTGAGGTCTTGACCAAGTCCAGCTTCTCACGGACTGGTATGTCCTTTAGTGCAATGGTCGGGCCGTCAGGCCCTTCCAAGGTTTCATTCTTCCAGTTTTTCGGATGTGTGATCCTGTAGTCGCTTCATTGCGGTCACGGTACATTACTAAGTACTTGTTGTGTGTTGAAAGTCTTCCTGAATGATCCTATTATTACTACACTTGTCGTGGCAAGTGCGTGGTACTGGTGGTTTTTGGGTTAACCTGTACCGGCCACGGTACTATTTCCTTGTGTATTCGGTAGCTTTGTCAGCTCCTCCCTTAATCAGCGGGTCCCTTACTTAGGTTAATCAGTCTTTTGGGTAACTTCTCGATGATCTTGACATGGCTGTCATAGATCAAGGGTGCTTCTCCAATCCTTGGAGATTCCCATTTGTTTTTTCTGTGTTTTTCCTTGTTGCTCGTTCCCACACGTGTACCGTGGTCACTGAGCCTTAGCTTGCTTAGGCACTACTCTGTAGTTATGTCGGATTATATCCCGTGAATGTTTTCGTAGCTGTCTGAGCTATGTTGGCCAGATATTGTAACCTCTTGGCATTGTAGGTTTGGGGTTAACTACTCCCGGCAATGTCCTTAGTCAGGTAGTATACCATTGGTGGTATTATTTAGCTATTACTGTCCCGCATACTTGTGTCTCGGGTTACATTACTGTTCCTTTTTCCGTTTTGTTGCACGCTTAGTGCTTCCTTTCCTGCTACTGGTTGACTAGCCAGGTTTCGCGACTGCTAAGCACGTCGCCTCATGCTGTTGTAAGTTGCAGCCTCCTTATGGTTGGAGTACTCATTCTACCGCTATTAGGTGCAAGTGTTGTTGTTCAACCGGGAACCATCTCAGGGACTTCCAACTCTTGGAATCTACTATACATCGGATTCTTGTTTACTGGATGATTATTTCACAATTGCCAGATCAGGTTTCCCCAAGTATGAGAGGACTTTCCTTCTCTTTGGTGTTCTTTCCCAAGTTATACAATCGGGAATGCGGTGGGCGGGTCTGATATTGTAGGCATCCGGTACACACCGGGAGTTCCTAACTAACGTATCTCTAACACTATCACTCAGCCCTTATCCCTAAGCTTCTAATTCCAAACTCGGTATTTCCTAAACTCGGTATTTCCAGTCATCAGAGTGAATCGCTCTGATACCACTTTTGTAACACCCTTATCGTTAATACCGTTATCACCGTCTAATCTCCTCATACTTCCATACTTACGCAGCGGATACTTTCTTACCCAACGGTGGATGATACAATGCCGTTAGCCACCCACGTGACTAACGAGGCCTACTACTACTTACAATATCGGTCTGATGGACCGGAATACCCGAGTACTACACAATTACAATCCATACTCCAATTACAAACTGAGTACTACAATTCTCCATTCAATACAATACTCCATACTTACAATACAATATACCGAGTTTACTAAGATCCAAATCCAAATACAACAATTCTTTCAAGTTATACATATTCGTTAGGAGTTAGGTGGTTATACATATCCAAATCCATACTCCAATATACCTCTTGTGTTTCCTCATCCTCACGCGTGGCCGAAACTATATCGGACTTCTACTCATTCCATTTTGAAGTACCCCGAACTTAATTAGGGTGATTAAATTACTCTAATATGATATTGAGGGCCTATTAGTGCCTAATTAATTTGGTATAGAAAATAAATCCAAAAGAAAAGAGAAAAACGCTTAGAAAGCGAAAAACGCTAAATTGAGCATTAAGTGACCCAAAGAGAAATACGACCTCGACAAGAGTATTAAATGAACTCACAGGGCTTAATAAGGCCTAAATAATATATGGGAACAATTCCTGAAGAAAACGGATCCAAATAATGTATTAAAACACTAATAAAGCTTTAACGCATGTTTTTCAAGAAAACCCGAAAACGTGACTTTGAGTGGTCAAATGAACCCGAAAAAAATTATAGTTCATTAAATAACTATAAATAAACATTAATGGGAGTATAATAACCATTAAAATTAAAGAAACGAGAAAATTTCGGAAAACGGGCCCGGTTAGTGTAGTGCTAAACCGGGTAATTAGACGAGCGTTTTCTGTAAAAAAACGAAAAACGCTCCCAGCTAGTATACTGTGTGGGGCCGGTTTTTATCTAGTCAACAGCCCCCTCACACACATTAATAATGTAGAAAGAAAGAAAGGAAAGAAAAGAATAGAAAAGTGACCCCCCATTCTCTCTCCTCCATTTCTCTCTTTTCATTTTCTCTTTCCTCTCTTTCTTCTTTTTCTACCGTTTTTCTCCTCCTCTCTGGTTCTAGCCGATTTTGAGCTCCTCCCATGGCTACTCCCTCTTTCTCTCCATGCTCTAGCTACATACAAGCTCCAATCACAAAAATAATCACATATTCTTCTTCCTCTCATCACCCTCTATCATTCTCTCTTTTCAAAATTCGAAAAGGATGAACTTCTTCCATATGGGTTTTCCCCATTTGAAGAGAAAGTTGCATCAATGGGTAGCTTGGAGCCTTCTCTCTCTCTCCTAAGGTTAAAAGATTCACGAAAAACTCATTATTTCTCCATCTTGTAGAGCTGGCCGATTTTGCCCTCTCTCACACCTTGTTTTCTTCTTGATTTTGAGCTTCAATTCAACCCTCCAATGGTGGTGGAGTTTCCCCTTTGATTCATGGGTGAAAACCCTTCTTGAACACTCCAAAGGTAAACCCTAACTTGTGGTGTTTAAGCTCTTTCTTTGAATTAGAATTTTTCTAAGGGTTAGAGGTTTGATTATATTCATTTTATGCCTCTTGAATGCTGGGAATGGAGTTTGGCAACCCCATTTCCCATTTGACCGAATTGGAGAAGGAGAAGAGGAGGAGGAGAATTGAAAAGATACTTGGAAAATTAAGGTAAAAATCTACCTTAAACTTTATTTTGATTGCTTTGGAAATTGGGATGGGTTAAATTAAATAATGAACCCAAATTATGTGAAATAAAGTATTAGGTTGAAGTTGAGAGAACTTGTGAATTGTTGTTTGAATTGAAGGCGTAAGTGCCAAGCTTTTGAGCTATTGTGGTTTAGCAAGATTTTGAGCTATATTGTTGTTGGAAGAGGTTTGGTGAATTTTGATTTGGTATTGTGTGCTGGTAGGACCCTATAAAGGTGTGGTTAGATTAGGGATGAAATTGGTGAGAGTTGATGGTTTGGGATATGTTAGATTTATGGGGAAGTTATGGCAAAATTTTGGTAGGAAAACAAGTGTTTTAAGGTGACTTAGTGAAATGGAGAATCTAGGTGTTTGTAGTGTTGAGTAGAGTGGAGTGGTAGCCTTGAAATGATACATGGAGAATGGATAAGAGAGAGTGTAAAATCTGTAGCATAATGATGTTGACAACTTGGAATTTCTAGGAAATGAGTTAGTGCTTATAGTCATGGAAATGGAGAGTGAACTTGGGCATAGTTAGTGCAAATATCTATGAATGATTTGTAATGGTCATTGATGGATTTGGTAAGGATGGTAGGAGGTAAAACAAGCAAGGAGAAGTTAGAAATGCATAAGAGTGCAAAATGCAAAATGTGGGAAATTGAATTTGATGAGTTTGAGCTAGAATTGGGTGGTAGATTAAACCAAGGATTTTGAGTGGTTTAAGGGGTGTTTTGAGGTGTTTAATTATGTAGGAACCTTGTGGAAAGTTTATGGAAAGATTAGGGGTGGATTAAGGGTTGATTTGGGGTTGAAAAATGACCTTAATAGTAGTTTTTAGCAGGGTCCGGGACTTAGGATATTTACCAAGTCCCGGACTGCATTAAAAATCAATTCGAGAGTGAGAACAGGTTGTGGTCCGGGACCTTAGTCCAGGACCAAGTCCCGGACCAGGGTAGTAATTTAGGCCGAGAGTGCACAGAATGATTGGTCCGGGACTTTGGGTCTGGACCAAGTCCCGGACCACCCCCAGAATTCACTAGAGAGTGTTTTAAGGGTTTTAAAGATGGGGGTTTGAATGGTATTGGTTTTAGGAGTTGTTTAGGAGTTGTTTGGTGACCATTAAAGGTCCTAAGAAGTATAAACAAGTGTTGGAAGTGAGTGAGTAAGTTGTGAGTTTAAGTGCACTAAGTTAAACCAAAATAACAGGATAACGGGGTAAGTACGGGAGTAGCAATTTTGTACCTACTGTGACACCTTAATAATAATTGAACCATTTGACATGTAATTAGTGGTTTGCGAATAAGACACGAGGAACGAGTGTGAACCAAGGAACGTGAGAACACCCGGTAAAGTTAACCCCGGTGAAAGGTATGATTTCCTCATGCTCTGTATCCTAACTTGGTTACCCCGGTTTGTGTGCTTGTTTGATTGTGTGATCACCTAACAAGATAAATGCACGAATCGGATTGTGTGCACTTATTAGTGCTTGTATGGTATTGTTGCTTGATGGTTAGCACTTAAACTAAAGTTTGTATAATTCATGAAATGGATGAATGGTGAATGAGTTGCTTGCATGTGATTGTGTATCGTAATGCGACCCATAGTTGGGTCTTGTTTGATTAAAGACTCGAAGAAAGGGTCATGTTGTGAAATAATGAAAATGAGGTAACACACGAAAGCCATCGACTAATGGACAACGATAAAACAAACTTAAGAATTCACTCGAAATGAGAACAAGCGACACACGAGACTAGAGAACGTCCTTAATATCAATAGTCGACCTCCTATGCAAGGATGTGACTCCACGTAGAAAACGAACATAGTTCCTAAGTAATGGAAGTGTAGGGGCGACCCGTAAATCGGCAGATACAACGAGATAGGAAAATCTCCTAAGTTGTATGATAGCATCGAGAGAGATGCGGCTGACTGATATTTATATATGTATTTATATACGAGTACCTATTGTTACTAACCCGAGAGCTGGGTTAGGGGGATTGTGAGTCACGCGTGCAAGGAAAAGGAAGCAACAGAGCGTATGTTTCCAAATCCGCGGTCGAACTCCCTTGTTACCAGGCCGTGTGCCACATAGTGGTGCCTGACTGGAGTAAGACTGGCAGAGCATACCCGTCTAAAGAGGTAAGCAGGGTATTATGGGATAGGAAAGAGGGAACATGAGAGGATGTTTCTAATCCCGTACTGAGATTATAAAAGCCCGGTGGTGAGACCTATATATGTCTCTGCCCGGAGGCCTTGAGGCTTAACCTAAAATTCCTCAAGAGTAGAATAATTAAGAAACTAGATCAGGACCGAGAGTGTCTAATGATCTAGGGGTCAAGTAACTACCCGGTTGGGATGGAAAGTTGGTGAATGACGAGAATGAAACTCACTTGAGATATGGTCTCCCAAGGTTTAAGAATAAGGTAAATGAATTTACCGAGCTGGATGTGATGTCTGTGTGGATTGTATTTCCTGGTTGTATATCTTTGAATGTGTGCATGATTAATGCATAGTTATTGAGCGTGATTGTTTGAATTAAAAAAAATGAATCGCATGCTCTCGACCAAATAGTCGGCGTACCCTCGCTAGTACGCGGGGTATGCGGAAGTCATATCCAGCAATTTTGCTAAGCCCCTTGGGGCGTTGTTTTTATTTTTCAGGTACAACGAAGCCGCCAACCGCTCGAGAGTAGGACGGGGTTGTTATTGTTATGGGTAGTTGTTTAAGGAAATGTATTTGTGTATTGCGGGATTGTAAGTACAATATGTTATTGTTAAGCAGGACTTGTAGTATACTCGGTATAGTATTAAATGGAGATTGTATTGTTTATCACGGGATTGAAGGTTGTATTTGGTTTGAGAATTGATAAGGGAATGGAATGTATCATTTTGTATAGTGTACTTGGTAAAGACCCATCAGACCGATAGTGTGTTGTATTGTTTGTTGGAATTGGCCTTGTTAGTCGTGTGGGTGGCTAACGACATTGTTTCACCCCATGTCGTATTAGAATTTCCGCTGCTTGTGTATTGATAATGGAGACGGGTTAGGAGTAATGGTGTGATTACCGGTAGGGGTGTTACAAAAAGTGGTATCAGAGTGAAGTATTGCTCTGATGGTCTAAATACCGAGTTAGGAATTATAGACTTAGGGCTAAGGTGAAATACCCCTAACCTTTAAAAAAATTAATTAAATGATATATTAATGATCTAAATGATTAATAAACACCTAAATATTATTGGGGAACAATCTAAAAGATCTCAACAAGGCAAAACACGCCTTAAGATCGGTAAAGCCAAAAATGTGCTTTAAGACACCACAAAGATTGTATGACCTCAAATAGGATCCAAAGTGGATTCCTAAGTATTATAATGAAGTAAGGAACACAACAAAACTATTCTCAAAGAAAACTAAGCTCAGAAACACCAGGCAACACAAAATGTGCGCTAAAACTCCTTAAAGCACGTTTTTGTGAAATTGCCTTCTAAATTGGTTTTTAATGGGCTAAAAGGTTATAATTACCTTTAAATATGATATTATATCACATTATATCATATTAGGAATTTAATTCCAAATTTTACAGATTTTTACAAATTTAATATTAAAATATTAATAAAACCCTAAAGTGGGGCCCGTTTGAGTCAAATTGACCAAGTATGGTCAATGGGCAATTAATGACCCATTTGACCCCATGGAAATCGGCAGGCAAGGAGGGGAGGAGACAGCTCACAATCATTGTTAGAAAAATTGATACCTAATACCAATTTGGAATAGTAAAAAGTAACTTTTCTTACCTTTTCAAATCAATTAAGCCATTCCAATCATTCCCTTGCTTCTTGCCCCATTCCAGCAGATCCAGCACCCCTTCCAAACTCTCTCACACCTGGCTCTTGAGTTAGGAAGGCAATTCAAACTCTAAAGCTCTTAAGTGTTCTAAGGTTAGAACAACTTCCAAACTCGGTTGAGGCAAGTCTACGGGCCAAGGTTGCTCAAAATTGCATTTTAAGTTGGTTAGCCATTTGGAGCAAGGGTGGCCGAGATCCAAGATAAATACCCTCTTTTAAGGCATTTTTCCAAGGCCGAATTCACTTGGAACTTCCCTTGCATTTTTAAGTGACCGAGCTCATACAAGGAATAATCAAGACTGTTAGAGACGACACAAGGAGCATAGGAACTTGCTGGTTCATACTCCACCGTAATACATCAGGGTGAACGGTATGTTGTTATGTGTCTCTGATTGTCTCTGAGGGCTTCCTCAGTTCAGACTTCTGTGTGATCTGTGATAAGATTGTTTGTCTGAATGTGATAATTAATATGCATGAATTGTATATTTATAGCTGCTCATTATTTTCTGTTGTTGAGTTAACAGTATCGGTTTGTATATATGGACCTATATATAAAACGAACTAGCGGCTATGGTGCTATCTTATATGAAATATAAGGATCGTCAGAAAAACGTTGTAGCGCTAGGATAATAAGACATACATATTATCCGAGACTTTTATACGGAGCATTGGCCTTTCTATACGCCGCTCTCGTATCTAACACTGGATCCCGAGTTTACAGACTCCGGATTAGACTAATGACCTTAGTCTGCTGTGTTAGGAAAATTTGGTAATGCGATGCGATGGAATAATTAATTAATTAATGAAGGAAAGTAAAGCCAAGAGGATGTGGCTATTGGTGCGCGCTATGATCACAAAAATGATACCAGGATGTCCGCGTACGGGTCCGTAAGTATCAAGAAAATTTCCCGTGAGCTAGAATGGCTCGTTGGTCGGAGACTCTACCGTTGGAGTGGCTACTGCCGTGGGTGACCCGCCATAATATATGGGTAACTAGAGACATGTCGTTTTAATGAGACATTGTCACTAGGTATAACTGAACTATAATACATTTAAGAATTATACAGTGGCGAACAATATTGGTTTCTACACCATGGACGAGAATTAATACTTGATTGTTATTCTCGTTGTTTCGCTTTGTTGTTCATTGGTTATACTTGTGGTATATTATGTGTGTTGATGGTTGTGTTGTTGTATGGATATTACTGTTATTTATTTTACAGTTTATATATTAAAACGGTATTGCATGTAATGAACCTCATGCTCTCGACCAAATAATTGAGGGGTTTTTGGGGGCATGACGGGGCATGTGATGACATACTCAGCAGTGGCTGATTCCATACCACAAACCATTTTTATTTCAGGTGATTAGCTGGTGGGTCGCAGCGAGACGTGACTATTGTGTTATTACAGTTGGTTTAAACTTGGTACGGTTTGATACTGTTGTTGGTTTGGACTCGGGTTGTGTAAACCGAGGTGTCATTTGGTTAGATGCTCACGAGTACGGTCTGTAATAATTGTTGTTGTTGGGTTTTCTTTAAATTGTTTAAGTTCTACTATCTATCTCTTGTGGTCACTACGGGAATACGTTTCGCATGTTGATTATCAGGTAATTCGTTATCACCCGTATGGGCGAGTGATAACAGTGACACCGTTAGGGCGACAGTCTGTTATTTACCGCTGCGAGTATATTATTTTTAGGAATAGGATTAGTAGGGGTGTTACAAAAGTGGTATCAGAGCGGAGTACCGCACTGATTACAAGAGATAGTAGTTAAAGTACCGTGAGCTTAAGTTATTCACACATCAGTACCAAGAGATAGTTGTAAATGATTTGAGTTAAGGAAAGTACAGTGTTTATACCAAGAGCTGACTTTGATTCTGAAATCTTCAGATGTCTTCCGGAAGGCGATCAGCTGGCAGAGGCAGAGGTGACGGTGGAAGAGGCGGCGGGCCTGGAGGAGGTCCTCCTGAGGCCCCAGCCGCGGGCGTTGTTGAGACGGTAGCGGCCGTCTTCGCTCAGCTAGCCCTAATGGGGGGTATTCAGATAGGAGCACCACCGGTAGTCCCACCCGTACCCGCACCTAGAGAGCCAAACTGGCTGAAGAGTGTTGCTGACACACGAGTACCGATGTATGACGGGGTAGCTGACCCCACCGTCCTAGAGAGATACATCATCGAGCATGAGAAGGCATTTGACGCCATTCACGTGCCTGCAGAGCACCGGGTCGGCATAGCGGCCTTTCACTTGAGGGGCGCCGCCAGCACTTGGTGGAGGTCCGTGAGGGCACATTACATTGCTACTGAGGGTTTTGGATGGACAGGTTTTATGGAACTGTTGAGGGAGAAATATTATCCTGCGCATTTGAAGCAAAGGAAGCGGGAAGAGTTCGAGGCCCTGAAGCAGGATAGTATGACAGTAGATCAGTACTACGCTTCTTTTATTGGACTCTTGGACTTTGTCCCAGGAGTTGTTTACTCGGATACTGTTAAAGTTGAGAAATTTAGAGGCGGGCTACGATATGCGATCAAAGCCGCCATGGGTGCTAGTTTATACCCTACGATTCAGGTAAAATTTGTTGACAGATTATATCTTGTAACTCAGTTTGTTTTACTACAAGTTCGGGGAACTCATTGATGCATTGTAGGAATGCTACGAGGCTGCTTCCCAGACCGAGCTGTTGGTGAACAGCCGGGAGGACGGCCAGGGGAAGAAGCGTAAGGCCCCAGAGAAGGAGACGGAGGTTGCGGCTGGAAGCGGGAGCGGCAAGAGTTGGAAGTAAGATCCACCTTTATGTTATTTAATCCATTTAAATTACTTACTTGCTGCCTGCTTTTATACCTGCTATTCCTGACACTTTGACGATCCCAGGAAGAAGATGTTCTCCTGGAAGGAGAAGAAGAAGGAGCAGGCCTGCCAGAAGGGCAAAGAAAAGGTCCCGATGTTGACCGGGCCTACTTACGATGCCCAGCCTCTTAGATCTGTACCCCCTAAGGGTAAGCGATCTAATCTTGTGAATGAGTTATGTATTATACTATCCATTACCATCCATGTATTAACCTGAGTGTGTTATGATAATAGGTTCTGCACCCCAGCGCCACTTTCACTGCAAGCGCTGTGGTAAAGACCACCCGGGTGTGGACTGCCACGGGCAAGCGGTAGACTACCACCATTGTGGAAAGAAGGGCCACAGGTCGTTCGAGTGCTTTACTAATCCAGAGAGCCGAGCGTACCGCCCGCAGAAGGGGACTCAGAGCGCACCTACTGGAGGAGGTGGGGCTCGAGGTGGCCAGAGGGGGCCGGCGCCCCAAGCCCAGAGGGGGCAGCAGCAGCAGCAGCCAGAGAAACCCACCGGGCAACCGCGTGCTGAATGCAGCGGGAGCTTCAGGCGCTGGCACTAGCACCCAGCGCGGTGAAGGTTAGTATTTAGAACCCTTAACCATTGTATGAGAGCATGACTGAGTGTTAAACGCTTTACCTTAACATGAATGCGTGTTTTAATTACCGGTTTAGATAAACAACTTATCTAGGAAACCTGTTACCTCTTTGGAGACTTCGACATCTGTTATCCCACACTTACAAGACAGAGACCACCTAGACCCGTGGAAGAAAGACGGGAGTACCCTAGTGAGTTGTCTCATGTGGTCAGACCGGGCATGATACTTCTCAGAGAGTTCCTAACCCTAGATGAGCAAATCGCCATAGTGAATGAGTGTAGAGCTTTGGGTAAGGGCATTGGAGGATTTTATACCCCTGTATTTAATAATGGTTCTAGAATGAAAGTGCACATGATGTGTTCGGGAAAAGATTGGGATCCACAAGCTAGGGTTTACCGAGAGGTGAGGATGGTAGGTGGCGTATCTATACCTAGGATACCTGAGAGTTTCCTAATCTTGGTGAGAAACGCAATGGATATTGCTCAAGACTGTGAGACTTTTCCATTACCCAACATGACACCTGACGTTTGCATCATCAACTACTACGAGCAGGGAGGAAAACTTGGGATGCACCAGGACCGTGATGAGATGACCGAGTCCATCACCATTGGAATACCGGTTGTGTCATTCTCCATCGGCGATGATGCTGAGTTCATCTATGGAGACCAGAAGAGGATGGATCTAGCAAGCAAGATCATACTCAAATCTGGGGATGTGTTGGTATTTGGTGGAGAGGCGAGACTTGTATACCATGGTATTAAGAGCATTAAGCTCAATACCGCACCACCAGCTCTAGTAAATGATACCCACATCCGACCTGGCCGTTTAAATTTGACTTTCAGACAGTACTGATGTAATAACAGTGGCTAAGTGTGTAACCTTGTATAAACCAGTTGAATGAATGAAATAAGAGTCTTGTACTTTCAGGTAAATGTGTTCAGTTTGTTGATACCGTTAATTCATAAATTCAGGCTACGGTGATGAAAAGGAGGGTACCATCTGCATCCTAGATATGGCGCAAGCCAAGGAGTCCAGTAATGTCATCACAGGTATGACAATTCCAACCGACAGTAGATTACTGAATTATTGGGACTCGATGCTTATACGAGAGATGATCTCAGGTACCTTTCCTGTTGATGGTGTTAGTGCTACCGTATTGTTCGACTCAGGGGCTTCACATTCTTTTATTTCCTCGGCATTTGCTATGAAGCTGGGGGCAGCCCCCGAACAGCTTTCAGACTTTTCAGTCACCCTTCCATCGAAGGAGAAAGTAGGTTGCACCAGGCAGTATTTGGGATCGGAGATCAGCATTATGAATGAGACGTTTCCCATCGATTTGATTGAGTTTAAGAACTTGGGCTTTGATATTATAGTGGGTATGGATTGGCTACAGAAGCATAAGGGCCGCCTTCACTGTGCAGAGCATCGACTTCTACTGAAGGGGCCGAGCGGCAGGACTGTGTCATACCGCAGTATGAGGAGAGAGCTGACTGTCAAGATCGTGTCAGCGTTATCCCTGATGAAGGACGTTAGGAAGGGCCGACAAGCCTTCCTCTGTTATGTACAGGACACGAGGCAGTGCGACGAGATGGATATAGACATTCCAGTCGTGGCAGACTTTCCTGATTTGTTTCCTGATGAGTTGCCAGGCATGCCGCCTGTGCGCAAGGTTGAGTTCGCCGTTGACTTATTGCCAGGTACGGGCCCTATTGCCAAGGCACCCTACCGTATGGCACCGGCTGAGATGAGGGAGTTGAAGGTACAGCTGGAGGACCTCCTCGACAAGGGATTCATTCGACCTAGTGTTTCTCCTTGGGGTGCTCCAGTATTATTCGTTAAGAAGAAGGACGGCAGTATGCGACTCTGCATCGACTACCGCGAGCTTAATGCGGTCACAGTCAAGAATAAGTATCCGCTGCCACGGATTGATGATTTGTTTGATCAGCTGAGAGGATCCAGTGTGTTCTCAAAGATAGACATCAGATCTGGCTACCACCAGATTAGGATTGCAGAGGATGACATAGAGTAGACAGCTTTCAGGACACGGTATGGACATTACGAGTTCACCGTTATGCCATTCGGGTTGACGAATGCACCAGCCATATTCATGGATTTGATGAACCGTCTCTTCAGAGAACACCTTGATAGTTCAGTCGTGGTTTTCATCGACGACATTCTGATCTATTCGAAGACCAGGGAAGATCATGAGTTACACTTGACGCAGGTTTTAAGCATCATGAGGAAGAATCAGCTGTATGCCAAGCTCTCGAAGTGTGAGTTCTGGTTAGACAGCGTGTCATTTCTAGGACACATCATATCAGCAGATGGGATATTTGTAGATCCTGCTAAGATCGAGGCAGTGAAGAGTTGGCCAAGGCCAAAGACAGTTACAGACGTCCGCAGCTTTTTGGGTTTGGCCGGTTACTATCGAAGGTTCGTGAAGGACTTCTCCAAGGTGGCCAAACCAATGACTAATCTCATGAAGAAGGAGTCCCAGTTCTTATGGTCTGCAGAGTGCGACCAGTCCTTTCATACACTGAAGGACCTCCTGACATCGGCACCCGTTCTTACTATTCCTGAGGGCACCGATGGGTTCGAGGTATACTGTGATGCCTCTGGAACCGGATTAGGCTGTGTGCTTATGCAGCACGGGAAGGTAGTTGCCTACGCATTCCGACAGTTGAAAAAGCATGAGGTGAATTACCCCACACACGACCTTGAGTTAGGCGCAGTAGTCTTCGCTTTGAAGATCTGGCGACATTATCTTTACGGTGTGACAATCACTATCTACTCTAATCACAAGAGTTTACAACATCTCTTCTCTCAGAAGGAGCTGAACATGTGACAGAGAAGATGGGTCGAGTTCTTGAAGGACTATGACATTAACTTAAGGTACAAGGAGGGCAAGGCGAGTGTAGTAGCCGACGCCCTGAGCCGCAGAGCTCACTCATTATTTGCGCTAGTAGCGAGCAGCAGTATGGTTGATGAGATACGAGCTGCACAGGAGAGTGACCAGTACATGGAGAGTATCAGGCAGAAAATGATAGAGGGCTGCTTTGAGAGCCCAAAATATGTTGGACCTTATGCGATTAGGGAGCGAGTGGGCCCGTTAGCCTACAGACTGGATTTGCCAGCAGAGCTCGGGAGGGTGCACGACGTATTTCACGTTTCACAGTTGAAGAAGTATGCGCCTCACCCATCGCACGTTTTGCAGCCAGAGACTTTAGAGTTGGACCCCGCTCTACATTATGAAGAAGTACCACTCCGCATTCTCGATGTGAAGACGAGACAGACTAGGAACAAGACCGTTAGCATGGTCAAGGTTCTCTGGTCGAACCATGAGGTGGAGGAGGCTACATGGGAGTTAGAAGACTCCATGAGAGCGAATTATCCCGCACTCTTCGAGTAGTAGCTGTGATACTTGTACGGGTTCGTGGTCAAACCCTTTTTAAGGGGGGTAGACACCACTTGGCTTGCGCACATGTTGTGCATTAGGTCTTGTTTTTGTAGTGTGTTTTCGTTGGTATGCTGCTTCATACATGTTGTTTGGATGATTGTATGTATGATACATTTTATGTATGTGCCTTAGTGCACCTGGTTGAATATATATATATAGTACCGCTGAGTACTTTTGGTTGATGAGTTGGATGTGCACCTTGTTTAGTGTTGTGATATGAATGGGTTATACCATGAGTTTGGTGATATATGCTGTATGTATAGACTAGGTTTGAACCTAGTGGGAGTTACTCCCTAGCGATGGACTGTTTGGTTACTTAGTGGAACTTGATTCCTTAGGTGAACTGTAGAGGATTAAGGACTTCGGGACGAAGCCTTTTTAAGGGGGGTAGACTGAAATACCCCTAACCTTTAAAAAAATTAATTAAATGATCTATTAATGATCTAAATGATTAATAAACACCTAAATATTATTGGGGAACAATCTAAAAGATCTCAACAAGGCAAAACACGCCTTAAGATCGGTAAAGCCAAAAATGTGCTTTAAGACACCACAAAGATTGTATGACCTCAAATAGGATCCAAAGTGGATTCCTAAGTATTATAATGAAGTAAGGAACACAACAAAACTATTCTCAAAGAAAACTAAGCTCATAAACACCAGGCAACACAAAATGTGCGCTAAAACTCCTTAAAGCACGTTTTTGTGAAATTGCCTTCTAAATTGGTTTTTAATGGGCTAAAAGGTTATAATTACCTTTAAATATGATATTATATCACATTATATCATATTAGGAATTTAATTCCAAATTTTACAGATTTTTACAAATTTAATATTAAAATATTAATAAAACCCTAAAGTGGGGCCCGTTTGAGTCAAATTGACCAAGTATGGTCAATGGGCAATTAATGACCCATTTGACCCCATGGAAATCGGCAGGCAAGGAGGGGAGGAGACAGCTCACAATCATTTTTAGACAAATTGATACCTAATACCAATTTGAATAGTAAAAAGTAACTTTTCTTACCTTTTCAAATCAATTAAGCCATTCCAATCATTCCGTTGCTTCTTGCCCCATTCCAGCCGATCCAGCACCCCTTCCAAACTCTCTCACGCCTGGCTCTTGAGTTAGGAAGGCAATTCAAACTCTTAAGCTCTTAAGTGTTCTAAGGTTAGAACAACTTCCAAACTCGGTTGAGGCAAGTCTAAGGGCCAAGGTTGCTCAAAATTGCATTTTAAGTTGGTTAGCCATTTGGAGCAAGGGTGGCCGAGATCCAAGATAAATACCCTCTTTTAAGGCATTTTTCCAAGGCCAAATTCACTTGGAACTTCCCTTGCATTTTTAAGTGACCGAGCTCATACAAGGAATAATCAAGACTGTTAGAGATGACACAAGGAGCATAGGAACTTGCTGGTTCATACTCCACCGTAATACATCAGGGTGAACGGTATGTTGTTATGTGTCTCTGATTGTCTCTGAGGGCTTCCTCAGTTCAGACTTCTGTGTGATCTGTGATAAGATTGTTTGTCTGAATGTGATAATTAATATGCATGAATTGTATATTTATAGCTGCTCATTATTTTCTGTTGTTGAGTTAACAGTATCGGTTCGTATATATGGACCTATATATAAAACGAACTAGCGGCTATGGTGTTATCTTATATGAAATATAAGGATCGTCAGAAAAACGTTGTAGCACTAGGATAATAAGACATACATATTATCCGAGACTTTTATACGGAGCATTGGCCTTTCTATACGCCGCTCTCGTATCTAACACTGGATCCCGAGTTTACAGACTCCGGATTGGACTAATGACCTTAGTCTGCTGTGTTAGGAAAATTTGGTAATGCGATGTGATGGAATAATTAATTAATTAATGAAGGAAAGTAAAGCCAAGAGGATGTGGCTCTTGGTGCGCGCTATGATCACAAAAATGATACCAGGATGTCCGCGTATGGGTCCGTAAGTATCAAGAAAATTTCCCGTGAGCTAGAATGGCTCGTTGGTCGGAGACTCTACGGTTGGAGTGGCTACTGTCGTGGGTGACCCGCCATAATATATGGGTAACTAGAGACATGTCGTTTTAATGAGACATTGTCACTAGGTATAACTGAACAATAATACATTTGAGAATTATACAGTGGCGAACAATATTGGTTTCTACACCATGGACGAGAATTAATACTTGTTTGTTATTCTCGTTGTTTCGCTTTGTTGTTCATTGGTTATACTTGTGGTATATTATGTGTGTTGATGGTTGTGTTGTTGTATGGATATTACTGTTATTTATTTTACAGTTTATATATTAAAACAGTATTGCATGTAATGAACCTCATGCTCTCGACCAAATAATTGAGGGGTTTTTGGGGGCATGACGGGGCATGTGATGACATACTCAGCAGGGGCTGATTCCATACCACAAACCATTTTTATTTCAGGTGATTAGCTGGTGGGTCGTAGCGAGACGTGACTATTGTGTTATTA
This sequence comes from Limonium bicolor, assembly GCA_023374045.1. Taxonomy (NCBI): domain Eukaryota; kingdom Viridiplantae; phylum Streptophyta; class Magnoliopsida; order Caryophyllales; family Plumbaginaceae; genus Limonium; species Limonium bicolor. Next base: position 4,433,107 of record CM041781.1, on the reverse strand, counting down.
CAGTTGGTTTAAACTTGGTACGGTTTGATACTGTTGTTGGTTTGGACTCGGGTTGTGTAAACCGAGGTGTAATTTGGTTAGATGCTCACGAGTACAGTCTGTAATAATTGTTGTTGTTGGGTTTGCTTTAAATTGTTTAAGTTCTACTATCTATCTCTTGTGGTCACTGCGGGAATACGTTTCGCATGTTGATTATCAGGTAATTCGTTATCACCCGTATGGGCGAGTGATAACAGTGACACCGTTAGGGCGACAGTCTGTTATTTACCGCTGCGAGTATATTACTTTTAGGAACAGGATTAGTAGGGGTGTTACAAAAGTGGTATCAGAGCGGAGTACCGCACTGATTACAAGAGATAGTAGTTAAAGTACCGTGAGCTTAAGTTATTCACACATCAGTACCAAGAGATAGTTGTAAATGATTTGAGTTAAGGAAAGTACAGTGTTTATACCAAGAGCTGACTTTGATTCTGAAATCTTCAGATGTCTTCCGGAAGGCGATCAGCTGGCAGAGGCAGAGGTGACGGTGGAAGAGGTGGCGGGCCTGGAGGAGGTCCTCCTGAGGCCCCAGCCATGGGCGTTGCTGAGATGGTAGCGGCCGTCTTCGCTCAGCTAGCCCTAATGGGGGGTATTCAGATAGGAGCACCACCGGTAGTCCCACCCGTACCCGCACCTAGAGAGCCAAACTGGCTGAAGAGTGTTGCTGACACACGAGTACCGATGTATGACGGGGTAGCTGACCCCACCGTCCTAGAGAGATACATCATCGAGCATGAGAAGGCATTTGACGCCATTCACGTGCCTGCAGAGCACCGGGTCGGCATAGCGGCCTTTCACTTGAGGGACGCCGCCAGCACTTGGTGGAGGTCCGTGAGGACACATTACATTGCTACTGAGGGTTTTGGATGGACAGGTTTTATGGAACTGTTGAGGGAGAAATATTAACCTGCGCATTTGAAGCAAAGGAAGCGGGAAGAGTTCGAGGCCCTGAAGCAGGGTAGTATGACAGTAGATCAGTACTACGCTTCTTTTATTGGACTCTTGGACTTTGTCCCAGGAGTTGTTTACTCGGATACTGTTAAAGTTGAGAAATTTAGAGGCGGGCTACGATATGCGATCAAAGCCGCCATGGGTGCTGGTTTATACCCTACGATTCAGGTAAAATTTGTTGACAGATTATATCTTGTAACTCAGTTTGTTTTACTACAAGTTCGGGGAACTCATTGATGCATTGTAGGAATGCTACGAGGCTGCTTCCCGGACCGAGCTGTTGGTGAACAGCCTGGAGGACGGCCAGGGGCAGAAGCGTAAGGCCCCAGAGAAGGAGACAGAGGTTGCGGCTGGAAGCGGGAGCGGCAAGAGTTGGAAGTAAGATCCACCTTTAAGTTATTTAATCCATTTAAATTACTTACTTGCTGCCTGCTTTTATACCTGCTATTCCTGACACTTTGACGATCCCAGGAAGAAGAAGTTCTCCTGGAAGGAGAAGAAGAAGGAGCAGGCCAGCCAGAAGGGCAAAGAAAAGGTCCCGATGTTGACCGGGCCTACTTACGATGCCCAACCTCTTAGATTTGTACCCCCTAAGGGTAAGCGATCTAATCTTGTGAATGAGTTGTGTATTATACTATCCATTACCATCCATGTATTAACCTGAGTGTGTTATGATAATAGGTTCTACACCCCAGCGCCACTTTCACTGCAAGCGCTGTGGTAAAGACCACCCGGGTGTGGACTGCCACGGGCAAGCGGTAGACTACCACCATTGTGGAAAGAAGGGCCACGGGTCGTTCGAGTGCTTTACTAATCCAGAGAGCCGAGCGTACCGCCCGCAGAAGGGGACTCAGAGCGCACCTACAGGAGGAGGTGGGGCTCGAGGTGGCCAGAGGGGGCCGGCGCCCCAAGCCCAGAGGGGGTAGCAGCAGCAGCCGCAGCAGCAGAACCAGAACCAGAGAAACCCACCGGGCAACCGCGTGCTAAATGCAGCGGGAGCTTCAGGCGCTGGCACTAGCACCCAGCGCGGTGAAGGTTAGTATTTGGAACCCTTAACCATTGTATGAGAGCATGACTGAGTGTTAAACGCTTTACCTTAACATGAATGCGTGTTTTAATTACCGCCTTAGATAAACAACTTATATAGGAAACCTGTTACCTCTTAGGAGACTTCGACATCTGTTATCCCACACTTACAAGACAGAGACCACCTAGACCCGTGGAAGAAAGACGGGAGTACCCTAGTGAGTTGTCTCATGTGGTCAGACCGGGCATGATACTTCTCAGAGAGTTCCTAACCCTAGATGAGCAAATCGCCATAGTGAATGAGTGTAGATCTTGGGGTAAGGGCATTGGAGGATTTTATACCCCTGTATTTAATAATGGTTCTAGAATGAAACTGCACATGATGTGTTTGGGAAAAGATTGGGATCCACAAGCTAGGGTATACCGAGAGGTGAGGATGGTAGGTGGCGTATCTATACCTAGGATACCTGAGAGTTTCCTAATCTTGGTGAGAAACGCAATGGATATTGCTCAAGACTGTGAGACTTTTCCATTACCCGACATGACACCTGACGTTTGCATCATCAACTACTACGAGCAGGGAGGAAAACTTGGGATGCACTAGGACCGTGATGAGACGACCGAGTCCATCACCAGTGGAATACCAGTTGTGTCATTCTCCATCGGCGATGATACTGAGTTCATCTATGGAGACCAGAAGAGGATGGATCTAGCAAGCAAGATCATACTCAAATCTGGGGATGTGTTGGTATTTGGTGGAGAGGCGAGACTTGTATACCATGGTATTAAGAGCATTAAGCTCAATACCGCACCACCAGCTCTAGTAAATGATACCCACATCCGACCTGGCCGTTTAAATTTGACTTTCAGACAGTACTGATGTAATAACAGTGGCTAAGTGTGTAACCTTGTATAAACCAGTTGAATGAATGAAATAAGAGTCTTGTAATTTCAGGTAAATGTGTTCAGTTTGTTGATACCGTTAATTCATAAATTCAGGCTACGGTGATGAAAAGGAGGGTACCATCTGCATCCTAGATATGGCGCAAGCCAAGGAGTCCAGTAATGTCATCACAGGTATGACAATTCCAACCGACAGTAGCTTACTGAATTATTGGGACTCGATGCTTATACGAGAGATGATCTCAGGTACCTTTCCTGTTGATGGTGTTAGTGCTACCGTATTGTTCGACTCAGGGGCTTCACATTCTTTTATTTCCTCGGCATTTGCTATGAAGCTGGGGGCAGCCCCCGAACAGCTTTCAGACTTTTCAGTCACCCTTCCATCGAAGGAGAAAGTAGGTTGCACCAGGCAGTATTTGGGATCGGAGATCAGCATTATGAATGAGACGTTTCCCATCGATTTGATTGAGTTTAAGAACTTGGGCTTTGATATTATAGTGGGTATGGATTGGCTACAGAAGCATAAGGGCCGCCTCACTGTGCAGAGCATCGACTTCTACTGAAGGGGCCGAGCGGCAGGACTGTGTCATACCGCAGTATGAGGAGAGAGCCGACTGTCAAAATCGTGTCAGCGTTATCCCTGATGAAGGACGTTAGGAAGGGCCGACAAGCCTTCCTCTGTTATGTACAGGACACGAGGCAGTGCGACGAGATGGATATAGACATTCCAGTCGTGGCAGACTTTCCTGATTTGTTTCCTGATGAGTTGCCAGGCATGCCGCCTGTGCGCGAGGTTGAGTTCACCGTTGACTTATTGCCAGGTACGGGCCCTATTGCCAAGGCACCCTACCGTATGGCACCGGCTAAGATGAGGGAGTTGAAGGTACAGCTGGAGGACCTCCTCGACAAGGGATTCATTCGACCTAATGTTTCTCCTTGGGGTGCTCCAGTATTATTCGTTAAGAAGAAGGACGACAGTATGCGACTCTGCATCGACTACCGCGAGCTTAATGCGGTCACAGTCAAGAATAAGTATCCGTTGCCACGGATTGATGATTTGTTTGATCAGCTGAGAGGAGCCAGTGTGTTCTCAAAGATAGACCTCAGATCTGGCTACCACCAGATTAGGATTGCAGAGGATGACATAGAGAAGACAGCTTTTAGGACACGGTATGGACATTACGAGTTCACCGTTATGCCATTCGGGTTGACGAATGCACCAGCCATATTCATGGATTTGATGAACCGTCTCTTCAGAGAACACCTTGATAGTTCAGTCGTGGTTTTCATCGACGACATTCTGATCTATTCGAAGACCAGGGAAGATCATGAGTTACACTTGACGCAGGTTTTAAGCATCATGAGGAAGAATCAGCTGTATGCCGAGCTCTCGAAGTGTGAGTTCTGGTTAGACAGCGTGTCATTTCTAGGACACATCATATCAGCAGATGGGATATCTGTAGATCCTGCTAAGATCGAGGCAGTGACGAGTTGGCCAAGGCCAAAGACAGTTACAGACGTCCGCAGCTTTCTGGGTTTGGCCGGTTACTATCGAAGGTTCGTGAAGGACTTCTCCAAGGTGGCCAAACCAATGACTAATCTCATGAAGAAGGAGTCCCAGTTCTTATGGTCTGCAGAGTGTGACCAGTCCTTTCATACACTGAAGGACCTCCTGACATCGGCACCCGTTCTTACTATTCTTGAGGGCACCGATGGGTACGAGGTATACTGTGATGCCTCTGGAACCGGATTAGGCTGCGTGCTTATGCAGTACGGGAAGGTAGTTGCCTACGCATCCCGACAGTTGAAAAATCATGAGGTGAATTACCCCACACACGACCTTGAGTTAGGCGCAGTAGTCTTCGCTTTGAAGATCTGGCGACATTATCTTTACGGTGTGACAATCACTATCTACTCTAATCACAAGAGTTTACAGCATCTCTTCTCTCAGAAGGAGCTGAACATGCGACAGAGAAGATGGGTCGAGTTCTTGAAGGACTATGACATTGACTTGAGGTACAAGGAGGGCAAGGCGAATGTAGTAGCCGACGCCCTGAGCCACAGAGCTAACTCATTATTTGCGCTAGTAGCGAGCAGCAGTATGGTTGATGAGATACGAGCTGCACAGGAGAGTGACCAGTACATGGAGAGTATCAGGTAGAAAATGATAGAGGGCTGCTTTGAGAGCCCGAAATATGTTGGACCTTATGCGATTAGGGAGCGAGTGGGCCCGTTAGCCTACAGACTGGATTTGCCAGTAGAGCTCGGGAGGGTGCACGACGTATTTCACGTTTCACAGTTGAAGAAGTATGTGCCTCACCCATCGCACGTTTTGCAGCCAGAGACTTTAGAGTTGGACCCCGCTCTACGTTATGAAGAAGTACCACTCCGCATTCTCGATACGAAGACGAGACAAACTAGGAACAAGACCGTTAGCATGGTCAAGGTTCTCTGGTCGAACCATGAGGTGGAGGAGGTTACATGGGAGTTAGAAGACTCCATGAGAGCGAAGTATCCTGCACTCTTCGAGTAGTAGCTGTGATACTTGTACGGGTTCGTGGTCAAACCCTTTTTAAGGGGGGTAGACACCCCTTGGCTTGCGCACATGTTGTGCATTAGGTCTTGTTTTTGTAGTGTGTTTTCGTTGGTATGCTACGTCATACATGTTGTTTGGATGATTGTATGTATGATACATTTTATGTATGTGCCTTAGTGCACCTGGTTGAATATATATATATAGAACCGCTGAGTACTTTTGGTTGATGAGTTGGATGTGCACCTTGTTTAGTGCTGTGATATGAATGGGTTATACCATGAGTTTGGTGATATATGCTGTATGTATAGACTAGGTTTGAACCTAGTGGGAGTTACTCCCTAGCGATGGACTGTTTGGTTACTTAGTAGAACTTGATTCCTTAGGTGAACTGTAGAGGATTAAGGACTTCGGGACAAAGCCTTTTTAAGGGGGGTAGACTGAAATAACCCTAACCTTTAAAAAATTAATTAAATGATCTATTAATGATCTAAATGATTAATAAACACCTAAATATTATTGGGGAACAATCTAATAGATCTCAACAAGGCAAAACACGCCTTAAGATCGGTAAAGCCAAAAATGTGCTTTAAGACACCACAAAGATTGTATGACCTCAAATAGGATCCAAAGTGGATCCCTAAGTATTACAATGAAGTAAGGAACACAGCAAAACTATTCTCAAAGAAAACTAAGCTCAGAAACACCAGGCAACACAAAATGTGCGCTAAAACTCCTTAAAGCACGTTTTTGTGAAATTGCCTTCTAAATTGGTTTTTAATGGGCTAAAAGGTTATAATTACCTTTAAATATGATATTATATCACATTATATCATATTAGGAATTTAATTCCAAATTTTACAGATTTTTACAAATTTAATATTAAAATATTAATAAAACCCTAAAGTGGGGCCCGTTTGAGTCAAATTGACCAAGTATGGTCAATGGGCAATTAATGACCCATTTGACCCCATGGAAATCAGCAGGCAAGGAGGGGGGGAGACAGCTCACAATCATTGTTAGACAAATTGATACCTAATACCAATTTGGAATAGTAAAAAGTAACTTTTCTTACCTTTTCAAATCAATTAAGCCATTCCAATCATTCCCTTGCTTCTTGCCCCATTCCAGCCAATCCAGCACCCCTTCCAAACTCTCTCACGCCTGGCTCTTGAGTTAGGAAGGCAATTCAAACTCTTAAGCTCTTAAGTGTTCTAAGGTTAGAACAACTTCCAAACTCGGTTGAGGCAAGTCTAAGGGCCAAGGTTGCCCAAAATTGCATTTTAAGTTGGTTAGCCATTTGGAGCAAGGGTGGCCAAGATCCAAGAGAAATACCCTCTTTTAAGGCATTTTTCCAAGGCTGAATTCACTTGGAACTTCCCTTGCATTTTTAAGTGACCGAGCTCATACAAGGAATAATCAAGACTGTTAGAGACGACACAAGGAGCATAGGAACTTGCTGGTTCATACTCCACCGTAATACATCAGGGTGAACGGTATGTTGTTATGTGTCTCTGATTGTCTCTGAGGGCTTCCTCAGTTCAGACTTCTGTGTGATCTGTGATAAGATTGTTTGTCTGAATGTGATAATTAATATGCATGAATTGTATATTTATAGCTGCTCATTATTTTCTGTTGTTGAGTTAACAGTATCGGTTCGTATATATGGACCTATATATAAAACGAACTAGCGGCTATGGTGCTATCTTATATGAAATATAAGGATCGTCAGAAAAACGTTGTAGCACTAGGATAATAAGACATACATATTATCCGAGACTTTTATACGGAGCATTGGCCTTTCTATACGCCGCTCTCGTATCTAACACTGGATCCCGAGTTTACAGACTCCGGATTGGACTAATGACCTTAGTCTGCTGTGTTAGGAAAATTTGGTAATGCGATGCAATGGAATAATTAATTAATTAATGAAATACCCGGGAAATTGAAGTTAGGAGTACGATAATATATAGTCAGAATAATAAGTCCGAATTAGTAATATAGTGGCCCAGGGAAACTAACGATACTCCTATATTAATTTATTTCCTCTTCCTAGAACTTTCCTCTCCACATTTATTTTAAATACATAGAGTTCTAATTCAAATTGACTTTCTCTTTGTACTTAATTAATTTCTAGAATTCAAATCTGAGTTTACTTCCTATTAGTGTTTATCTCTGATTATAGAGTTCAAATCCCATTTGACTTCTTCAAATTAATTTATATATATTTTGTTATTAGTATTCTAGAACTCTCTCTAACGCAATTATAATTCCCTTGCTAGTATTATTACTTTACTTTATTTAATTTATTTCAATCTCCTTCCTACTTCCAAGTAAATGTTTATTAATTATCTTCCTAGATTTTCTATTCCATCCTTATCTTGTTACAACGATCTATTTTCTCAACAATATTCAAACTAGGAAACTATTTCTGAATTTCTAAAAGAATGTTGTTAGAGATTTTATTTTCCTTCCTGATGTTCCTCAACGTTATGTTGTTGTATAGGTTCCCTAAAAACAAATTACAATGTTAAGTATTTATTTTGATTTCCTTTTTTGAGTTGTTTGTATTTCATATTTATTTAACTCTTTTGTTTTAAGATAGTAATCATTAACTTGTTTAACAATATCGATTTCCCTTATTCCTATAATTTACTTATTTATATTACAACCTTCCCCACTACGGTCTACCTTCATCACGACGCTTCTACGCTTTTGCTCTACCAAAAACTTATTCACGTATCTTCTTCCTTGAGTTCTTATAATTCACGTTCTCAATTCTACCTTCGGCGTTCTTCACTCTACCCTTGCTGGATCGTTTCCCTTGGTGCCAATTAGGAGCTTTGTTGGGTAATGTATTCTACTTAGTTACTTAGTTATCTATTCATGGCTTGATGAATTCTGATTGTTAATTTTGGTTACCTAGACGTCGATATCGTTGACGAGTGCTATCAATAGTCCGGAGCAGTTGGGTTCTTGAGGGATTTGGTTGTTCCAGGTAAATTCTATGCTCAATGGTTTTGATTGTGGTTTTACAAAATATTGGAAAAGGGTTCGTTGAGTTTTATCTCGGTTATGGTTTGGAGATTTGGGATTATTCCCCATGTTTTGGAATTGAGGAATTGGATTGAGATTGTGGTGTTCAATTGTGGTTTTGGGAGTCTTTCACAGGTTGTATTCTGTTGTTTGGGAGCCCATAGGTGCTCCCCATTATTGATATTATTTGGGCTGCACACATTGTTGTAGTTAAGCTCTATGATCTACTCTATGTTACTGCTGTTTCATAGGGGGTGTGCACACTTAAGGACTTAGGGTGAGGTGGTTGTTTGACGGTCCCATAGGTGACTGTCCTGGAATTGTTGTTTGGGGTCCCACAGGTGACCCTGTGTTTGGAATTGTGGTTATTACTCCCTGTTGAAAGCTCCCTTCTGCAGTTCGGTATTGTTATGTTTTTCTGGAAAAATTCATTAACTATTCAGTAAACCCTCTCATCTGTTTGTTAAAGGCAATGGTGTTCCAAAATGTATTTTACAGCTTGAGGTCGAATTTACTCAGTTTTTCTGATTTGTGCGATCCTTTCTGTGTTTTGTCTATGTTTTATGATCGCAGGTATGGATGATTAGCTGAGGGGATCGGGACCGCGAATCACCTAGTTTAGGACCACGTAATAATAAGGCGATGTTTTGAATTTCAATGTTTCAGAGATGTTGTTATGTTCTCAAGGTTTTTATACATTAACGTTATTTTGCTTCCGCATAATTTGAAAGTTAACTTTGGTTTTAATGTTGTTTAGTTCATCAGCCTGAGCACCCATGGGTATTGTGGCGGTAATGCCCTGGATATTTTGAGATCCGCTGCTATATTGAAGGTTATGTGCATTTGAGTTTTGGTTAACTAAGTTAATTGCTCTTTGAATCAGTTTTATCAAGTTTGTGGTTGTATTGAGTTTTATTAATGACTTCTTCTGCTCGAGGGATTCTCTTGTTGTTATTATATTTTGCATAAGTATTTCTAACAGTTTTTGGGCTCTATTTCTGTATTTAAAACTGCACTTAAGGACCTGTCCGAACGTCCGTCCAGACATCAATGTTCGGACAGGCCCCGAATGTTTTAGAAGCTCTCTGTTTTGGTGTGTCCGAACTTTGGTCCGAACATTGATGTTCGGACACGCCACGTTAAATTTCTCGGACTTTTTAAACTCACTTGTGTCCGGACACAAGTTCGGACGCCTTTGGTTTTCAGACCTTTTAACTCTCGACTTGTGTCCGAACATCCATGTCCGGACACAAGTTCGGACGGATGGATTTTCACAGTTTAACTATCTCGGCTTGTGTCCGAACTTCCCATGTCCGGACACAAGTTCGGACCAGGCTTGTTTTGCACCTTTAGGGCTCGTTTGGAGTCCGTTTTCGAAGCCGTTTTCACCGTTAGCTTTGTTATTTTATTTCCTATGTTTTAAGGCAAAATCCAGGGTGTTACAATTAATGAAGGAAAGTAAAGCCAAGAGGATGTGGCTCTTGGTGCGCGCTATGATCACAAAAACGATACCGGGATGTCCGTGTACGGGTCCGTAAGTATCAAGAAAATTTCCCGTGAGCTAGAATGGCTCGTTGGTCGGAGACTCTACCGTTGGAGTGGCTACTGCCGTGGGTGACCCGCCATAATATATGGGTAACTAGAGACATGTCGTTTTAATGAGACATTGTCACTAGGTATAACTGAACAATAATACATTTGAGAATTATACAGTGGCGAACAATATTGGTTTCTACACCATGGACGAGAATTAATACTTGTTTGTTATTCTCGTTGTTTCGCTTTGTTGTTCATTGGTTATACTTGTGGTATATTATGTGTGTTGATGGTTGTGTTGTTGTATGGATATTACTGTTATTTATTTTACAGTTTATATATTAAAACGGTATTGCATGTAATGAACCTCATGCTCTCGACCAAATAATTGAGGGGTTTTTGGGGGCATGACGGGGCATGTGATGACATTGTCAGCAGGGGCTGATTCCATACCACAAACCATTTTTATTTCAGGTGATTAGCTGGTGGGTCGCAGTGAGACGTGACTATTGTGTTATTACAGTTGGTTTAAACTTGGTACGGTTTGATACTGTTGTTGGTTTGGACTCGGGTTGTGTAAACCGAGGTGTAATTTGGTTAGATGCTCACGAGTACGGTCTGTAATAATTGTTGTTGTTGGGTTTGCTTTAAATTGTTTAAGTTCTACTATCTATCTCTTGTGGTCACTGCGGGAATACGTTTCGCATGTTGATTATCAGGTAATTCGTTATCACCCGTATGGGCGAGTGATAACAGTGACACCGTTAGGGCGACAGTCTGTTATTTACCGCTGCGAGTATATTATTTTTAGGAACAGGATTAGTAGGGTTGTTACATAAGGGTTGAGTGTTAGCGTGTGAGGTACGCTAGTTAGGAACTTCCAGTGTGATCTGGATACCTGCCTAACCAATCCCGCCCTCCGTGACCCCCATTATAAGTTGGGGAAAGAACGCCAGAGAGATGGAAAGACCTCTCATACTCGGGAAAACCCAATCTGGCAGTGGTCGAAGAAGCTTTGTAAAGAGAAGGAACCAGTCATACGGTAGATTCCAAGAACTGGAAATCCCGAAGACGGTTCCCGTTTGAACGACAATAACCGTACACAACAGGACTACGACGTAGCTCCTAAGGATTAGTCAAACCTCAGTAACCACCATAAAGGTGTGGGAACGAGCAACCAAGCAAGGAACACAGAGTACCTCAAGGATCGGGAAAGCACCCGAATTAACAACAACCTTGTCAAGAGCACTGTGAGGCTACTCAGGAAATTGATCACTAAGATCAAAAATGGATGGAAAATCTAATAAAACCACCAAGTATGGACGAAGACAATGTCGTAACCGGTAATTGTTAACCAAAAAACCGACCTACCCGTGCACTTGCCAAGGCAAGTGCAGCAACGACAAGGCAAATTGAGAGACTGTTGACAACCAACAAGTACCTACCAAGTACCACCATAAGGATTGAAGCAAATATAAGATCACCAATCCTAAGACTTGAGACAACGAAAACCTGGAAAGGCCTAATGGCCCAACCATCACATTACAAACATACCAGTCAACGAGAAGCTGGACTTGGTCAAAACCTTAGACATGGCAGCGCCATGGAGATTTTCTTTCAAGCTCAAGATTTTTATTTCAAAACCGAGAATTTTTCTTTCAAACCACAACTTTTCTTTTTAAATCTCAGATTTTAAAGACCAAACCATAAGAATCACGGTGAGTATCATAGAATGATACAAGAGGAGTTGACAATAGAATACTTCACCTAGGCATGTGACGAGCACTACGAGTGTACCCAATTAAGGGATGTGGGACGACCGCACTCCGAAGGAGCTTGCGGGCCTGACCGACCATTTGTGAGTTAGTCGGGTAAGTGGTAACGTACCAATAAGGTACCCCACGTATGTATACATGTAGTGTACGAAACACGGGAAGTAGTCAGCTCCGTTCTACGGACCATAAGTGAATACAAATCTGAACAGTTGGATACCTCGAATAATCGAAGGAACTCATATGAGCTCACAAGCTAAAGGAGTCAAGAACTCATTCTAGAAGGATGACTAAAGTTAAGAAGTGCGAGAAGCACTAGTAATTGACTAAAGACATTGGAGATGTCTCAAGAATTTGAAACAAAAGCATGAAATAGCCGGAATGGATATCCAGTCTAAACACAATAAGGCAAGGCCTATCATGAACACACAAATGTTTAAAGAACAAAGTGAAATACCTAGAGTGATCATCTAAGGTACCGGAGGATACCGTTCACCACCGAAGGAAATACCAAACTGGTTAAAGCCATAAGAGAAGTACCCATAGTCTACCCCAAGAACGGGAGACGTAAGACCCCAAATGGGACAATTTGGAATCTAGAACCGCAATGCGGAGTAAATTAAACATTCTCATAAATGTTAGCCAAAGGTAAGGGTATAACCGAGCAACACCCATGAGCGATCCTTGAAGGGTGTATAACATTGTCGTGATAAAGACAAGAATTACAACGAACACTCAGTTAGAACACCTAAGGGATCCCACTTACCCAGGGGATACCCTGAATTAATAAACGGTACCGATCAATACCGAAATACTTGAAGGGTCTCCAATAGATGGAAGCGTGATGTGATAACCTTACCATGGAGCCAAGTAATACCTCCAAGCCAATTGACAGCATACGGAGTAATGCGAATATATGTGAGCCGCCTATAATGAGTAGAACTCTAGGCAACGTGGCTAGTATGCCATGAACCTACTACAATACATATTCCAACGGTTACAAACCCATTGTGAACTATATGGAGAGTCGCCAAGAACGGCACCAGTAAGATTGTTTAATAACCAACGAGCAGGGACACCCCTCATTGAGGTGGTACCGCAAGAGCGGTGAACATACAGATCCCAAAGAAGAGGATGCCGTAAATGAATGTCTGAAATATATCCCTTTCAGAACTACTAATGTAGTAAGCTTGAGCATACAAATATTGCCAAGCAATATGGAAATAAGCTATTATTGAAATACCCCAAACTAATTAAACATGGATTAAACATCTAATCACATTAATTAAGGCCTAAACATGCCTTAAATGTCAATTGAGAACAACAATGGTCAACACAAAGCAAGATAATGCACCCTTTGACTGTTTAGGGTGAATACATTCCCAAATGAACTTCTTAGGACCTAAACTTTGTCCTAAGCATATAACACATAACTACTACTACAATTGTTGGACAACACTCCAACACATAGAACAAGCATTTACATGCTTCAAGGTCAAGTAGGGAAAAATGTGCTCTAAGAAAACCTTAAAGGTCTTATGACCTATATTTGATATAAAATTGAATTCCTTAGTCCAATAATCATGTAAGGAACACAAAAAAACTGTTCTCAAAGAAAACTAAGCTCAGAAACACCTTGCAACACAAAATGTGCGCTAAAACACCTTAAAGCACGTTTTTGTGTATGAGCTCTAAGATAATGACTTTTTGTCACTTTAAAGACCAGATTACATTCTTTATAACATTAATGTGACATGATAGACTATATTATAAAGTCTAAATCAAAGTTTAAAAATAAAATCAAAATGGGTGATTTTGGATGAATAGTACCTAAAAATAACATTTAATTACTTACTCTTAACCATGGTCAAATGTCTCCCATTGACCAAACCACCCCTTGCTGACCTCCTTAGGCGGTAATACCCTTCCATTAAGCCATCTAAAATATCTCCTAATGAGTCATCTATTACTATACACTAAAGTAACATTAATTAACATAAAAAGCAAATCTAGCTTTCTTTCTCATTTACCTTGCTTCCCAGCCGACACCAAGCAGCTCCATTATCTCTTTTGCTTCTCCATTACCGAAGGAAGTCACCAAGTTCAGAGAAGAACACCTTGCTACCTAGGTAAGCTTATTAAGCCATTTTATGTTCATTCTCTTCACATTTCTTTCCTCTTTCCATGGAGCTAAGCATCAACCATTTCCATCCATGGTTCTAGGTTGTTTTGGAGGTTAAAAGGAGGGTGATTCTCGGCTGTAACAAGGGAAGAAGGTGGAGAATTCTAATCTGTTTTAAGGAATAAAAATGTGCTTAAGCACTTATACCTTGTTTCTTTTTCAATTCCGGTTTGGAAGATTGGCTTCTAGGCTTATTCTTCTTCTTAACATACTTATTCAGTTGGTATATCAAGAGCTTCAAGGAATAGCCAAATCCAAGCCAAAAACACCATTTTTGGGCATTTTAATCAAGGTAAAAATTAGCCATCTTTTAATTGAGTTATACCAGTTTTAAAGCTTAATTTAGGAGACCTTTGATGCTCTTGTTCTACTGTAAAAACAGGCCGAGGAACACTATGCTTGCTTGGTATTCTAAGGTAAATTTTACCTTGAAATATACATTAAACACTTCTTATGGTTAGATCTTGCTTGGAGACTAATCATGCCTTAATTGCTGTTTGAAAAATGTAAAACTAAGCTGGAAATTTATCTCCAAACAGCCGTGGCCAAACAAGGCCTTGTCTTGGCAAAAATAAGGTATAAATCACTTAAACCTACACTTGGTATATTAATATGTGTTTATTCATGTGTATATATATGCCATGAGTGAATGAGGTTATTGAGGTCTTATTTTTACCTTAGGTGATTAAGGAATGGTTTAGTAAATTTATATAAGTAATTAATTAGCATAATTGTCAAATTTAAGACATTATGTGGAAAATTGGTAAATATGGAAAAGTTATGGGAGAGGCCGAGAGTTTAAAGCATTTTTGGGCATTTATGTGTAATTTAATTTATAAGCTAGTGTTTGTAACAAGGCCATGTACTTTAGGCCATTTTATTTATGTATTTATACGGTTTTAATTAAGTTTAGGTAATATATATGTATTACCGCAAGGAATAGGGGTTTAAAGTGTAATTAAATTAAACTTGGGGGCTATATATAAATAAAGCCGAAAATTAGAGGTTCAAATGAGTTTAAAATAAAGATTATAAGATTTTATAAAGTTTTGTGGTTAAAATGATAATTTCTAGATAATATGGGTACAAACCGTATATTGGAAAACTGATGGTCAAGGAAATATTAAGGAGGTCAACCTTGACCATATGGTCGGTTTTGACCAAATTAGATAAGTTAATAATTATTTAAGGTTTATTATAAGATAAGTATTTAATTGTAACAATTTTATAACATATGTGGTAAATATGTTATTACCGAAAATAAAGGTGTAAAATGGTATTATAAACACCCATGGGCTATTAGGAATTTTAGGAATTTATTTAGGATTTTGGAATTTAAATAAACTATATAGTATAATATATAGTTATATGCCATTATGACACTTTGGAATAAAAGATGTGGAGGAATAGTAAAAACCGAGAATATATGGGTTAGTAATGTTAATTATAACCCTTGGGTGAAATTTGGTGATTTTTAGAATTATATAAGAGTATTCAATAAGATATATGTATAAATATAGTTTAATGATATTATAAAACTATATGTTATAAGTTTGGGCCAAATGGCAATTATAGAAACTTGGGGGGTAAGGAAAATAATAAGAACAACACAAGTCTGTTCGGAAATTTTACAAAATAAAACCATAGGTTATACCATTTTATAAGTTAAAATGTTATTATATATGATATAAAACATGGTGTAAATAATGGGGTGATTTTGAAATAACGGAAACTATGGATATGGAAAGAATAAGGATAAATGATATGCCTATGCGGCAATTTAATATAGTTTTGTAAAAAACTATAGGTTATAAATTAAAGGAATAAAGATATCATATTATATGATATTAGTATATGGTATAACATTATATAATGTTATGTGGTCAAAATGGAATTTAAATGAAATAAAGGGCTGTACCGAATTAAAAGAGTTGGAAAAAATGAATTTTAGAATATGGTCTATAATGTTAAATGTTATAACAATATATGGTTTAGGTGGAATTAATATAAGTAAGGATATTCACATTAAATAATGTGACAAACTATAAATAAATAAGATTTATAAACTAAGGATTTATTGATTAAACCTTAGGAGTTGTAATTATACAACATAAAATGTTACATTAATATTAGGATAATAATCTTAATATAAGTTGTATAATATAATACAACTAATGGAAATAATCATCTAATATAAGATGATAAAATGTAACATATAATATAAGAGTTTTATAACTCATGGAACCTACCTATAAGGTAAATATATACATATGCGAGAATAATGTATATCAGGATGGATATATACTATGGTTGGAAACCATATAATATAATGGTGGAGAGTATTACATGGAAATAGTTAATAAACTATAAGTTATAAGTTTTTGAATGCAAATGTAGTTTACTAAATATAATGGATTAAGTAATACAATGTATTATAATGAATGGTGGAAAATAATGCAATATAATGAGTCATGCATGCATACATGCAACTATAGGTTATATACCTAAATTAAATGATGGATAGGATTAAAAGAAATACAACGAATTTAACTTAACAGTCGAAACATTTCGACATACGAGTTTTCGTAACAAAGCCGACCGGTTTAGAGAAACCCGTAACAAATAACTGTAGGAATCCAGGGATGAACTGTCGGGGTTACTTGTTATTCGGAAATACCGGATGTAGTTAGTCATGGAGACTGACTTATAGTTTTATTACCGTTTAGATCATACTTCAGACGAAGGCGCTTGACGAACTAGTGGTCTACACTGCGCATCCTTGGTCTAAGGTGTACGGTATGTAAAGGGGTTTGATCCGGGTTATCCTAAGGAATTCCTTGGGCTCGGATTTGGTTGATATCACTTGTGTGTTAAGTGTTTTGGATACGTGTATGTGATTATGTGTTACTGCATTTATTATTTATGCACGAGCGTCCTACAGGACTAACACTACGTCGACTATAGATCAGCTTATGTAAACATACATATACGTTATTGTGATGACAAGACGGTTACTTGATATAATATCATAGTATTAATATTAAGTATATGGTAACCTAAGTAAAATACTTAGGTTTGAGTCACGACATTGTCGGTCTCTAGAGCATGGATCTCGATCATGAATATAACCTAGATTACTTCTAGGTATGCGTGAGACCCATTGGGCAGCTAATTAATAAATTACATTCTCCATAAGACTAAGAGCATATCTTAAACATTATGAGAGATAGATGGTGTGAGTTGAGGTGAGGAATCCAGTGTAGTTTACGAACTACCTGGTTGCGCATTTGTGATCACTAAGGGGTTCCCGATCAGGTTCCGCTCCAGGTTTATACCCAACGAGGCCTATTTGGATCGTGGGTCAGGTGGCTACGGCCTTTATATGGACGCCTTACGAGGCAAAAGCGAATAGTCAGGGGCCTCCGGACCTCTGGCGAAATGAGCACCTTTGTGTGTACGGGAGGACTACTGTCCATGGTGAGGTTATCGGGTTGTCTTAACATGACGCCCAACTGGTATTAATTAAACATGGTTTGGATGGGGCCTTTAAGGCCAAGGTAAATTAACTATGGAAACTGTTCGCTACGGCGATTGCACATTGTACATTATGCTGCAATTATTCGATATGTTCGATATACAATTGATGTTGTGATATTTTATGACTGTTTGAATTGGATGGATGGTTGAGTGTTTATGAATGTTGGATGGATGATTATGTATATTATACATGTTTATTACAGTATCATTTATAACTGTAAATGGAAAAGCATGAAACCAATCTAGTAATAAGATGGTTAAATGACTAAGTGACCATTAGGGTCCAGGCCCGGCATACTCAGCGTTTATCGCTGATACTACACTCATTGTGCCGGTTGTTGATTATTGTCGAAGCCGAAGTGCGGGAACAAGGTAGTTAGAGTCTACTTTAATTACCGCACATGGAGTTTATTTGTATAACAAAGTTAGACTGGGAATTGTATTATGGTACGGTAATGTATAATCGGGATTGGGTAGACGCTCACTTGTCGATGTTTATGAGTATGGACTTAGTATGATGTATAGGAATTATCTCGTTATCACAGCAGTTAGCAGTTTGTTTATGTTGGTTGTTGGATATAGTTTGGCTTCGTTACTCGCATGGGCGAGTAATGGTCGGTGACACCCGAGTGATATTGTTTTGTTTTAATTCTTCCGCTGTAAGATGTTTTATTTATTGCTACGTGAGAGATTATTACGTGTTTAAGGAGAGGGGTGTTACAAAAGTGGAATCAGAGCGGAGTACCGCTCTGATGGCGAGAAAATAGGTTAAGACAGTGAGCATAGGACTTGGGAAATTACGGGAAACATTTGTGAAGTACGAGACAACTCGTCTTAAAAGATATTGATTAGTAACGCAAATTGCGTGATATATTAGCCTTAAAGGCAATTCAATATCTACTGGTTGTGTACGGTGAATTACCGAGTATTTATGCGACAATCTGTACTACAGATGTCTGGGGGAACTAGAGGACGTGGTACTGGTAGAGGTGGAGGCGGTGACCCCGTGATTCCAGAAGTTGCTGAGACGATTGCTGCCGTTCTCGCACTACTTGGTACTCAAATTGGAGGAGCACCAGTCCACCCACCACAGCCCAGGGAAACGAACTGGCTGAAGTCAGTTACCGTGACCCGACCACCTACATATTCAGGGGATCCAGACCCCGTAGCCTTAGAGCGTTTCATTGTTGAACATGAGAAGGCCTACGAAGCTTTGCAAGTACCTGCCGACAAGAAGGTCGTCATTGCTGCTTTCCATCTGAAGGATGCAACCAGCACTTGGTGGAGGTTGGTCAAGGACCATCACCTGGCTATACCCGACTTTTCGTGGGCTGCCTTTTTCGAGTTGCTGAGGGGGAAGTACTATCGGCGCATCTCAAGCAGAAAGCGCCATGAGTTCGAGACATTATCCCAGGGAGGTCTGACCGTGGATGAGTACTATGCTCGATTCATTGGTCTGCTGGACTTCATCCCTGGTGTTGATTACTCAGAGACCGTGAAGGTCGAGAAGTTCCGGGGGGGATTGTTGTTTCGCATCCAGATGGCGATGGGTGCTACCCTCTACACTACCATCCAGGTATTAACATAAAAGCCGTAAATTATTTACTTACTACATTACCAACTAACCTTGTGAGAACTTACCAATGAGATTCCAGGAGTGTTATGACGCTGCCTCAAGGACGGAGCTAATGCTCCAGACTCGGGAAGAGACTCTCGGGGCCAAGAAGAGAAAGAACCTAGAGGGAGAGTCTGAGGGTGGAGGAGCATCTCCAGGCGATAGCCAGAAGAAGGGAAAGTAAGGACTTATCTCATTCTAAATTGTTACCATATTAAATACCTTATGAATGCTGACCCGAAACCTTAAGCAGGAAGTTTTTCCAGAAGAAAGGGCAGCAGGGTCACCAGGGAGCGAAGGGGAAAGAGCCCGTCCTTCGGTTGACCGGCCCAGTTATAGATGCTCAGCCTCTGAGATCTGCACCTCCTAAGGGTGAGAACACCTACCTCTTAAATTCAATTGTGACCTTAACCTTTATATCATCAGATTTTAACTTAAACTAAATGCTATCATTAGGCACCGAACAGCCCCAGCTCCATTTCTTTTGCAAGCGTTGTGGGAAGGACCATCCTGGGGTCGACTGCAATGGCCGTAAAGTTGAGTGTCGGTGCTGCAAGAAAGAGGGCCACCGGGAGTTCGAGTGTTGGATGAACCCTGAGAGCCGTAACTACAGGCCGCCAAGGAATACTCAGAAGACCTCAGCTGGAGGATCTGGAGTACCACGAGGCGGTCAGGATGGCCAGACATCTACTGATGCTGGAGCCCAGAGAGGCAAGGGAGTAGATAGGGCATGAGTACCCTGAACTCCGTGAGACCGCTGGTGGAAGACTTTTGTTTACCTTGTTATGTACTTACCTTGGATGTTAGACAGAGATATGTTATAAGTATGTGGGAGTGTGTCATTGACCACTCGCCTTTTTTGTGTACGACTTTTGAGACTAGTTATGTGGACTCGATGCGAGTAACCTTGGAACCTTGACGGATTATATATATGAACAGAATGTTAATGCTTACATTATCATGTAGCCCATACTCGACGACGCAGAGTCAATGAGACCGGTGATTACTGAACTAATATTTCCACCTGCATGGCGCACTTGCTATTGCAAGCGCTATGACAATTAAACCACTGAAATTTCCATCTGCCTTGCGCACTTGCCAAAGCAAGTGCTGCAACTACAACTACCCCTTAATTTTAATATATTATTATATATATACCAAAATTTTCATACCTTTTCATACAAACCTTAAGATTAGAAACCTATGCAACTGGAGAAACTATACAGCCACTGTGATTGTAAACCACACCAGTTTAAATTGTTCGAGAATTGTCAGACAGGGCTTATTAGCCGAATACCATCAGTGTATACCGCATTTAATGCTAATCACTACTAGTGATGAATGTTTAGTCCTTATGGACAAGCATACCCTTTGTAGATGCACCACCGTCAGTGAGGATGGTTGGGAAGTGAAGAGCCAAGGTGCTCAAGCTATTATGCAATCTGCAATATATCCAACTAAACGGATGAGGGAACTAATATGAACTATGGATGAGATATGATCATGATAAACAGGGAGAAAAGGAATATGTGTTGTATTCAATGAGATCGAATTAGGAGAACCCAGTTTGCTAAATATAGCACGAATTTTACTTACACCGAGCTGACTAACGCCGGCTTATGACATGAATTACCACTGAGGCCACTAGGGCAATAACACTTACAACAAGATAACCGATAACATGAACTATTAAAAAACAAAAAGGGACATCCATCAAAAGGGAGATTGACAATAGAATACTTCACAATACCCGTGTGACAGACATTACCAGTTTACTAAATGAGACATGGGACGACCGCACTCCGATAGGAGCATGTGGGCCTGACAGACTTATTTATGAGTTAGTCGAGTAAGTAGTAATGTATCAGTACGGTACCCCATGCAAGTAGACAAGTAGTGTTAGGAACACGAGAAGTAGTCAACTCCGTACTAAGGACAGTGATACAGGTTACCTCGAAGATGGACGAGAAGAGCCGCAGTTAAACCAACGGGCTAAAGAAACCGAGAACTTTTAACACAGAGCAGTAGACAGTATACAATGAAGACAACGAAACCTATCAAGGACGTGAACACTAAAGATAGAAACATGGAAACCCATTATGGAAGAATATTATGTAAAATCCTCATAAGGATTGAGCAAATTCTTGCAATCCAGAGGAAATCTACCAGATCATGTGGACAGAAACGCGTGACTACGCAATGATGAGAGACAGAGCTAATATATTAGCAGATACCTTGAGCAAGGAACAATGGACTTGGAATGTACCACTCACATGATAATTCGCTCATCTTATCTGTTGGACTCATTTGATATTAGCTGCTGAGAGTTTACGCCTCTGCACTCTGTAGGACTGAGTGTTTTGGTATTGCACTTGTACAGTTATAAATCTAGTGGGAATACAGGAAGATGTAACGGATATCAACACAAGTGTGTATCAAAGAACTACAACAGTGTGTTACTCCAGAACAAAACCACTTGGAGACACGGATGACAAGCTTTATCTCCGTGGACATGTAGGCTGGTACGTCTTGGTATTACAAAGACAAGTGCAAAGAGCACTAAGTACTAACAATAGCCAATGTCATATTACACCTCAAGCTGAATATCAGTGGGAGAAGACACACGCATGTATGCTAGTGATCCAAACGAGAGGATACACAACAATGAAAAGAGGCGAACTGAGCCTATGTTCATAGGTCTGCACCTCAATACGGAGCGAGTGGGCCCATTAGAATGAACTTGGGAGAGGGCACAAATAGTTCAGTGCCTCACCCTTTATGTATTGTGGAGCCCTGAAGGGCTAGAGTCATACCCGTCTCTCTGATATGAGGATAATCCACGAGTTGGAGAACTCTATGAGAGCCAGGTATCCAGTGCTCCTTGTTGAGCGGCTGTTGTATACTTGTGGGTATGGGGGCGTAACCCTTTTTAAGGGGGTAGAGCCTCTTGGCTGTGCACGTGTGTGCACTAAGTTTTGTTGTTTGTGGTATGCGGGGCATACGAGTTTTGTTTATTTGTTTGTTTTGTATGCATGGCATACAGTGAATTGGTGGTATGCGGGGCATACGATGTTTTGTTGGTTATGTTTGGTACGCGGGGCGTACGTTGTTTGGTTTGTTTGTGTGTGAGGTGCACTTGTATGTATGTATCTTACGAGATAACTGTTTGAATGTTGTATTTACACCCATGTGTGTAGTACCTTTCTTATGATACTTGTGATATATATATTATATTACCTTGTAGATTGATTACATATGGTATCGCCTAGATACGAAATGAATCATTAGATATGGAATGTGGAAGGATGGTATGTTGTGGACACCTCGGGGAGGTTGTCAAGGTTTGTAGAATTGATAGGAAATAATGGTGCTGATGGATCACCTATATCCATATATGATTGAACTAATGCCACAAAGTGATGGCTATGTGCTGTATAAGCGCAATACGATGTGTGTAAATGATATATCACATAGATATACATTATGGGAATAATGGGTAGTTATATTTTTATACATACCTATTTGATGAAGCGACTTTGGGACGAAGTTTTTTTAAGGGGGGTAGATTGAAATACCCCAAACTAATTAAACATC
Source organism: Limonium bicolor (assembly GCA_023374045.1). Lineage (NCBI taxonomy): Eukaryota > Viridiplantae > Streptophyta > Magnoliopsida > Caryophyllales > Plumbaginaceae > Limonium > Limonium bicolor. Next base: position 4,410,383 of record CM041781.1, on the reverse strand, counting down.
TAATCACATTAATTAAGGCCTAAACATGCCTTAAAAGTCAATTGAGAACAACAATGGTCAACACAAAGCAAGATAATGCACCCTTTGACTGTTTAGGGTGAATACATACCCAAATGAACTTCTTAGGACCTAAAACTTTGTCCTAAGCATATTAACACATAACTAAACATACTACAATTGTTGGACAACACTCCAACACATAGAACAAGCATTTACATGCTTCAAGGTCAAGTAGGGAAAAAATGTGCTCTAAGAAAACCTTAAAGATCTTATGACCTATATTTGATATAAAATTGGATTCCTTAGTCCAATAATCATGTAAGGAACACAAAAAAACTGTTATCAAAGAAAACGAAGCTCAGAAACACCTTGCGACACAAAATGTGTGCTAAAACACCTTAAAGCACGTTTTTGTGTATGAGCTCTAAGATAATGACTTTTTGTCACTTTAAAAACCAGATTACATTCTTTATAACATTAATGTGACATGATAGACTATATTATAAAGTCTAATCAAAGTTTAAAAATAAAATCAAAATGGGTGATTTTGGATTAATAGTACCCAAAAATAACATTTAATTACTTAATCTTAACCATGGTCAAATGTAACCCATTGACCAAACCACCCCTTGCCGACCTCCTTAGGCGGTAATACCCTTCCATTAAGCCATCTAAAATATCTCCTAATGAGTCATCTATTACTATACACTAAAGTAACATTAATTAACATAAAAAGCAAATCTAGCTTTCTTTCTCATTTACCTTGCTTCCCAGCCGACACCAAGCAGCTCCATTCTCTCTTTTGCTTCTCCATTACCGTAGGAAGTCACCAAGTTCAGATAAGAACACCTTGCTACCTAGGTAAGCTTATTAAGCCATTTTATGTTCATTCTCTTCACATTTCTTTCCTCTTTCCATGGAGCTAAGCATCAACCATTTCCATCCATGGCTCTAGGTTGTTTTGGAGGTTAAAATGAGGGTGATTCTCGGCTGTAACAAGGGAAGAAGGTGGAGAATTCTAATCTTGTTCTTAAGGTATAAAAATGTGCTTTAAGCACTTATACCTTGTTTCTTTTCGATTCCGGTTTGGAAGCTTGCTTTCCTAGGCTTATTATCTTCTTCTTAACATACTTATTCAGTTGGTATATCAAGAGCTTAAAGGAATAGCCAAATCCAAGCCAAAAACACCATTTTTGGCATTTTAATCAAGGTAAAAATTAGCCATCTTCTAATCTGAGTTATACCAGTTTTAAAGCTTGATTTAGGAGACCTTTTGATGCTCTTGTTCTACTGTAAAAACAGGCCGAGGAACACTTATGCTTGCCTTGGTATTCTAAGGTAAATTTTACCTTGAAAATATACATTAAACACTTCTTATGGTTAGATCTTGCTTGGAGACTAATCATGCCTTAATTATTGTTTGAAAACATGTAAACTAAGCTGTGGAAAATTTATCTCCAAACAGCCGTGGCCAAACAAGGCCTAGTCTTGGCAAAAATAAGGTATAAATCACTTAAACCTACACTTGGTATATTAATATGTGTTTATACATATGTGTATATATATGTCGTGAGTGAATGAGGTTATTGAGGTCTTATTTTGACCTTAGGTGATTAAGGAATGGTTTAGTAAATTTATATAAGTAATTAATTAGCATAATTGTCAAATTTAAGACATTATGTAGAAAATTGGTAAATATGGAAAAGTTATGGGAGAGGCCGAGAGTTTAAAGCATTTTTGGGCATTTATGTGTAATTTAATTTATAAGCTAATGTTTGTTATAAGGCCATGTACTTTAGGTCATTTTATTTATGTATTTATAAGGTTTTAATTAAGTTTAGGTAATATATATGTATTACCGCAAGGAATAGGGGTTTAAAGTGTAATTAAATTAAACTTGAGGGCTATATATAAATAAAGCCGAAAATTAGAGGTTTAAATGAGTTTAAAATAAAGATTATAAGATTTTATAAAGTTTTGTGGTTAAATGATAATTTCTAGATAATATGGGTACAAACCGTATTATATGGAAATTGATGGTCAAGGAAATATTAAGGAGGTCAACCTTGACCATATGGTAGGTTTTGACCAAATTAGATAAGTTAAATAACTTATTTAAGGTTTTATTATAAGATAAGTATTTAATTGTAACAATTTTATAACATATGTGGTAAATATGTTATTACCGAAAATAAAGGGTGTAAAATGGTATTATAAACACCCATGGGCTATTAGGAATTTTTAGGAATTTATTTGGTGGATTTTGGAATTTAAATAAACTATATATGTATAATATATAGTTATTATGTCATTATCACACTTTGGAATAAAAGATGTGGAGGAATTGTAAAAACCGAGAATATATGGGTTAGTAATGTTAATTATAACCCTTGGGTTAAATTTGGTGATTTTTAGAATTATATAAGAGTATTCAATAAGATATATTTATAATATATAGTTTTAATGATATTATAAAACTATATGTTATAAGTTGGGCCAAATGGCAATTATAGAAACTTGGGGGGTAAGGAAAATAATATAGAACAGCACAAGGTCTGTTCGGAAATTTTACAAAATAAAACCATAGGTTATACCATTTTATAAGTTAAAAATGTTATATTATATGATATATATAACATGGCGTAAATAATGGGGTGATTTTGTAAATAAAGGAAACTATGGGATATGGAAAGAATAAGGTATAAATGTATATGCCTATGCGGCAATTTAATATAGTTTTGTATAAAAACTATAGGTTATAAATTAAAGGAAATAAAGATATCATATTATATGATATTAGTATATGGTATAACATTACATAATGTTATGTGGTCAAAATGGAATTTAAATGAAATAAAGGGCTGTACCGAATTAAAAGAGTTGGAAAAATGAATTTTAGACTATGGTCTATAATGTTATAAATGTTATAACAATTATTTAGGTGGAATTAATATAAGTAAGGATATTCACATTAAATAATGTGACAAACTATAAATAAATAAGATTTATAAACTAAGGTATTTATTGATTAAACCTTAGGAGTTGTAATTATACAACATAAAATGTTACATAATATTAGGATAATAATCTTAATATAAGTTGTATAATATAATACAACTAATGGAAATAATCTTCTAATATAAGATGATAAATGTAACATATAATATAAGAGTTTTATAACTCATGGAACCTACCTATAAGGTAAATATATACATATGCGTGAATAATGTATATCAGGATGGATATATACTATGGTTGGAAACCATATAATATAATGGTGGAGAGTATTACATGGAAATAGTTAATAAACTATAAGTTATTAGTTTTTGAATGCAACTGTAGTTTACTAAATATAATGGATTAAATAATACAATGTATTATAATGAATGGTGGAAAATGATGCAACATAATGAGTCATGCATGCATACATGCAACTATAGGTTATATACCTAAATTAAATGATGGATAGGATTAAAAGAAATACAACGAATTTAACTTAACAGTCGAAACATTTCGACATACGAGTTTTAGTAACAAAGCCGACCGGTTTAGAGAAACCCGTAACAAATAACTGTAGGAATCCGGGGATGAACTGTCGGGGTTACTTGTTATTCAGAAATACCGGATGTAGTTAGTCATGGAGACTGACTTATAGTTTTATTACTGTTTAGATCATACTTCAGACGAAGGCGCTTGACGAGCTAGTGGTCTACACTGCGCATCCTTGGTCTAAGGTGTACGGTATGTAAAGGGGTTTGATCCGGGTTGTCCTAAGGAATTCCTTGGGCTCGGATTTGGTTGATATCACTTGTGTGTTAAGTGTTTTGGATACGTGTATGTGATTATGTGTTACTGCATTTATTATTTATGCACGAGCGTCCTACGGGACTAACACTACGTCGACTATAGATCGGCTTATATAAACATACATATACGTTATTGTGATGACAAGACGGTTACTTGATATAATACCATAGTATTAATATTAAGTATATGGTAACCTAAGTAAAATACTTAGGTATGAGTCACGACATTGTCGGTCTCTAGAGCATGGATCTCGAACATGAATATAACCTAGATTACTTCTAGGTATGCGTGAGACCCATTGGGCATCTAATTAATAAATTACATTCTCCATAAGACTAAGAGCATATCTTAAACATTATGAGAGAGAGATGGTGTGAGTTGAGGTGAGGAATCCAGTGTAGTTTACGAACTACCTGGTTGCGCATTTGTGATCACTGAGGGGTTCCCGATCGGGTTCCGCTCCAGGTTTATACCCCACGAGCCCTATTTGGATCGTGGGTCAGGTGGCTACGGCCTTTATATGGACGCCTTACGAGGCAAAAGAGAATAGTCAGGGGCCTCCGGACCTCTGGCGAAATGAGCACCTTTGTGTGTACGAGAGGACTACTGTCCATGGTGAGGTTATCGGGTTGTCTTAACATGACGCCCAACTGGTATTAATTAAACATGGTTTGGATGGGGCCTTTAAGGCCAAGGTAAATTAACTATGGAAACTGTTCGCTACGGCGATTGCACATTGTACATTATGCTGCAATTATTCGATATGTTCGATATACAATTGATGTTGTGATATTTTGACTGTTTGGATTGGATGGATGGTTGAGTGTTTATGAATGTTGGATGGATGATTATGTATATTATACATGTTTATTACAGTATCATTTATAACTATAAATGGAAAAGCATGAAACCAATCTAGTAATAAGATGGTTAAATGACTAAATGACCATTAGGGTCCAGGCCCGGCATACTCAGCGTTTATCGCTGATACTACACTCATTGTGCAGGTTGTTGATTATTGTCGAAGCCGAAGTGCGGGAACAGGGTAGTTAGAGTCTACTTTAATTACCGCACATGGAGTTTATTTGTATAACGATGTCAGACTGGGAATTGTATTATGGTACGGTAATGTATAATCGGGATTGGGTAGACGCTCACTTGTCGATGTTTATGAGTATGGACTTAGTATGATGTATAGAAATTATCTCGTTATCACAGCGGTTAGCAGTTTGTTTATGTTGGTTGTTGGATATAGTTTGGCTTCGTTACTCGTATGGGCGAGTAATGGCCGGTGACACCCGAGTGAGTATTGTTATTGTTATTAATTCTTCCGCTGTAAGACGTTTTATTTATTGCTACGTAAGAGATTATTACGTGTTTAAGGAGAGGGGTGTTACAATTATTGCCACTATGGGAACCGAAGAGTAATCGGTTAAGAAGAAATATGTGAAGTACAAACCGGAAGTGGAAAATCAATAACGTTCAAGGAGCTTAGAGATATAAAGAATATCATATTCTATAACCAGCCAAATAAATGGTGAACCATTGCCTAAATGGTAGTAGAATAGGAGTAGAAGCTAATAAAATAGCGAATGCCATGGAAACCAATGTCGTAAATAAATACGAACATGGTGCGCAGCAGGCGACCAATACATGAGAATAAATCACGCAATGAGATGGAGTTTATGAGTAAAGATGGTAGACAGACCGAGAAGCAAGGAAACAATATTCATTCCTATTGAAATCTCACAAGAGATTTACTGCCCAGGGGTTTACGCCTCTGCACTCTGTAGGACTGAGTGTTTGGTATTGCACTTGTGCAGTAATGATCTAGTGGGATAGCTAGGAAGTTGGGAAGATGACAATTGTGGTAAAAGATAGAAGGAAACGTACAAAGTCATAAGGATAGAAGCATAGAAAATGCAATGTCATAATTTAGAAGCTACTGACAATAGAGGAAGCACTACAACTAAGTAGTGGCTAAACCTCAACCGACAATAAGTCGGAGGAACCCAGTGAATAATCATGGGAGTACGAACAACATGTACATGGATTCTAGAGAGCTGGATAGAAAACATGTAACTCATTGAGTTCGCGTACGGTAAAAGAATACCACGCCTGATTAATAAACCTTGTTCCCAAGATAAAAAGGGATAAAAGGGTGACGTATAACACATTAAGGATAACGAGAAGGGCAAATAACCCTAAGTTATCAGGGTCGCACAGTAGAAGCTAGTGGGCCCAAATTCTAAGGTTTAATACACCTAGTGAATGAATGGATAATTATCAATGCCTTGAAACCTTTAAGGCTAGAACCGAACCCGGTCAAAGAGTTAAATAAACTCCGATGGAAATCCTTGGTGCAGGGACTAACCAGTAAATTGGTTAAGACCCTTTGACCAGAATACATTGTGTAAGAGACCGCTTGAAAGTTGAATTACTCCGTGACAGCTAAACGCCTTAGACATATGTCCAATGTTGACACATGGTAGATTATGGGACGTAATCCCTTTTTAAGGGGGGTAGAGCGAAAATCGCAAAGTGTATGTTTCACGTGGTAAGGGCGTAAACTACTATGTGCATAGCGCAAAAGATATTGTTTTGATGATGGGTACTTATGTTACATAAACATTTGTACTCACTCATTGTGGAAGTTATGATTATTTGTGAGATTTGAAGTGGAAAGGAGTAGATAAACTCCGGGGGAATGAGAACCCCGATGGTATATGTCTATTCGAGATTAGACATAGTATTTGATTTGGGATTACACATGGTGTGGATGAGTATATTTCGGAATTTTGTTGAGGAGTACCAATCGGTATGAAACCGATGTTGAACCTAGTGGGAAGTGAGTCCCCTGGGTAACTTGATTTGATTGTATGTGTGTAACACCCCAACTACTAACAACACACTTAACAACATATCGCAGCGGAATTCATACTCACAACATCACTTAACTCTTTGGTGTTACACGCCGTTAGCCACCCACGTGGCTAACAAGGCTAACATACATACATTGTACCGGTCTGATGGACTAAATTCCCGAGCGACTACACATAAATCCCGTTCCATGTCCAACAGTCATTATACACTTACATTACAGCTGTACCGAGTAATTACCAACTAACGCCGATACATTTTCGGTCTTACTACACCTATAATACATCCACCATTCTCATGACTACCACATACAACACTACCCCGTCCTACTCTCGAACGGCTTCCAGTTCCTTGTACCTGAAAAGTATGGGAGCCCCCAAAGGGGGTCAGCACCTTTGCTGGTATGGTAATCCCGCAGCCCGCATGCTACCGGGCCACGCACAACTATTTGTCGTCTTAGCATGCGGTTGATTTATTTCTAACATGCACAAACTCACACGTATCATGCTTATAAGCAAACATCCATTAATAGGGCACAAACACAAATTAGCACACACACTCAATAACAACACACTTCACTTTATAACATACTCAACTTAATTTCTCTCCTCTGAGAGGATATAACTTTACTTAGGGAATACCGGGGTAATATAAGCCCGAGCACAACATACATACATTTCCTTTACTTGAGTGGCGGCCTCATATAGGACTGATCACAACATACATAGTTTCCCCCTAACTCCAATAGTGATGAGGTAGGTAAGCCTTGGTTAAGCTTGTGGGTGGTTGTAATTCCAGGAGGAAGAACAACCGTAACATAACAAAGAGGGAGTCGAAGCGAACTTAGGCATCGACACCCTACCAACATTATACGTAATTTCCCTCCTAGCCCGATGTGGAGGTCGGGTAGGTAAGCTTTGGCTAAGCTTGTGGGAGGTCGAAATCCAATGAAGGAAAACAACCCTAACATACCAGGATGGGAGTTAATTCTCATATATGTATTAACTCCCAAACAACACGCGCGACCGGAACAACCGGATTCCTCTCCATACATACATATACTTATTAGTTAGAGGTTCCCTTATGGAACTTATCACATACATACATCACATAGTGTTACTAACTCGGTTAGACACATAAGGGAAATCATATCCCATTTCAACAACGCGGATAACAGTATCCAACATCAACAACATATCAAACAAGTCACATACATCACGCATTGTCACAACATACAATAACGCACGGATAGCCGTAGTTAGAACGTTCCCATGGGTCGGGACGTTTATTCCGAATACCGATCACTTATGTGAACCTAAGGTCGGTTAACTATTATTTAACACATAACTAAGGTTAAGCGGTATCGGAATTAATTACGCCACAATAATGAATTACTGTAAACTCATTTCATGCTTTATCTTGCAAGGTGGCAAACACACAGAAAAACACATTGGCATACAAGCCGGTGTAATCCGGTAGGACACAGGTTGCAAGAAAACCATACCTGTCACCAAGGTCCACTCTATTGTGTCCTCCTATGTTCCTCGAACAATCCTTGAACAACTGGTAACAATACAATTACTTTCATTAACATTGGGGTAATATGTTGTTTAACGTCTATTGCGCCCATAGTTAACCTCGTCATCCCGTTATACTTAATTTACTCTTGTGATCTTAAGTTTACAACTCTCACACCAAACTTAACACTTGTTTACCCACTTTAAGGCCTTTACATGTCACCAAACAAGGCCTAAACATCACATAAAACCATTACCATTCAATCCCCCATCATTAGGAGCCTTAAACAAATTTTTTTGTGTTTCTCTGGTATGGACCGCCCCTCTGGGGTGGTCCCAGGGGCGATCCACAACAGAAGCTACCCGTTTTTTCGTTTTCTGCATTTCTGCGCACTGGACCTCCCCACAGGGGCGGTCCAGAACAGAACCCATTTTAAAAACCGTTTTTCTACACATTCTGAGCTCCAAATTCATCCAAATTTTTTTCCACTTATTCCACAATATTTCCACATGTTCCCCACATGTTTAATCACCTTAAAACATGCATTAAACCTCTCCAAATCATTGGTTAAACCCTTACTCCAATTCTTGCTCAAATCCACAAATCAAACTATCACATTTTGCATTCTTTACACTATTTTGCATTTCTTACTTCCTCTTGCTTGTTTCTACCTCTCATTAAACTTACCAAATCACTCAATGGCCATACTAATTCATTCCTAGACAATGCGTCTCTAAAAACCCACATTCACTCCTTGTTTCACAAGTTACAAACACAAACTCTTCCTCTTGAAATTCCAAGTTATCAAGCATCATTATGCTATAGATTTTGTACTCTCTTATCTCCATTCTCCATCTACCATTATAAGGCTATTAAACCACTCTACTCAACACTACAACCACTTAAGTCCTTTTAACACTCAAGAACACCTTAATTTACTTTCTTTCACCAATATAACCTTTAATGATTTCCTAGTATTCCCTAGGTTGTTCCCACTTAGAAATGCACTTAAACCATTGGTTTTCTATACAAATTTTGACATGGTCTCCCCATAATTCTAACATGTTCCCACACCTTATTCAGCTCACCAAAGCACTCCAACCATCAAACTCATTCAAAGCATTAGTCCACACATCAATTCCATCTCTTAAACAACAACAACACCAATATGCATCAACTTTAAGTGCTTGGCTCTTAGGCCCTTAAATAACATTAACTAAACACTGAATTTCCTTCATTAATAAGCAACACCTGCATTACACTCAATGCATTTAAAGGCACTTATTTTGCACAAACACAATTACAATCCCAAAGGCGTTACTCTAGATTAAGGTAATTCATTTACCTTGAGTTTTCTTTCAAGAATTTTCCCCCTCTTTAGTTCTTGTTGAACAACCGGTTTCAAATGAGTTTGTGTTGCTAATATAATGACCAAGCCCAATGGAGTACTAATTAGCATTAAGAACTAATAAAGTTCTTGAACAACACTTGAACAAGGAGGCTTCTAGGTATTCGAATTTAGAACATTACCTTGCAACTTCCCAAGGGAGTATTAGGCAATCAAAACAATGATTCTCCAGCACTCTTTGAAGGCAACCAAGCTAGGAAAGAGAGGAACATAAGGGTTCAAAATCTGTAGAGAATCGGTTTCAAAGAAATGGAGGAAAACGTGATTTTTCTTGCTCCTTTCTTACCTTAGAACAATGAGGAGTGTTTTGGCTCAACAATGGAGGTTCTTCCTTCAAGAATGAGCTACACCCATGGAATTCGAAATCACCATTTGGAGGCTTTGAAGGGTGGAAAAGAATGCCCAAGACTAGAGGAGCCAGATGGTATATTTATTTTTCGGTTTTGAGCTTGTTTAGAGGTAGAAAATGGAAGATGAAGATGGAGCTGGTTGGAGCCTCTTGAAATCGCCATTAAAGAAGAAGAATGAAGAAGAAGAGTGCTGGGAAGGGAAAAAAACGTGAGGGAAGGATGGGAATTGGAGAGAGAAATGTAAAAAGGTATATATGTATTGATACTTTTTGACTTTTTGTACTTTTGTACATAAAATGAGTATATGTATGTATGAGAGAGGGGAAAAACGTGTGGGTACCAAGAGGATAAGAGAATCAGATTTTATTTTACAATTGAGGGAGGGTACTTTACTCTTATTACAGTTTACACCCCATAAGTTACCGGTTTTTACACTATTCACTAATCCGGGCCCGGTTTCCGGATTTTTCTCGTTTCTTTAATTTTAATGGTTATTAAGCTCCCATTAATGTTTAATTATAGTTATATAATCAACTATAATTTTTACGGGGTCGTTTAACTGTTTAAAGTCATGTTTTCGGGTTTTCTTGAAAAACGCGCTTTAGGACTCCGTTAGCGTTTTAACGTGTTATTTGGATCCGTTTTCTTCTGGAATTTTTCCCACATGTTCTTAGTGTGTAATTAGGGTATAAAAATGTATTTATAATCCTAGTGAAGGTTATATGCCTCCTAAAATAATTAAATACGTGTTTTCACATTTTATGACTTTTACGCATTTTCTTTTTCTTTTTGGTTTTTATTTCTTCACCAATGATCTTAAGGGCTTAATTAGCCTTAGAAAATCATAATTACATAGTTAATTAACATATTAAGGTTTGGGGTATTTCAATCTACCCCCCTTAAAAGAACTTCGTCCTCGAAGTTCACACTTCCCAAGCATCATTTGAATTAGAACACGGGGATTACTTGTAAAATAAAACTTCCATAACCCAACATACTTTACATCACAACCTCGGACTTAACGGTCCGGGTAACATATCCTCATCCACACATGACATACTTACATAATAACCTCGGACTCAACGGTCCGGGTAACATAACAACATTTGTACTTACATAACTACCCTCAGACTCTCAGGTCTGTGTCATATATCAACATTCAGACTCATAGGTCGGGAAAATATTTATTACACATATCACACAACATGTCTTAGCATGTATAACAACAGAAATACCTTTTCCATCTCTCCATGGGCTCGAGTCCCATGTTGAGTACATATACATTGTGATCCCGCAGAACCGGTCGCGATGGACACTCTGGTCCCCGTTCCTTTGGGAGATCAAAACAATTGCATACCTCTTTAAAATATACTTCTCATGTCACCGGTCCTAAGACAAAGGCTCATACGTCCTCAGCTCGTGAGCAAGTAGTAGGAAAATACCCTCCATGAGGTTAAGTATAATGAAATCCTTTATTGGGAGGATACAAGTTGAAAATCCTCTTCGAGGTCACATAAAGGTAGTCCTTCCTTTGAAAATACCACCTAAGAATCTTAAAATATTTATTGAAGTCTAGAAAATACCAATTGAGAATTTGAAACCCAATTTTAAAATTCTTTTGAAAAATTCAATACAACTCCAAGTCCAATTATTGTTAACTGCATCTTATTCTTGATGTGATTATTTGTGACCACTTATAGGGAGTTTCAAGAATCGTCCAACCCTAATGTGATCAGCATCAGAGTTGAACTATCTTTCCACCCCAATTTGTGTTCGGCTTCCCTTGATCTCATGATAATCAAGTTTCACCTCCCACTTCATTTTTCAACAACAACTAATTCAAGCATGTACCATTTTCTATCTTTTTAATCCATCTAGTCGTAATCATTACATCTCCAAGGGATAGAACTCCGTCTATCGATCATCATCCAAATTCAACTTAATCCAGTCACCTAGGGAATCTTATTCTCACTAGGTTCTATGTCGGTTTCATACCTCTTCATAAATCACAACACTGTATCTATATACTTTTATCAAAATACGATACACGGTTTTACATTTAGTATTATATGAACATATATAGTCGGGGTTTTAGTTCCCCGGGAGTTTCTTTACCCCCTTATACTTATACTTTCACACATCTCTTAACAAAATAACACACTTATCACAATGGTATTCGCATCTTCAGTGCGCAATTACCATAATTAAACCATGAATGAATGCGTATGTTTATGTAACACACGCACCAATCATCAAAACAATTATTTTGTGCTATGCACACCATAGTTCACGTACACTTGTACGGTAAAACACACTAAACGGTTTGCGCTCTACCCCCCTTAAAAGGGATTACGCCCACGTAATCAATCACTTAATCACTGGTTTATAACGTCCTACAGTCGTGAAGTGTTTTATCTCCACGCGGTTTATTACAAAATGTGTTCCGGTTTGAGGATCTTAGCCATATTGGCGGTTTAGTCCCTAACCAAGAATTCTCACTAGAGTTTATTTTAACTCTTAACTGGTTTCGATTCTGGCCTGTGAGGCTTTTAGGCATCATTAGTTTGCCATACACTCATGTTCACTATTCGCATTCAACGTTTGAATCACTGGTTCACCAGTTTCTGCTGCGCAACTCTTGATAACTTTAGGGCTTAGTTTGCCCCCATACATTATTCTTACTGTATTGTACATCCCCGATTATCACCTTTATCTTGGTAGTAACGGTTTCTCAACCGACGCGTGGCTTCACTTACCATGAGCGAACTCGGTGAGTTACAAACTGTCTATCCACTTCCATGATAATTTACTGTATTCCACACTGATTTACTTACTTTCCTCCGACTTACTGTCGGTTACGTTTGAGCTACTACCTATTGTGTAGTACTCTGTCGGTTATTTCCAACACTTGAGGTATATCCCATACTGATATTTAGCATACTATGCTACCGTAGTCACTTATTGCTAATCAAGCATTCTTTGGTTGGTACGACCGTGCATTTCTTATGCATCGGTCTTATCACGCCATAAGTCTTGTTCTTCTATCACACTTGACATTTCCCAAACTTCCTAGCTATCTCACTCGATCATTACCGCGCAAGTGCAATACCAAAACACTCAGTCATACAGAGTGCAGAGGCGTAAACTCTTGACAGTAAGTCTCTTATGAGATAGCACTGGGAATTCATATTGTGTTCCTTATCACATAGCATCAACTACTGGCGTATTGCTCAGTCTGTGTATCATCACTTATTTGTATGTCCATTGAGTTTCACTCATAACTGGTCTTATTGCCACATTATTATTTAACAACACTTATGCAACGGTCGCTTATTGCACACCGTGCTCTTACTCATTGTATAACATTAACTTACACTGCATCCGCTGTTATTTTAGCTTTCGCCACTACACAGCGTTTCGCCGTTTATTTGGCTGATTACTGAATGCTTTACTCTTCGAGTCTTTGTGCTCACTGAGCGTTGTTCATCACACATTTAGCATCACATACCTATGGCGATTGTTATCAGACTTATTACTCTTCCGGTCTCCACAATGGTGCAACTCTTTTCGTAGTAACAACATGGTCAACTCTTAACACATTCCCTGAACTCTGTTCACATAACTACCGCTGTTGCGGTCTCACATATCAAGAGGTATCCCCCACTCTTAAAGCAGTGGTTCGTTATCCGCTTTATTTACTTATATAACATAGACTTCCGTAATTAACAACATTTTACTTAACATATTCCATTTATGGCTTCTAGGCCTTATTGCCTCGAGCTCTACTCACTGTAGGCTGTTCACACACACTTACTTCTCCGCACTATATTACACGGTTCCTTTCATGGGATGCCCCTTCAAGGATGTCAGACTTCCTCCTGACGCCTTACGCTTAAACTGGGTGTTAGTTTCGACCCTTGCGTTTCTGTCACATTAGTCGTTCAACCAATGTTGACCCAAATACCCTTTTAAGGATAACTCCTGGGTGTCGCTGGGTTCTGCCATTACATCTGGCTTGCACTTACTGGTATGTTTAATTTACTACTTCGCCCTGCACTCTTTGTTGGGTTGAATATTCTCCTTAGTGAGATTCTTATCCCTAGTGATCATCTCGGGAGTCTCGTCCCGATCCTTGCACATTAACGTATCCATAGTAGGCATCTGCCTCACCATATGTAGGTTGGGTACTTACTCCAGCTATTGTGTTCATCCATCCGATCCTTAAGACATATGCTATGTCTTTACTTACTAACCAGTGTACTTCGCACTTGTTCACCTTTAAACATTTCCTTAAAATAAACTTACTAATTCCTTTAGTTTCCTTAGCTTGACTGGGTTCCTTTACTTCAACCATTTGATGTAATCCATTGCTCTTGCTTGACTTTTACTTCGGACCGTAGTGTGGAGTCGACTACTTCCCGTGTTCCAGACTCCACTCGTATACATACGTGGGGTACCCTACTGATACATTGCTACTTACCCGATTAACCTATAAGAAGGTTTGTCAGGCCCACAAGCTCCTATCGGAGTGCGGTCATCCCACATTACTGTCGGTACACTCGTAGTGTCCGTCACACGCCTAGGTGAAGTATTCTGCTGTTAACTCCCTTATATTATCCCGTGATAATATGCATACCGTGCTTCCCGAACTTAATCAAGGGAAGGTTTATCCACCGTTGTATTATTATGAACTCAATCCATTCCTCGGGTTGTTACCCTTGGGTTTACCGGTTTCCATCCGGTTATTTTAAAAGTAACTGGGTAAAACTTACCTACTATGTGGCACGGAGGCCTGTGTAGGTCTTCTGGTTTGGTTTAAAGAAAGTTAGAGATAAAATGGGTTTGAAAGAAAATTTGGTTTTGAAAACGGTTTTGAAAATGAATTTAAGTTGAAAGAAAATTCTGTTGGTTTCACAACGTTTTTGCCTTATCCAAGTCTAGCTTCCTGCTGACTGGTGTGTTTCCAAGCACTGAGGTCAGGCTAATAAGCCCTTCCACGGTTATGATAACCCCACTTAACTTCATGGTGCTTTACTGAGTACTTTGTAGTTGCTAAAAAAAAATCTCCCACACAACCTTGTTGTAGCAGCACTTGCCATGGCAAGTGCGCCATGCTAACTGGTTATCGGTTCAATACACACTGGTTGCGGTATTGTTTTCATCCGCACTAACAGCAATGGCCTTGCTGGCCCTTGCTTGATCTTGCAGTCTTAATAACAATCCTCGGGGACTTCTCACTGTCTTCACATGATAACCATTAACTAGGGTGTTTCCCATTTTGGGAGACCCCTTTTTACTTAGTATTGTATCCTCCTCGTACTACGTTGTAGTTCCTTAAACGGTTGGTATACCGTTGGTGTGTTAGTTAACATTGTAGTCCCGTAGACACTCGTCTCGGGTTCTACTACTTCACTTCAACACGGTTGCACGGTTATTGCTTGCAAGCTGGTTGTCTTCGACTGCTTCGCATGTCGACCCAGGGTGTGCTGGAAATTCCATTCTCTTGTGCATAAGATTCTTCACTTTTCGCTAACAAGAGCGGTTAATATTGTTAAAATGGAGACCGTCTTCGGGATCACACCTTTCGGGATCTACCGTATGACAGGTCCTCCGTACTTACAGGGGTAAATATCAACTGCCAGATCGGGTTTTCCCGAGTAAGAGATGACTCTCATCTCTCTGGCGTTCTTTCCCGAGTTATAAAATAGGGTTTGTGGAGGGCGGGATGGATACTGTAGGTATCCAGTACACACTGGTATTTCCCTAACTAGCGTACTCCTCACGCTATCACTCAACCTTTAACCCAAGGTACTAAACTCTTAACTCGGTACTTCCTAAGCTCGGTATTTCAGTCATCAGAGCGATACTTCGCTCTGATACCACTTTTTGTAACACCCCAACTACTAACAACACACTTAACAACATATCGCAGCGGAATTCATAACTCACAACATCACTTAACTCTTTGGTGTTACACGCCGTTAGCCACCCACGTGGCTAACAAGGCTAACATACATACATTGTACCGGTCTGATGGACTAAATTCCCGAGCGACTACACATAAATCCCGTTCCATGTCCAACAGTCATTATACACTTACATTACAGCTGTACCGAGTAATTACCAACTAACGCCGATACATTTTCGGTCTTACTACACCTATAATACATCCACCATTCTCATGAATACCACATACAACACTACCCCGTCCTACTCTCGAACGGCTTCCAGTTCCTTGTACCTGAAAAGTATGGGAGCCCCCAAAGGGGGTCAGCACCTTTGCTGGTATGGTAATCCCGCAGCCCGCATGCTACCGGGCCACGCACAACTATTTGTCGTCTTAGCATGCGGTTGATTTATTTCCAACATGCACAAACTCACACGTATCATGCTTATAAGCAAACATCCATTAATAGGGCACAAACACAAATTAGCACACACACTCAATAACAACACACTTCACTTTATAACATACTCAACTTAATTCTCTCCTCTGAGAGGATATAACTTTACTTAGGGAATACCGGGGTAATATAAGCCCGAGCACAACATACATACATTTCCTTTACTTGAGTGGCGGCCTCATATAGGACCGATCACAACATTCATAGTTTCCCCCTAACTCCAATAGTGATGAGGTAGGTAAGCCTTGGTTAAGCTTGTGGGTGGTTGTAATTCCAGGAGGAAGAACAACCGTAACATAACAAAGAGGGAGTCGAAGCGAACTTAGGCATCGACACCCTACCAACATTATACGTAATTTCCCTCCTAGCAGAATGTGGAGGTCGGGTAGGTAAGCTTTGGCTAAGCTTGTGGGAGGTCGAAATCCAATGAAGGAAAACAACCCTAACATACCAAGATGGGAGTTAATTCTCATATATGTATTAACTCCCAAACAACACGCGCGACCGGAACAACAACCGGATTCCTCTCCATACATACATATACTTATTAGTTAGAGGTTCCCTTATGGAACTTATCACATACATACATCACATAGTGTTACTAACTCGGTTAGACACATAAGGGAAATCATATCCCATTTCAACAACGCGGATAACAGTATCCAACATCAACAACATATCAAACAAGTCACATACATCACGCATTGTCACAACATACAATAACGCACGGATAGCCGTAGTTAGAACGTTCCCATGGGTCGGGACGTTTATTCCGAATACCGATCACTTATGTGAACCTAAGGTCGGTTAACTATTATTTAACACATAACTAAGGTTAAGCGGTATCGGAATTAATTACGCCACAATAATGAATTACTGTAAACTCATTTCATGCTTTATCTTGCAAGGTGGCAAACACACAGAAAAACACATTGGCATACAAGCCGGTGTAATCCGGTAGGACACAGGTTGCAAGAAAACCATACATGTCACCAAGGTCCACTCTATTGTGTCCTCCTATGTTCCTCGAACAATCCTTGAACAACTGGTAACAATACAATTACTTTCATTAACATTGGGGTAATATGTTGTTTAACGTCTATTGCGCCCATAGTTAACCTCGTCATCCTGTTATACTTAATTTACTCTTGTGATCTTAAGTTTACAACTCTCACACCAAACTTAACACTTGTTTACCCACTTTAAGGCCTTTACATGTCACCAAACAAGGCCTAAACATCACATAAAACCATTACCATTCAATCCCCCATCATTAGGAGCCTTAAACAAATTTTTTTGTGTTTCTCTGGTATGGACCGCCCCTCTGGGGCGGTCCCAGGGGCGGTCCACAACAGAAGCTACCCGTTTTTTCGTTTTCTGCATTTCTGCGCACTGGACCTCCCCACAGGGGCGGTCCCTAGGGGCGGGCCAGAACAGAACCCATTTTAAAAACCGTTTTTCTACACATTCTGAGCTCCAAATTCATCCAAATTTTTTTCCACTTATTCCACAATCTTTCCACATGTTTCCCACATGTTTAATCACCTTACAACATGCATTAAACCTCTCCAAATCATTGGTTAAACCCTTACTCCAATTCTTGCTCAAATCCACAAATCAAACTATCACATTTTGCATTCTTTACACTATTTTGCATTTCTTACTTCCTCTTGCTTGTTTCTACCTCTCATTAAACTTACCAAATCACTCAATGGCCATACTAATTCATTCCTAGACAATGCATCTCTAAAAACCCACATTCACTCCTTGTTTCACAAGTTACAAACACAAACTCTTCCTCTTGAAATTCCAAGTTATCAAGCATCATTATGCTACAGATTTTGTACTCTCTTATCTCCATTCTCCATCTACCATTATAAGGCTATTAAACCACTCTACTCAACACTACAACCACTTAAGTCCTTTTAACACTCAAGAACACCTTAATTTACTTTCTTTCACCAATATAACCTTTAATGATTTCCTAGTATTCCCTAGGTTGTTCCCACTTAGAAATGCACTTAAACCATTGGTTTTCTATACAAATTTTGACATGGTCTCCCCATAATTCTAACATGTTCCCATACCTTATTCAGCTCACCAAAGCACTCCAACCATCAAACTCATTCAAAGCATTAGTCCACACATCAATTCCATCTCTTAAACAACAACAACACCAATATGCATCAACTTTAAGTGCTTGGCTCTTAGGCCCTTAAATAACATTAACTAAACACTGAATTTCCTTCATTAATAAGCAACACCTGCATTACACTCAATGCATTTAAAGGCACTTATTTTGCATAAACACAATTACAATCCCAAAGGCATTACTCTAGATTAAGGTAAGCCATTTACCTTGAGTTTTCTTTCAAGAATTTTCCCCCTCTTTAGTTCTTGTTGAACAACCGGTTTCAAATGAGTTTGTGTTGCTAATCTAATGACCAAGCCCAATGGAGTACTAATTAGCATTAAGAACTAATAAAGTTCTTGAACAACACTTGAACAATGAGGCTTCTAGGTATTCGAATTTAGAACATTACCTTGCAACTTCCCAAGGGGAGTATTAGGCAATCAAAACAATGATTCTCCAGCACTCTTTGAAGGCAACCAAGCTAGGAAAGAGATGAACATAAGGGTTCAAAATCTGTAGAGAATCGGTTTCAAAGAAATGGAGGAAAATGTGATTTTTCTTGCTCCTTTCTTACCTTAGAACAATGAGGAGTGTTTTGGCTCAACAATGGAGGTTCTTCCTTCAAGAATGAGCTACACCCATGGAATTCGAAATCACCATTTGGAGGCTTTGAAGGGTGGAAAAGAATGCCCAAGACTAGAGGAGCAAGATGGTATATTTATTTTTCGGTTTTGAGCTTGTTTAGAGGTAGAAAATGGAAGATGAAGATGGGGCTGGTTGGAGCCTCTTGAAATCGCCATTAAAGAAGAAGAATGAAGAAGAAGAGTGCTGG
Source organism: Limonium bicolor (assembly GCA_023374045.1). Classification (NCBI taxonomy): domain Eukaryota; kingdom Viridiplantae; phylum Streptophyta; class Magnoliopsida; order Caryophyllales; family Plumbaginaceae; genus Limonium; species Limonium bicolor. Next base: position 4,391,050 of record CM041781.1, on the reverse strand, counting down.
GAAGGGAAAAAAACGTGAGGGAAGGATGGGAATTGGAGAGAGAAATGTAAAAAGGTATATATGTACTATTGATACTTTTTGACTTTTTGTACTTTTGTACATAAAATGAGTATATGTATGTATGAGAAAGGGGAAAAACGTGTGGGTACCAAGAGGATAAGAGAATCAGATTTTATTTTACAATTGAGGGAGGGTACTTTACTCTTATTACAGTTTACACCCCATAAGTTACCGGTTTTTACACTATTCACTAATCCGGGCCCGGTTTCCGGATTTTTCTCGTTTCTTTAATTTTAATGGTTCTTAAGCTCCCATTAATGTTTAATTATAGTTATATAATCAACTATAATTTTTACGGGGTCGTTTAACTGTTTAAAGTTATGTTTTCGGGTTTTCTCGAAAAACTCGCTTTAGGACTCCGTTAGCGTTTTAACGTGTTATTTGGATCCGTTTTCTTCTGGAATTTTTCCCACATGTTCTTAGTGTGTAATTAGGGTATAAAAATGTATTTATAATCCTTGTGAAGGTTATATACCTCCTAAAATAATTAAATACGTGTTTTCACATTTTGTGACTTTTACGCATTTTCTTTTTCTTTTTGGTTTTTATTTCTTCACCAATGATCTTAAGGGCTTAATTAGCCTTAGAAAATCATAATTACATAGTTAATTAACATATTAAGGTTTGGGGTATTTCAATGTGTGTATAATTTGAGGATAGGAATTGATTGATTTTATTCGGGAATGAATGGGGGATAGAAAACCGAATGGAGTTACAACAGGTATTGAATTTCTTAAGTAGGTATCGGGAGATAATTGAGGATGATTGATGGACCGAGTTCCATCGTTTGGAGATGTTTGCTTTGTTTTATGACTAGAATGATTAAAATATAGAAATGGTAAATGATTGAAATACCTGATTGTTTGAAATGGAAGTGCGAAGTCGAACTTGATTTGCTAGTGATCAAGGGAGATGAAACACAAATTGGGGCGGAGAGATAGTTCATCACTGATGCTGATCACATCGGGGATGAATGATTCTTGAGGCTCCCTGTAAGTGGTCATAAGTAATCCTGCTAGGATAAAAGCAGTAAGCATGGATTGGGTTTAGTGCGGGATTGTATTGTTATGTATGCTTGTGTTGTACGGGCATGTACACACGGTAAATTGTGCTATGATAATTATTTGGTGTTGCACCGGTATGTGCATTGTTGACAATTGTTTTGCGTTGCACTGGTATGTGCACGGGGTAAATTTTTTTGTGACGTACTGATGTGTACACACGTTGCATGGTACTGTGATGTATGTTGTGTGGTGTTGGTAGGTACTCACGGTTGTTAAATTGCTTGTTGACTGATTTGGTGTGTACCGGTATGTACACACTGGTTGGACTGACTTTGAGCCTGTAGGGTTATAGAGATAATGACCTCGGCACACGATATGTCTAAATGACTAACGATATTAGACTCACTAACTTTGGGGGCAAAGTTCTTTAAGGGGGGTAGATTGAAATACCCAGAACTTAATTAGGGTGATTAAATTACTCTAATATGATATTGAGGGCCTATTAGTGCTTAATTAATTTGGTAAAGAAAATAAATCTAATTGAAAAGAGAAAAACGCTTAGAAAGCGAAAAACGCTAAATTGAGCGTTAAGTGACCCTAAGAGGAATACGACCTCGACAAGAGTATTAAATGAACTCACAGGCTTAATAAGGCCTAAATAATATATGGGAGCAATTCCCGAAGAAAACGGATCCAAATAATGTATTAAAACACTAATAAAGCTTTAGCGCACGTTTTTCGAGAAAACCCAAAAAAGTGACTTTGAGTGGTCAAATGAACCCGAAAAAAATTATAGTTCATTTAATAACTTTAAATAAACATTAATGGGAGTATAATAACCATTAAAATTAAAGAAACGAGAAAATTCCATAAAACGGGCCCGGTTAGTGAATGGTGCTAAACCGGGTAATTAGACGAGCATTTTCTGTAAAAAATGAAAAACGCTCCCAGTTTGTATACTGTGTGGGGCCTGTTTTTATCTAGTCAACAGCCCCTCACACACATTAATAAAGTAGAAAGAAAGAAAGGAAAGAAAAGAAAGAAAGAAAAGAATAGAAAAGTGACCCCCCCTCTTCTCTCTTCTCCATTTCTCTCTTTTCCTTTTCTCTTTCCTCTCTTTCTTCTTCTTCTACCGTTTTTCTCCTCCCCTCTGGTTCTAGCCGATTTTGAGCTCCTCCCATGGCTACTCCCTCTTTCTCTCCATGCTCTAGCTACATACAAGCTCCAATCATAAAAATAATCACATATTCTTCTTCCTCTCATCACCCTCTATCATTCTCTCTTTTCAAAATTCGAAAAGGATGAACTTCGTCCATATGGGTTTTCCCCATTTGAAGAGAAAGTTGCATCAATGGGTAGCTTGGAGCCATCTCTCTCTCCTAAGGTTAAAAGATTCATGAAAAACTCATTATTTCTCCATCTTGTAGAGCTGGCCGATTTTGCCCTCTCTCACACCTTGTTTTCTTCTTGATTTTGAGCTTCAATTCAACCCTCCAATGGTGGTGGAGTTTCCCCTTTGATTCATGGGTGAAAACCCTTCTTGAACACTCCAAAGGTAAACCCTAACTTGTGGTGTTTAAGCTCTTTCTTTGAATTAGAATTTTTCTAAGGGTTAGAGGTTTGATTATATTCATTTTATGCCTCTTGAATGCTGGAAATGGAGTTTGGCAACTCCATTGCCCATTTCACCGAATTGGAGAAGGAGAAAAGGAGGAGGAGAATTGAAAAGAGACTTGGAAAATTAAGGTAAAAATCTACCTTAAACTTTATTTTGATAGCTTTGGAAATTGGGATGGGTTAAATTAAATAATGAACCCAAATTATGTGAAATAAAGTAGTAGGTTGAAGTTGAGATAACTTGTGAATTATTGTTTGAATTGAGGGCTTAAGTGCCAAGCTTTTGAGCTATTGTGGTTATATTGTGGTTTAGCAAGATTTTGAGCTATATTGTTGTTGGAAGAGGTTTGGTGAATTTTGATTTGGTATTGTGTGCTGGTAGGACCCTATAAGGGTGTGGTTAGATTAGGGATGAAATTGGTGAGAGTTGATGGTTTGGGAAATGCTAGATTTATGGGGAGGTTATGGCAAAATTTTGGTAGGAAAACAAGTGTTTTAAGGTGACTTAGTGAAATGGAGAATCTAGGTGTTTGTAGTGTTGAGTAGAGTGGAGTGGTAGCCTTGAAATGATACATGGAGAATGGATAAGAGAGAGTGTAAAATCTGTAGCATAATGATGTTGACAACTTGGAATTTCTAGGAAATGAGTTAGTGCTTATAGTCATGGAAATGGAGAGTGAACTTGGGCATAGTTAGTGCAACTATCTAGGAATGATTTGTAATGGTCATTGATGGATTTGGTAAGGACGGTAGGAGGTAAAAACAAGCAAGGAGAAGTTAGAAATGCATAAGAGTGCAAAATGCAAAATATGGGAAATTGAATTTGATGAATTTGAGCAAGAATTGGGTGGTGGATTAAACCAAGGATTTGGAGTGGTTTAAGAGGTGTTTTGAGGTGTTTAATTATGTAGGAACCTTGTGGAAAGTTTATGGAAAGATTAGGGGTGGATTAAGGGTTGATTTGGGGTTGAAAAATGACCTTAATAGCAGTTTTTAGCAGGGTCCGGGACTTAGGATATTTACCAAGTCCCAGACCGCATTAAAAATCAGTTCGAGAGTGAAAACAGGTTGTGGTCCGGGACCTTAGTCCAGGACCAAGTCCCGGACCAGGGTAGTAATTTAGGCCGAGAGTGCACAGAATGATTGGTCCGGGACTTTGGGTCCGGACCAAGTCCCGGACCACCCCCAGAATTCACCAGAGAGTGTTTTTAAGGGATTAAAGATGGGGTTTGAATGGTATTGGTTTTAGGAGTTGTTTAGGAGTTGTTTGGTGACCTTTAAATGTCCTAAGAAGTATAAACAAGTGTTGGAAGTGAGTGAGTAAGTTGTGAGTTTAAGTGCACTAAGTTAAACCGAAATAACGGGATAACGGGGTAAGTACGGGAGTAGCAATTTTGTACCTACCGTGACACCTTAATAATAATTGAACCATTTGACATGTAATTAGTGGTTCGAGAATAAGACACGAGGAACGAGTGTGAACCAAGGAACGTGAGGACACCCAGTAAAGTTAACCCCGGTGAAAGGTATGATTTCCTCATGCTCTGTATCCTAACTTGGTTACCCCGGTTTGTGTGCTTGTTTGATTGTGTGATCACCTAACAAGATAAATGCACGAATCGGATTGTGTGCACTTATTAGTGCTTGTATGGTATTGTTGCTTGATGGTTAGCACTTAAACTAAAGTTTGTATAATTCATGAAATGGATGAATGGTGAATGAATTGCTTGCATGTGATTGTGATCTGTAGTAGTGCGACCCATAGTTGGGTCTTGTTTGATTAATGACTCGAAGAAAGGGTCATGTTGTGAAATAATGAAAATGAGGTAACACACGAAAGCCATCGACTAATGGACAACGATAAAACAAACTTAAGAATTCACTCGAAATGAGAACAAGCGACAGACGAGACTAGAGAACGTCCTTAATATCAATAGTCGACCTTCTATGCAAGGATGTGACTCCATGTAGAAAACGAACATAGTTCCTAAGTAATGGAAGTGTAGGGGTGACCAGTAAATCGGCAGATACAACGAGATAGGAAAATCTCCTATGTTGTATGATAGCATCGAGAGAGATGCGGCTGACTGATATTTATATAGTATTTATATACGAGTACCTATTGTTACTAACCCGAGAGCTGGGTTAGGGGGATTGTGAGTCACGCGTGCAAGGAAGAGGAAGCAATAGAGCGTATGTTTCCGAATCCGCGGTCGAACTCCCTTGTTACCGGGCCGTGTGCCACATAGTGGTGCCCTGCGGGGCCGTGTGCCACATAGTGGTGCCCGACTGGAGTAAGACTGGCAGAGCTTACCCGTCTAAAGAGGTAAGCTGGGTATTATGGGATAGGTAAGAGGGAACATGAGAGGGTGTTTCTAATCCCGTACTGAGATTATAAAAGCCCGGTGGTGAGACCTATATATGTCTCTGCCCGGAGGCCTTGAGGCTTAACCTAAAATTACTCAAGAGTAGAATAATTAAGAAACTAGATCGGGACCGAGAGTGTCTAATGATCTAGGAGTCAAGTAACTACCCAGTTGGGATGGAAAGTTGGTGAATGACGAGAATGAAACTCACTTGAGATATGGTCTCTCAAGGTTTAAGAATAAGGTAAATGAATTTACCGAGCTGGATGTGATGTCTGTGTGGATTGTATTTCCTGGTTGTATATCTTTGAATGTGTGCATGATTAATGCATAGTTATTGAGTGTGATTGTTTGAATTAAAAAAAATGAATCGCATGCTCTCGACCAAATAGTCGGCGTACCCTCGCTAGTACGCGGGGTATGCGGAAGTCATATGCAACAATTTTGCTGAGCCCCTTGGGGCATTGTTTTTATTTTCCAGGTACAACGAAGCCACCAACCGTTCGAGAGTAGGACGGGGTTGTTATTGTTATGGGTAGTTAAGGAAATGTATTTGTGTATTGCGGGAATGTAAGTACAATATGTTATTGTTAAGCAGGACTTGTAGTATACTCGGTATAGTATTAAATGGAGATTGTATTGTTTATCATGGGATTGAAGGTTGTATTTGGTTTGAGAATTGATAAGGGACTGGAATGTATCATTTTGTGTAGTGTACTCGGTAAAGACCCATCAAACCGATAGTGTATTGTATTGTTTGTTGGAATTGGCCTTGTTAGTCGCGTGGGTGGCTAACGGCAATGTTTCACCCCCGGTCGTATTAGAATTTCCGCTGCTTGTGTATTGATAATGGAGACGGGTTAGGAGTAATGGTGTGATCACCAGTAGGGGTGTTACACATTTTATTCATTACTCAAGTTAGGAGTTAGGTGGTTAGGAATTAGTCGAAGTCATCACATCAATACCAAGGATTAATACATTGCACAAGTACACAGCAAGATACATATACACATCATTTCTCCTCCATTCGTTTCATGAATTATACAAACTAAATGTTCAAGACAATATAACAAGAACAAGTAAGTGCACTAAAGTCCGATTCATGTGTTTATCTTATTTAGGTGATCAAATAAGCACAAATTGGGTAACCAGCTTAGGATACAGAGCATGAAGAAATCATACCTTTCACCGTTGATTTTGGACTCACCGACTCCCTTCGGTGTTTGACTATTCGAATCCTATCACATACATGGAGTTGGCTGGTTAATTATCTATAATTAACCTTACTCATTACTTTCCTAATGTTTCCCAGTTTATACTTACTAACTCATTGTTACTCAAATACATTTACTTATGTCACTTACTTAAAATTACTTCATAGGCTTATTCATGGCCTCAATGACCATTAAACATCGTTAATCAAGTCTTAATTAACTTATATTATCATTACCCATCATTACCTTACCTTAAATTGGCTTTAAAATGATTTATGTGAAGAAACTGGGGTGGTCCGGGTTTGTGTCCGGGTTCACAAACCCAGACCAATATGTTTGGTCCGTCTCTGGTGCGATTTAGGAGTGGTCCGGGTTTAGGTCCTAGTTTACAAACCCGGACCATTCGTTTTGAATTCTCTCGGGTGTGAAAATGGGGTGGTCCGGGTTTGTGTCCTGGTTTGTAAACCCGGACCACTCCTTCCGTATTACATTCTGTACTGATTTTTGCCTGGTCCGGGTTTCTGTTGTTTACCAACCCGGACCAGTTGCAGTAATTACATATATGCTTGTTTTTTATCATGTTTCAACTCCAAACTTCTACTAACCTCTTCCCCAATATTCCTACATATAATCTAGCATGTTTTAACATTGATTAGGCACTTAAAACTAACCTAACCAAAGCTCTATACTAATCTGTTACTTAACATCCTTCACTGTATGTTTTTCTCCTCTGTTACAGTTTTTCTTCTTCAACAGATGCTACAGATTTTTCCTTTCTTTCTTCATTAATCCAGTAGTTCTTTCATTACCTCATTTACATTATACTCAACCCAAGTCTTGCCCAACACAATACTCCCTCCAAATCTAGTTTCCAAGTCCAACTCTCATTTTCCTAAATCTTGCACACTATATCTCATTCATAATTTTTCCAAGGCTTTACAACACCCCTTGCTACAGATTTTTACGCACTTTATCCTCATCCTCCAATTACCATTCCATGGTTACTAACATCTCTACTCAACCCAATACACACCTTGGTTCTCCCATTCACCAAGTCATCCAATAATGCACAATTCCTGCTAAAATTTTGCCATAGTTTACCTACAATTCTAACTCATCCACATTCATCCTTTCTCACCAAAATCATTCCTAAACTAGCCACACCCATACAAGGGTCCTACCAGCACTCAAAGCAATATCAATTCATCAATACTTCCTCAAATAACAATACCAATACACATACTCAATTTACTTGGCTCTAAGGCCTTCAATTCAAACATCAATTCACAAATACTCTCAAACTTCCATCAACTACAATACTAGTACAACATTTTGAGTCCATTCATTACTTTACCCATTCCCATCATTCTAATGCATTAAAATTAGCATTAAGAAGGATTTCTTACCTTAAGCTTATAATTCCTCCTTTTCTTTTCCAATTCTCCTCCTTCTCTCTTTCCTGCACAAAATCGGTCAAGTGGGAAATGGAGTTGTCAAACTCCATTCACATCACCCAAGGAACACAAAATAAGTGTAATTAAAATACTAACCCTTAGAATAATACTAATTCATTGAAATGTTTAAAACACCAAATCTAGGGTTTACCTTTGGAGTCTTTTAAGAGGGGTTTTAGCCCTTGGTTCAAGAAGGTGATCCCACCACCATTGGAAGGTTGGAATGATGCTCAAAAGAGAGATAAAAATAGAGCATTACAAATGGGGAAAATCAGCTACAAAGGAGAATGGAGGAAACATGAGTTTTTCATGGGAATTTTTACCTTAATGGAGAGAGGAGACTCCAAGCTACACATTGATGCCATTTTCTCTTCAAATGGGCAAAACCCACGGAGATGAACTTTCTCATTTTGAAATTCTAAAAAGAGGGAAGTGTAGAGCTTGAGGAGGGGAGTTCAAATATGTGGTTATTTTTGCATTTGGAGTTCAAATGGAGCTTGAGCAAGGAGAAGAAGAGAGGCTGCCATGGGAGGTTGGTGAAGCTCCAAAATCGCCAGCAACAAGAAGGAGAAGGAGAGAGGAATCGTCTGGGAGAAAATAAATGGGAGAGAGAAGAGAGAAATGAGAGGAGAGAGAGTATGTAAGTTACTTTTTACTTTTTCTCCCTTTTTGCTTTTTGACTTCTTTATTTGCTAGCTAGTTATGTGTGTGTGTGAGGGAGTTATTTAACTCTTAAAAACCGGCCCACACATTAATACTAGTTGGAGCGTTTTTCATCTTTTACAGAAAACGCTCGTTAATTTACCCTGTTTTGGTACTATTCACTAGTCGGGCTCATTTTCCGGAATTTTCCCGTTTCTTTAATTTTATTGGTTATTAAGCATCCATTAATGCTTAATTATAGTTATTTAATGAACTATAATTTTTACGGGTTCGTTTAACCACTCAAAGTCAACGTGCGCTAAAGCTCTATTAGCGTTTTAACACATTATTTGGATCCGTTTTCTTCGGGAATCGTTCCCGTATACTAATTAGGCATGAATAATCCTTAGGAATCCACATAATACTCTAACCGAGGTCTCGTACCTCCTATGGTTATATAACGCTTATTTAGCATTTTTCACTTTTTAAGCGTTTCTTCATTTCTTTTGGATTTATTTTCCTTACCAAAATTACTTAGGCACTATTAGGCCCTTACATATCATATTAAAATAATTTTAATCACTATAATTAAGTTCGGGGTATTTCATTGATACACAGCCTAAGTCCCGGACCATGCGTGAAGATGAATTTTTGGCGGTTTTTAGAGGCTGGTCCGGGACCTTAGACTTGGACTAAGTCCCATACCAAACAGATAAAACGTGGCCTGATTCACTTACGGAAAGGAAAAAATTAAAGATAAAAAGAAGATTTTGTTGAGTTTATAAGAAGGAGACTTACCTGACGGGAGAGATATGTCATAATGCACAACATAACACCGCTTTTACAGAGAAGAGAAAGGAGAGAGAAAAAGGTTGAGCTTTGGGAAGATCTTGGAGATTATCAAAGAGAGAAGACTGAAGGCTAAGAACAGAGAACTCACGACGGCTACCGAATACAGAGTTTCTTCTTGTTCTTCCTTCCCTGAGTCTGTTCTATTCAATTTGAGCACTCTTATTATGACTATGTCTGAGTATACTCTTTTAATTCTAGTTTGCTATGTATCCCTAGATTGATTATTCCTATACCTTTGTGATTTTCTGCAATTCGATTGAATATAGTTCTTTTCCTTACTGAATTTCCTTAATCGTTTATAATCTGGCCAATTATAAAGATTATTATTTTGTTAGCTTATAAGTGATGACTACGGCTTTCAATTGAATACATGAAAAGAACCTGTTAGTATAGAGACGGTAATTCCTCTAAATTGCTAATTGACCATTAATCTAGATTGTCCTTAAAATGGTTAATAAACAGTGGGTTCGTAAAGAGAGTAAGAATTCGGTCTTTACTAATTAGAATTTGCTGAGCGGGAGACCGGATGTAAATTACCATTGTTCTAAGGTGTTATTCAGAATTATTTTGGAAATCACTTAGGGAGAGGAATTACAGATCTAGGGAGAAGTAGTAAACCGGGATTTCCTTCCCAAATCAGTTTCGAAACAATTATTTTTCTGCTTTTTACTGTTTTATAATCTGTTTGCAGTTTTTATTTTTCATCAAACCAAAACCCCCAATTTCCTGTTTTTCATTCGTTAATTAGTCTTTTTATTTCTTTTCATTTAGTAAAGATTAAAACTAGACATCGCCTCCTCTGGTTCGATACTTAGGGAATACTCTCTAATTAAAACTTGATAGAATTGACCGGTACACTTGCCGTTAGGTTTTACCCCATCAGGAAGGCTAGGCCAGAATTCGGAAAACAATCTCTATTGCCTCCTCATTCTCACGCGTGACCGAAACTATATCGGACTTCTCACACCCCCCCCCCCCAGTTATCCAAGTTCTTAAGTTAGGGAAGTTATAAGTTCGGGAGTTAGCAAGAAGTCCACATTCACAATTCATGGTTAACACACTTGCATATTCGAACATTTTAAGTTTCAATCATCAATCATGCATTTCATGAGTTATACAAACTTCAGAGGTTAGTCTCAACTCATTCAAGGGATAGCAAAGCACAATTTATAACGAAAAGCAATAAACCATATTCGTGCATTTTTCTTGTTTAGGTGATTGCACATAAACACACAAACACACAAATCGAGGAAACCTCATTAGCATACAGGGCATGAGAAAATCACCCGTTCACCGTAGTTCTTGGGTTGCCGACTCTCCTTCGGAGTCCAACTATTCAAATCCTATAACATTCACAGAATCGGGTGGTTAATTCTCTATAATTAACCAAACTCATTTCATCTTTAGTGTTTCTCGATTTACAATTACTAACTCATTACAATTCAAACACTTTCACATAAGTTACTTACTTCTCATTATTTCTTAAGCTTGTTTATACCACTAATGACCTTTATATATCATTAATCAAATCCTAACAATCTTATAATAGCAATACCATTCAAATCCCCACCTTAAAATTCCATTTATACACATTTTAAGGCAATTTTGGGTTGCTCCAGGACCTTATCTGCGTCCCAAGTCCCGGACCAATACTGAAATGAACTCTTGGCCACTTTTAATGGGGTGGTACGGGTCCTTGTACTTAAGTCCCAGACCACACCCAAAACTCAATTCTCGACCGTTTTTTCATGTTGGTGCGGGACTTGGTCCCGGACCCTGCTACAATTTGACAGATTTTACATTTCCAAATTTTGTTTTAACTTCAATCTCTTGCCCATTTCTTCCCCAATCTTCCCACATATATTCTAGCATGTTTTAACACTAATTGGACACTCTAAACTTCCCTAAATCATTTACTAAACTCATCACTCATTTCCTTGTTAATTTTACACAATTTTCCCACTCTAAATCCTCCTAGAAACCCTTGTTACATATTTTGTTCTTCTTCTTTTCACCAACTCCCTTGCTCTTCAACTAATGCATTACTATTGTTCATTGCATTATTTTCATCCCAAGTCCTACCCAACTACACAATTCTCTCTAATCTAGTTTCCAAGGTAAATAACTACTCAATCAACTCCAAAACACACCTAGTTATCCTAGGTTCTTTCTTCTCATAAAACACTCTTAAGTCATCTAGTTTCTACCCAAATTCAACAGAGTTTCCCTACAATTCTAACATTCCCAAAGCATTATTTTCATTCGCCTAAATATTCACAACTAGCCATATCCACAAGGGATACTAACAGCACATAATTTCCTACACAATCTCAACAATAATCCCAATGTGCATAAGTCTTAAATACTTCGCTCTAAGGCCCTTAAACATCACATGGATAATACTAGAACACCTTCATTACTTGGTTACCATTGCAGTAGCTTACACAATACTAAGGCAATGCAAATTTCTCATACTACAAGACATTAAAGTTCATTCAAAGGTAAGTCCATTACCTTGTGATTTCTAGTTTTCCTTTCCTCCTTTCTTTTTCCTTTCTTCTTGCTCTTCCTTTCTTTATCTCTCGTTTACAATTTGGCCAAGCTACAACCCATGTTCAAGGCATACACAACAACACTAGTAAATACACAACTCTAGGATTAAACTCTAGAATTCAAGAGAAGGTTTGAAGCTCTAAAGTGAGGGATTACCTTCAAATCTCTAGATGGAGTGTTTGGATATTAAAACAACAACATTCCAGCTCCTATTTTGAAGCCAAAACCGGCTGGAACAAGAGCAACAATGGAGCTCAAAAATCTGGAAATTTCGGTAGTCAATAAAGGCTAGAAAAGGAGATGGTTTGAGCTCTTTATTACCTTAAAACAACAAGGGAGTAGTCTAGCTCAAAATGGTCTTCTTCAAACTTCAAAAGGATCTCCAACCATGGTGACCAACTTCACCATTTTTGGATTTTGAAAAGAGGGGAATGATCTCCAAGAAGAGGGGAGTTTAGTGGTGTAATTTTTGTAGAGTTTCAACCATGTTTAAGGCATGGAAGATGAAGAAGAAGAGAGGGCTGTGTGGAGCTCTACAAAATCGCCATGGTTGGCTGGAAGGAAGAAGATGGAGTTCAGAATGGGGGAGGGAATACGTGAGAGAAGAGGGAAATAGGGAGGAGAGAGATTAAAATTTGCTTTTGTACTTTCTCTATTCTTTTGCTTTATTAATTTGTCTTCTAGTGAGTAAGAGAGCATAAAGAGAGTGGGAGAGGCTGGAAAATGTGCCACACTCACACACATAAGAATTCCAGCATTTTTATTTAAAAAGGGGGGGGAGCATTTTGGTTTATTTACAATTTACACCCCATAAGTTCCCGAATTGTCACTATTCACTAATTCGGGTCTGTTTTCCGGAATTTTCTCGTTTATTTAATTTTAATGGCTCTAGACCTTCACTAATGTTTAAGTATATATATTTGAATGACTATAATTTTTACAAGTCTATTAAACCCGCTTAAAGTCACATTTTTCCGGTTTTCTTGAAAAACATGCATTGAGGTTCGTTTACGGTTTTAACCCATTTTATGGATCCGTTTTCTTCGGGAATTGTTCCCACATGTTCATTTAGGCGTAATTAGGATTCTAAATATCTCATTAGCCTAATTAATCACTTATTTTAAGTTCGGGGTATTTCAGAAATCCTTCTCATCAGACCACCACCAACCTTGTGCTGCACACTTAATACCTTCACTGCACTCATCAATTCAACCTATATTACAGCATACATAAAGAAACGGTGAGAACAAAGATGGGAAAAAGATAGAGATGATGGTGGTAGAGCAAGGCGCTTGGTGCTTTCTCTCATCAGATGATCTGAAACATAGGTAACCTAAACGTTCCTCCTGGGAGCCACATGTGAGATGTGATAACTCGGTATAGAACATCAAGGTCTAATAACACGCTCATGACTGTAGCTTCATTTGCTGATTGTAGTTGATCCATTACTTCAACTCCCTCAACAGTAGCTTTGATATCCTCCACTTCCTTAATTTCCTCGATTCCCACTCAGCCAGATTGAGCCTCTGCTTCAGACTTCCTCCCGCTTTTAACTTCATAGCCAGTACACACCGAATTGTGTCCTCTCCAACCTAATCCATTTTTGTCATCTTCCTCTCTAACCGGAACATGTCGCCGAAAAACATGAGTACTAAGGCTGGAGACCTCTGCACCGTAAAACCCAAGAAACATATAGGTATTACGCATGCAAGAGTGATAGCCACCAGTGCCCACCGCCTGGAGCGGACCGCAGCTACTGCTACATGCACAACCACCCAACGTTGAATCCCTCCCAATTTCGTCTTTGTTGGACTTCACATAGGTAGGGCACAGAGAGCACCAAAGTCCCCTGTTGGAATTATACAAGCGGTGTGAAATAATCAATCCCTAAACCACCACCAAGGCAGAAATGACAATGATAAAGAGAACCCCTTTAGAGAGGGAATAAAAGGAGAACAAAGTAAAAAAAACACCCGCCAAAGAGAGGGATCTCTAGGAATGAATGCCATAAAGCTTGAATGGCAAAGGCATAAGGTAAAGAAGCATGGGAACACGCTCGACGAAGGGAGAAAGAGTTGGGATTTCCCCTAAAAGTTTTATACCTTTCAACCCCAAATTTCTTAGTTTGTACATATATTCGAATATACCCTATAAAGAAGATATACATTGTAACACCCCATATGAGCAACTATCCAACAACCTAGCTCTCAAGCCACTCGGTCTTATAAACCATTCACAAAACTACTTATATCTTGATGTGGGATAGGGTATTACATACTCCCCCACTCAAAGAACGTGACGTCTTCATCGCATTCCTAACATCTAAGTCCCATGAACCTCCTCGGTAGGTGTCAGGTATCCCATACTGACACGGTCCCGAGTCCGCTCTAATACAATCTGACACACACTAGACGGACAACTGTCCGACAACCTAGCTCTCAAGTCATTCGAGCTAGAAAACTAGCTCCTTTTAAGCCCTTTATCTTTATTTGGGCCTAAAAGTGGAAGGTCTTGTTGTTGTAGTTAACCCATATGTATCCTTATAAACCATTCACATCACTACTTATGTCTGGATGTGGGATTACAGTATTACATATATATCCTTTGACTATTTCGAAACTGACAAGGTAAAATACGACCAAGTCCTGAGTAAAGATAATCCTTAAAGATGGGAGAGAATTCTGGAAAAAGTATAAACATGTCTCTTAAAAAGGTACATATTATTTTACTTGTCTCATTAGGAGAGAATTTTTATGAAGGAATATGAGTAAACATGGATAAAGACCAAAGATGAGAGTGCACAAATAGAGGAGATCACGTGATGCTAATGATAGCTACTGAATATGTTTGACAGGTTATCAATTTAGACGAACCATATAAATAGTGGCTCTAGACAAGGAAACTGCTATAACCGAGCTAAACCAGTAAGGAAAGGGGTAAATACAATATTCATTGATAATATTGAAATGGGAGTGTCAAATCATGATCCCTGAAACTTGTTGGCAAGGTACGTGAAACCTTAAGGATATATGTGTCCGGATCTTTGAAACTTGCAATGATAATTTGATCCAGCCTTGTGGCGCCCTTATCACTTGAAAAATAATTTTCATCATGTTTTCTAACTCAAATGAAAATGAATAGGTGCATTTATATAGTCGTAGAAGGTTCATTATATTAAAACTGAGAAAGTTTTGAGGTAGAAAAAGAAAACAATGTGGTAGTTGAGATTACATGATTTTGGCTTTCAAGAGTTCATTTCATTCCAATAGTATTTGAGACTTTCTACCTCTTTAGCCGATCTAAGGGAAGAGCACTAAGATTTTTATATCATCGAATGTGTAAGCAGGTTCAGAGTTGTTCCTATAGGATCTCGTGGTCTGGTCCGCCTATTCTTATCCAAAGTGTCCTTCAAGCTATCTCATATTAAGCTATGCATTTGTGTAATTTTCCGAGTTTATTGCTTGCTAAACTCTCTATTATGGTTTATAAGTTCTAGTGGGATGACGAAGAAGCCAAGAAGTCTATTTACTGGTTGAAGCACGAGGTTCCGTCGAGAAATAAGTTAGAGGGGTTGGGGTTTAGAGATTTTAAGGTCTTCAGTAATGCTATAGTAGTGTTGAATTCTATATTATCTAGATTCTTTGGTCTCTCGCTTGAACTCAGTTGTCTACGGCCCTTTGGCTCAGCTCCTTTCGTAGGGGCCTTGAGGGGAGGGAGTCTTATATTGGTTAGATGTCAAGGGATGGATTTATGTTATTGTGGCGAAGGTTTCTTTAATACCCCGATCTAAAAATGGTGATTTAATTACTCTAATAAATTATTAAGGGCCTAATGGTGCCTAAAGAGTATTGGTAAAAGAATAAAACCAAAAGAAAAGAGAAAACGCTTGAAAAGCGAAAAACGCTAAAATGCGTATTAAATTTAAATAAGAGATATAAGATCTCGTAAGGGTCCGAGATGGATTCCTAAGGCTTAGTTAGGCCTAATAAGTATACGGGAATGATTCCCGAAGAAAACGGATCCAAATAATGGATTAAAACGCTAATTAAGCATAAAAGCACGTTTTTCGAGAAAACCCGAAAACGTGATTTAAATGGTCAAATGGACCCGTAAAAATTATAGTTGATTAAATAACTATAAATAAATATTAATGGAAGCTTAATAACCATTAAAATTAATTAAACGAGAAAATTCCGGAAAACGGACCCGGTAAATGAATAGTGACTAACCGGGAGACGAAACGCGTTTAATTCGAAAAGTCGAGAAACGACCCGGGCTATTAATTAACGTGGGTCGGTTTTAATTAATAAGTGTACACCCATTAATAGCTTGCTAGCTATTAAGTAATAACAAGACAAATAAATAAGTAAGAAAGCAAATAGTATAAAGCTAAAAAGTGTAAAGTAAAAAGTAAGTTACTTATCTTATCACTTCTCCTTCTTCACTCACGTAATGAATTGCTCCAGAATTTTGCAAACTTCTTCTTCTTCCTCTGTGACTCGCGCGACACCAACAGCACCAGCTCCCTCCTTGCTTCACCTCCATCTTACTCATTCCTCCACCAAATCACACGAAATTGGTACCGTTGAACTCGTATCGGTGAGAGCTTCGATCTCCACCCATCAAAGTTTCGTTTCCTCCGTTTTCATCTCCATCGACGTGAGAGCTTTTGGAGTTTGAAGAGTAGATTTCAACCCCTCTTCTCTTCCTTAATGCCTTGAGGTATTAATAAGTAAGTATTGAGATCATTTCAAGCTTGTTCTTCCATTTGTGAGATTATTTTCTCTCACGTTGAAAACCCTCCTCATTTCAGCCGAACCGCACGTCTTTGTGGGGGTTTGGAAACTGCTCCATTTGATTGTCAAGCTACTCATTTGGTTATTCTAAGGTAAAACCTAAGTTAAACCTTGAAAACTAGCTCCTTGAAATATATATTAAGTTTTGTGGAGGAAAAACAAATTGATTGTTGAATGTGTGTGATGGGCGGTGGTTGTAGTTGGCAATCAATAGCCCTTGTGTGGTGAGGAAAACAAGAAGAGAAAGGGAGAGCAAGAGAAAGAGGAGGAAGAGAAAGAAAACAGAAACAAACAAGGTAAAAACTCACTTTGAGTTAGTTTGTCTTCTTGCAAAACAGATTTTTGTAAGTGGTGTGGATGACCTTGTATTAGTGTAGTTGAGATACTACATTTTAATGATGAATGAAGCTGTTTTAATGTTGCTTAAGTGTGGGAATTAAGCTTGAGTCTAAACTAGTGCATATGTGTGAACAAGTGAAATTTGGTATATTGTGGTTTTGATGTTTAAACCAAACAGAGGAGAAGAAGTGTTTGTGAGCATGTTTAGTGTGGTGAAAGTGCTTAGTAAAGCAAGCAGGTGCTGTCAAATTTTACTTGGAAACCAAGGGTGATTAAGAGTGTGAAACCTAGGAAAAACTAGGCATGTTTCGAATATTAAAGTGAGTGGTAAATCACTTGGAATTTTGAGAAGAGGAAGAGTAAGGTTCTTGGAGTAGAACTGAGAGGAAAATAAGGTCATTTGGGAGTTAGGTATGGCATCAGTATGTGAGGTTTGAATGGTTTTAAGAAGAAACCAAAATCTGTTACAAATTTGATAGAAAAACAACTAGAAAACTAGCTTGAAAGTGTAAATAATTTAAGTGAAGTTAACTAGGATGGTGAGTGTATTTGGTGCGTGATTTAAGATGGTTTAAGTGAGTAAATAGGTGCTTAAACATGAGGATTATAGTTGGTGGAGATTGGGTAATCAATGGTGAAAGAATGAACCTGTAACAGAGTTGGAAAATTGCAAATTTGCAAAATCTGTAGCAGGGTCCGGGACCTAGGTCCAGGACCAAGTCCCGGACCACCCCTATTTTACCCCCCGAGAGTTGTTTGTTTGTTCGGTCCGGGTCTTAACCCCATGAGCAAGTCCCGGACCATGTGCACTTTTCAACCCGAGAATTCCCTGCTATGTTGGTCCGGGTCCTAGTTCCATGCCCAAGTCCCGGACCACATACCATTTTTAAACCGAGATTTTCCCTGCATTATGGTCCGGGACTTAGCTCCAGAATGAAGTCCCGGACCAAAGTGAAATAATGCCCGAGAGTTATGCCTTATGATGGTCCGGGACTTAGGGTGGGGACCAAGTCCCGGACCACCCCCAGAAACCTACAGAGAGTATTTTAAAAGTTGTAAATGATGGGGGTTTGAATGTTAATGATGTTAGATGATGTTTAGGCCTTGTTTGGTGGCATGTAAAGGCCCTAGGAAGTGTAAGAAAGTGTTAGAAGTGATTGAGAAGTGAGAACTCAATTTAATAAAAGTGAAACCGAGATAACGGGATAACGGGGTAACTACGGGAGTAACATTTAATTATGTTCCGTATAAGCTTAGTATTAACAATAATGTTTGAAACATTATCAGAGAACCGTGCGTGACCCGAGCTTGGTGAGATGCCACGGTAAAGTAAAAACCCCGGTGAAAGGTATGATTTTCTCATGCCCCGTATGCTAACCGAGTTACACTGATTTGTGTGTTTGTGTGCCGGCTTAATCAAGATTAAAGCATGAAAATAATCCCTTGTTTGATTATGCATGCATTGTTGTATGTTGAATGAGCTAACATACTTGTATGCCGGTGTGGTCTAACTTAGTGCATAGACCGACTCTTAGTGAGTATTGACTGACTAGAAACCCGTTGAACGGGTAGTCACATAACCAATGGTATTATGCAAACACACACAAGCTATCGATTAAAGTATAACGATAACACAAACATATGAACTCCCTAAAATGTGAGGAGATGTACGGGTTGAGTATATACCCGATAACGGTTAGAGAACCTTATTGAAACAATCCACGAAATAAATATGAGTGGAGAGATAAACGACCTCCATCGAGAGGATTGAAGTTAGGCCAATAATGTAAACATATAAGAAAGGTAAAAGAGACCTAAGGGACTATGTGACTCCCTTGAGATACGGTCGACCTCTTATATGAGGATTTTACCCGGTATAAGAAAATATCCGAATGTACAAGCATATGATTGTGAGGGTAACACTTAAACCTAAGATTACCCGAATTTAAGTAAAGTTCCCAAAGTCATTAGAAACATCGAGAGTGATGCTTCTAGACTAATATACAAGATATAATTATAACTCCGAGAGAGGAGTATATGGGAATGTGAGTAGTCCGAGAGTAGTCGGACCTAAGTAAAAGAGATAGGAACTAAGAGAGAGTTCCGTGAGCTAGTTGAACCTTCCCACCATGCTAGACCCAGAGTAGGGTCGAAACCGGGGAAGTAAGACTATGCTAGAGAGCCATGAGTTTTGGCTTAAGTATGTAAAGAGAGTAACAAGCGTGATGTAGGAGACCTGTAGTGTCTCGAGAATCTACAAGAGCTTGAGTATGAATAACCCAAGAGTGTGGGTGAGATAATGAGTATAAATAACCCGAGAGAAAGGGGGGGTGAGAATATGTATGAGTAACCCGAGAGAATGGGTAAGTATAAGAATGAGTAGCCCAAGAGAATGGGTGTGTATACGAATAAGTAACCCGAGAGAGCGGGTGAGGTATTGAATAAGTAAACAAGGCATAGTGAGGAATAACCCTCAATGCCTAAGGGTAACCAGTTACCACTAACAACATTGTTATGTTAGTTAGGAATCGTGTTCCGTGATTGGATGTAGATTCCTTGTGTGATATACATATATATGTATTGCCATGATGCATGTTGTTTGATTAAAATGAACTCCATGTATATCCGACCCAAAGTAGTCGGCGTACCGCGGTTAGCACGCGGTATATGCGAATTTCATGCGCAGCGAAAGCTGACCCCCTAGGGGGAACGTTTTTAGTGTGCAGGTACTTGAAGCTGGCCACCGTTCGAGAGAGTAGGACGGGGACTGCTGTGAGCATGGGTAGTTAGATTGTAATTACTTATGCGTTTGAATAAGGTGTAAGTCCGAGTATGTTATCGGCATCCGTATAAAGTAGACTCGGTATAGTAAATAAGTGAAATGTTTATGGTATTTGTATGAAGTACTCGGTTGTTCCAGTCCATCAGACCGTTACTGTATGTGAGTCAGGCCTGGTTAGCCACGAGGGTGGCTAACGGCGTTGTATCACCCTCTGTTGTATTTGAATTCCGCTGCGAGCTTAATGGTATAATGTAACAGTTTAAGAGTTAATGATGAGATTAGCAGTTGGGGTGTTACAAAAATGGTATCAGAGCGAAGTATCGCTCTGATGACTGGGAATACCGAGCTTAGGAAATACCGAGTTAGGAATTAGTGACTTAGGGCTATGGGTTGAGTGGTAGCGTGAGAGATGCGCTAGTTAGGAACTTCCAGTGTGACCTGGATACCTACAATACCAGACCCGCCCTCCACAACCCCCGCATTAAAAGCTTGGGAAAGAACGCCAGAGAGACGGGGAAACCCAATCTGGCAGTTATTTAATATTTCATTCTGAACTAGAACCTGTCATGCGGTAAGTCCCGAGAACCGGAAAGCCCGGAGACGGATCCCGCTGGAATGACAATGACCGCACATAATGGCGAGAGATTGAGAAATCCTAATCCAAGGGAACCAGAATCTACGGCAGCTTGGGGCGACATGCTTAGCAGTCGCGAGAACCTAGCTAGCCGAGCAGCAACAAGAAGAAAGCACCAACCGTGCAACAAGGCGGACTCATGAGAAATAATGAGAACCGGGACACAAGTCTACGGACCGCCATAGTTAACTAATACCATCAATGGTATACATATTGACTGAGAATCTAGTCAAAGGTAGATGCACCCACCCTGCCACACCCAAGAGGTTGCAATACTTAACTGATACAGCTTAGACAGCTTCGAGCATAACTACGGGATATACCCGAATAGGACTACAAAGTAGTACCTAAATAAGCTAAACCTCGGTAACCACAGAAAGACGTGGGAACGAGCAACGAGGCAAAGCCTAGAATTAAAGTAATTAAGGAACTCCGAGAATGGAGAAGCACCTAAGGAATGACAGTCATGTCAAGATGAATGAGAATCAGCTCCAAGGAGCAGTTATCCAACTAGGGGATCAAGGAAGAGCCAACGAGGCTACCAAATATAATGTGAACAATACCGTGACCGGTATGAGTTAACCCAAAAACCGCCAGTACCGCGCACTTGCCACGGCAAGTGCAGTAATAGCGGGACCAATAAGAAGAGCTTTGACAAGCTATCAGTACTTAGCAAAGTACCAGAATGGCGAATGAAGCCAATATAGCAACTCGAACCTTAAGAATTCTGAAATGAAACCTTGAAAAGGCCTAACAGCCTAGTCACTGTATAAAGAACATACCGGCCAGCAAGAAGCTGGACTGGATAAGAATCAGCCGGCATTGAAATGCCATGAAGAGCTTTTTTTTTAAAACCCGAATTTTCTTTCAAACATGAATTTTCCAAAAACCCCCGAATTTTTAAACCAAACCAGAGAATCACGGTAAGTCATTATAGGACCATATAAGAGGAGTTGGCAACAGAATACTTCACTTAGGCGTGACCGACACTACAAGTGTACACAAATGAGACATGGAACGACCGCACTCCAAAGGAGCTTGCGGGCCTGACAGACCAGTTATGAGTTAGTCGGGTAAGTGGTAACGTATCAATAAGATACTCCATGTATGTATACAAGTAGAGTACGGAACACGGGAAGTAGCCCACTCCATACTACGGACGAAAGAGCCAATCCAAACCAAGACAGTTGGATATCTCGAATGATCGAAGAATACAAGGAAGCTTACCAAGTTAAGGGAGTCAAGAATCCAGTAAGATGATGGATCTAAGAACATAGCGTTAATAAACGCGAGAGGCACAAAGTATTAAACACAGACATTGGAAATGTCTCAGGAAATACCTAATAACTGGGTGAATACCAGTGTAAATAATACGGCGAATGCCTAAATGAACTTATTAATGTACGATAAACGGGATAGAATTCCCACTTTATACCTCACTGAAGAGAATAATGACCTAACCCAGAAGGTATTAGAAGGTACCAAGGATCTACCCAATAATGGGAGACATTACAACCCTAAACGGGATAGTCAAGGACATAGCCGCAAGGCAAAGTCACAACTGAACATAACCATAAGTACAAGCCAAATGTAATGGCATTACTCTGTAACACCCAGGAGCAATCCGAGAAGGGTGCCGGAGTCAACAGTAGTTGAACGAAACATCGTGTTGAGAACACAAGTGTTAAGTTAAACACTCGGGTAAAACCCGAAGGGATCCCACGTAGCACAGGATACCCTAGATTGCCAGAGGGCATCAACAAATATCAAGTTGTTTTAAGGGCCTTCCATGTACGGAAATGTGGTGAGACAACCACATCAAGAGCCCAGTAATACCTTCCAAACCATTTAATGACATATGGTAAAGGAGAAACCTATATAAACAGCTCGCATGGAGCATGACTCGAGGCAAGGTGGCTTGTAAGCCGATAAAACCAACTACAATACGTAGATCCAAACATTGTAAAACATATGCATAAAGGCACAAGAGGAACAGGGTGAATGAACCACTACCTTAGAGTGGGGATACCACTTGTGATTATGGGGCCTATGGAGCGGCATTTGCGTGAATCCTCCAGAGAAAGGCTACCACCTAAGTATGTAATGTGAAACCGCTAGAGTGGTGTAGCAAAACTTGAGCATGTGTATATTGCCAATGAGTATACGAACTATAGTAGAGTAATCAGTTGAGTAGTGAACACTGTATGTGTACCATATGAACTGCAGAGTAAGCAGTGCGCAAGTGCGCAGAGAGATTTAAAGAGTAGTGTATGTTGTTGAGCCACAGTGTAAATGGCGTGAACACCTGGGCGGAAGCTAAAGTAGTAGCGGATGCCATGAAAATGAGAAAGACCAAGGTACGCAGTGAGCGACCATTGTGAGAGTATATTCAGATAGTGATCAGAAGTTGATGAGAAAATGTGGTAATGGAGACATGATCATTCCTATCTCATGAGAGATTTACTGTCAAGGGTTTACGCTTCTGCACTCTGTATGACTGAGTGTTTTGGTATTGCACTTGTGCGGTAATGATCAAGTGGGAGAGCCAGGAATTGAGAAATGTCAACAAGCCTGTTGAGTGAGAATCTAGAGAGGTAACCGTACGACCATTGGCTAAAGATGCACAAAGAACGTGGGCAGTAACCCACAGGGCCCAGGATCGATATGTGGAAAATGCAGGGTAGTATGAATGAAGAACTCTGGCACAGAACCAAGAAACAAACATAATCCATGAGCCACTATTAAATGAGGAAGCACTACATGCTAAGTAGCAGCTTGACCTCAACCGACAATAAGACGGGAAAAATATGTGAATAATCACAAAGGTATACAGTGTTAAGATTTCCAGAGAATTGGAGAGAAAATCTATAACTCATCGAATTCGCATACGGTAAGAGATACCAAGCAACGATTAAAATACATTGAGAATACCAAAGAGCGAATTAAGCTCTAGTTACCAGGTCACGCAGCAGAAGCTTGTGGACCATGATTCAAGGTTAAGTATACCTATGTCATAAACCCCTTGAAGCCTTAGAGGCTAGAACCGAACCCGGTTATGAGTTAATTAACCATACTGAAGTTAAAACACTTCATGATACCCGAATTAATGAACCAATGTTCAGTAATAACATATGGTTGGTTACGCGGGCGTAACCCCTTTTAAGGGGGGTAGGGCGAGAAACCGCTTAGAGTATGTTTTACGTATTGGTGCGTAAACTACTAGGTGCATAGCACAAAAGAAATTGTTTTGATGATTGGAACTTATGTTACATAAACATAGATAACCATTCATGTGTAATAATGAGCATGGTGCATGAGAGATGCAAGTAATGAGAATATAATATTTATGAAAAGAGGAGTAGAAAGACTCCTAGGGAATGAGAATCCCTATAGTATATGTCTAGTGAGATTAGACATGAGTCATGATGAGTATGAATCGGCATGAAACCGATGTGTAACCTAAGAGGGAGTGAGTTCCCTAGGTGATTTTATTTGAGAATGATAGATGGAGTGAGTTCCATCCTTTGGAGCTGCATGTTATGTGTTTTAAATTGAGCAACAATTTGAGTAAGAGAGGCCACAAGTATGGAATGCCTAGGCAAGGTAAGTGAAACAAATAGAGAATAATGGATGACTTAAAGTCCCATGATAAAGATAAATTGAAACAGATTGTTGTTTTGAATACGACTAGAAAGAGTAAAGATAGAAAACGAAAATGTTTGACTATCTGATTGTTTGAAACTGACGTGGGAGGTGGAACTTGATCTGCTAGCGATCAAGGGAAACCGAACACAAATTGGGGTGGAAGGATAGTTCAACACTGATGCTGATCACATCAGGGTTGGATGATTCTTGAAGCTCCCTATAAGTGGTCACAAGTAATCACGCCAAGAAAGATACAGCTACCATAAATTTGATTTGGAGTTGTGTGATGTTTTAAAAAGAATTTTCAAACAGATTTTGAAAAAGAATTTTCTTCAAGTATGAAGATGGAAACGAAAACTGGTTTTGAAACCGCTATCACCCGCCGATGGCTGAGCCTTAAGTCTTGATGACCGGTAGAACGGTGGGCGAGTATTAGTTTTGAAACCATTACACCGTACGTGCGGCGGTCCTAAGTGACCGGTTGGGGCGGTGTCAGTGTGTGATTTTTCCAAAGGCAGCGGGACGGGGAGAGTACCCTGAGATGTTCCTGTGTTGAGTGAGTCAACCAGAGTGCCGAGGATATGTATATGTGTAATTTTCGATCAGAACCGAAGGGACCGTGGGCCAGAGAGAGTAAGTGCCCATTTGTCATGAAACGGCCGTGAACCAGAAAGAGTAAGTGTTCAACGTGACCGGTACCTGAGGGATCAGTAGTATATTACTCAACATGGATTCGAGGACTGTAGTGCCTTCTTGTCTTCGGACCGATTCCATGGAGAGAATACAAGAGTATTTTTGATTGCTATACATGCTGTGATTTGTGTGGTATGTGTAGTATGAAATGAGACTGACTTGTGGAGTCAGTAAGGTTGTACATGTATTATAACCTTGGCATAGTACGCCCTGAGAGTAACCATCTAGATTCACCAACTTTGAGGACAAAGTTCCTAAGGGGGGTAGATTTTAATACCCCGGATCTAAAAATGGTGATTTAATTACTCTAATAAAATTATTAAGGGCCTAATGGTGCCTAAAGAGTATTGGTAAAAGAATAAAACCAAAAGAAAAGAGAAAACGCTTGAAAAGCGAAAAACGCTAAAATGCGTATTAAATTTAAATAAGAGATATAAGATCTCGTAAGGGTCCGAGATGGATTCCTAAGGCTTAGTTAGGCCTAATAGTAACGGGAATGATTCCCGAAGAAAACGGATCCAAATAATGGATTAAAACGCTAATTAAGCATAAAGCACGTTTTTCGAGAAAACCCGAAAACGTGACTTTAATGGTCAAATGGACCCGTAAAAATTATAGTTGATTAAATAACTATAAATAAATATTAATGGAAGCTTAATAACCATTAAAATTAATTAAACGAGAAAATTCCGGAAAACGGACCCGGTAAATGAATAGTGACTAACCGGGAGACGAAACGCGTTTAATTCGAAAAGTCGAGAAACGACCCGGGCTATTAATTAACGTGGGTCGGTTTTAATTAATAAGTGTACACCCATTAATAGCTTGCTAGCTATTAAGTAATAACAAGACAAATAAATAAGTAAGAAAGCAAATAGTATAAAGCTAAAAAGTGTAAAGTAAAAAGTAAGTTACTTATCTTATCACTTCTCCTTCTTCACTCACGTAATGAATTGCTCCAGAATTTTGCAAACTTCTTCTTCTTCCTCTGTGACTCGCGCGACACCACAGCACCAGCTCCCTCCTTGCTTCACCTCCATCTTACTCATTCCTCCACCAATCACACGAAATTGGTACCGTTGAACTCGTATCGGTGAGAGCTTCGATCTCCACCCATCAAAGTTTCGTTTCCTCCGTTTTCATCTCCATCGACGTGAGAGCTTTTGGAGTTTGAAGAGTAGATTTCAACCCTCTTCTCTTCCTTAATGCCTTGAGGTATTAATAAGTAAGTATTAGATCATTTCAAGCTTGTTCTTCCATTTGTGAGATTATTTTCTCACGTTGAAAACCCTCCTCATTTCAGCCGAACCGCACGTCTTTGTGGGGGTTTGGAAACTGCTCCATTTGATTGTCAAGCTACTCATTTGGTTATTCTAGGTAAAACCTAAGTTAAACCTTGAAAACTAGCTCCTTGAAATAATATTAAGTTTTGTGGAGGAAAAAAAAATTGATTGTTGAATGTGTGTGATGGGCGGTGGTTGTAGTTGGCAATCAATAGCCCTTGTGTGGTGAGGAAAACAAGAAGAGAAAGGGAGAGCAAGAGAAAGAGGAGGAAGAGAAAGAAAACAGAAAACAAACAAGGTAAAAACTCACTTTGAGTTAGTTTGTCTTCTTGCAAAACAGATTTTTGTAAGTGGTGTGGATGACCTTGTATTAGTGTAGTTGAGATACTACATTTTAATGATGAATGAAGCTGTTTTAATGTTGCTTAAGTGTGGGAATTAAGCTTGAGTCTAAACTAGTGCATATGTGTGAACAAGTGAAATTTGGTATATTGTGGTTTTGATGTTTAAACCAAACAGAGGAGAAGAAGTGTTTGTGAGCATGTTTAGTGTGGTGAAAGTGCTTAGTAAAGCAAGCAGGTGCTGTCAAATTTTACTTGGAAACCAAGGGTGATTAAGAGTGTGAAACCTAGGAAAAACTAGGCATGTTTCGAATATTAAAGTGAGTGGTAAATCACTTGGAATTTTGAGAAGAGGAAGAGTAAGGTTCTTGGAGTAGAACTGAGAGGAAAATAAGGTCATTTGGGAGTTAGGTATGGCATCAGTATGTGAGGTTTGAATGGTTTTAAGAAGAAACCAAAATCTGTTACAAATTTGATAGAAAAACAACTAGAAAACTAGCTTGAAAGTGTAAATAATTTAAGTGAAGTTAACTAGGATGGTGAGTGTATTTGGTGCGTGATTTAATGGTTTAAGTGAGTAAATAGGTGCTTAAACATGAGGATTATAGTTGGTGGAGATTGGGTAATCAATGGTGAAAGAATGAACCTGTAACAGAGTTGGAAAATTGCAAATTTGCAAAATCTGTAGCAGGGTCCGGGACCTAGGTCCAGGACCAAGTCCCGGACCACCCCTATTTTACCCCCCGAGAGTTGTTTGTTTGTTCGGTCCGGGTCTTAACCCCATGAGCAAGTCCCGGACCATGTGCACTTTTCAACCCGAGAATTCCCTGCTATGTTGGTCCGGGTCCTAGTTCCATGCCCAAGTCCCGGACCACATACCATTTTTAAACCGAGATTTTCCCTGCATTATGGTCCGGGACTTAGCTCCAGAATGAAGTCCCGGACCAAAGTGAAATAATGCCCGAGAGTTATGCCTTATGATGGTCCGGGACTTAGGGTGGGGACCAAGTCCCGGACCACCCCCAGAAACCTACAGAGTATTTTAAAAGTTGTAAATGATGGGGGTTTGAATGTTAATGATGTTAGATGATGTTTAGGCCTTGTTTGGTGGCATGTAAAGGCCCTAGGAAGTGTAAGAAAGTGTTAGAAGTGATTGAGAAGTGAGAACTCAATTTAATAAAAGTGAAACCGAGATAACGGGATAACGGGGTAACTACGGGAGTAACATTTAATTATGTTCCGTATAAGCTTAGTATTAACAATAATGTTTGAAACATTATCAGAGAACCGTGCGTGACCCGAGCTTGGTGAGATGCCACGGTAAAGTAAAAACCCCGGTGAAAGGTATGATTTTCTCATGCCCCGTATGCTAACCGAGTTACTCTGATTGTGTGTTTGTGTGCCGGCTTAATCAAGATTAAAGCATGAAAATAATCCCTTGTTTGATTATGCATGCATTGGTATGTTGAATGAGCTAACATACTTGTATGCCGGTGTGGTCTAACTTAGTGCATAGACCGACTCTTAGTGAGTATGATGACTAGAAACCCGTTGAACGGGTAGTCACATAACCAATGGTATTATGCAAACACACACAAGCTATCGATTAAAGTATAACGATAACAAAACATATGAACTCCCTAAAATGCGAGGAGATGTACGGGTTGAGTATATACCCGATAACGGTTAGAGAACCTTATTGAAACAATCCACGAAATAAATATGAGTGGAGAGATAAATGACCTCCATCGAGAGGATTGAAGTTAGTCCAATAATGTAAACATATAAGAAAGGTAAAAGAGACCTAAGGGACTATGTGACTCCCTTGAGATACGGTCGACCTCTTATATGAGGATTTTACCGGTATAAGAAAATAGAATGTACAAGCATATGATTGTGAGGGTAACACTTAAACCTAAGATTACCCGAATTTAAGTAAAGTTCCCAAAGTCATTAGAAACATCGAGAGTGATGCTTCTAGACTAATATACAAGATATAATTATAACTCCGAGAGAGGAGTATATGGGAATGTGAGTAGTCCGAGAGTAGTCGGACCTAAGTAAAAGAGATGGGAACCAAGAGAGAGTTCCGTGAGCTAGTTGAACCTTCCCACCATGCTAGACCCAGAGTAGGGTCGAAACCGGGGAAGTAAGACTATGCTAGAGAGCCATGAGTTTTGGCTTAAGTATGTAAAGAGAGTAACAAGCGTGATGTAGGAGACCTGTAGTGTCTCGAGAATCTACAAGAGCTTGAGTATGAATAACCCAAGAGTGCGGGTGAGATAATGAGTATAAATAACCCGAGAGAAAGGGGTGAGTATATGAATGTGTAACCCGAGAGAATGGGTAAGTGTAAGAATGAGTAGCCCAAGAGAATGGGTGTGTATACGAATAAGTAACCCGAGAGAGCGGGTGAGGTATTGAATAAGTAAACAAGGCATAGTGAGGAATAACCCTCAATGCCTAAGAGTAACCAGTTACCACTAACAACATTGTTATGTTAGTTAGGAATCGTGTTCCGTGATTGGATGTAGATTCCTTGTGTGATATACATATATATTGTATTGCCATGATGCATGTTGTTTGATTAAAATGAACTCCATGTATATCCGACCCAAAGTAGTCGGCGTACCGCGGTTAGCACGCGGTATATGCGAATTTCATGCGCAGCGAAAGCTGACCCCCTAGGGGGAACGTTTTTAGTGTGCAGGTACTTGAAGCTGGCCACCGTTCGAGAGAGTAGGACGGGGACTGCTGTGAGCATGGGTAGTTAGATTGTAATTACTTATGCGTTTGAATGAGGTGTAAGTCCGAGTATGTTATCGGCATCCGTATAATGTAGACTCGGTATAGTAAGAAGTGAAATGATTATGGTATTTGTATGAAGTACTCGGTTGTTCCAGTCCATCAGACCGTTACTGTATGTGAGTCAGGCCTGGTTAGCCACGAGGGTGGCTAACGGCGTTGTATCACCCCTGTTGTATTTGAATTCCGCTGCGAGCTTAATGGTAAATTGTAACAGTTTAAGAGTAATGATGAGATTAGCAGTTGGGGTGTTACAAAAATGGTATCAGAGCGAAGTATCGCTCTGATGACTGGAAATACCGAGCTTAGGAAATACCGAGTTAGGAATAGAGACTTAGGGCTATGGGTTGAGTGGTAGCGTGAGAGATGCGCTAGTAGGAACTTCCAGTATGATCTGGATACCTACAATACCAGACCCGCCCTCCACAACCCCCGCATTAAAAGCTTGGGAAAGAACGCCAGAGAGACGGGGAAACCCAATCTGGCAGTTATTTAATATTTCATTCTGAACTAGAACCTGTCATGCGGTAAGTCCCGAGAACCGGAAAGCCCGGAGACGGATCCCGCTGGAATGACAATGACCGCACATAATGGCGAGAGATAGAAATCCTAATCCAAGGAACGAATCTGTGCAGCTTGGGGCGACATGCTTAGCAGTCGCGAGAACCTAGCTAGCCGAGCAGCAACAAGAAGAAAGCACCAACCGTGCAACAAGGCGGACTCATGAGAAATAACGAGAACCGGGACACAAGTCTACGGACCGCCATGACATGTAATACCATCAAGGTATACCAAATTAAGACTAGTTGAGAGTAGGTACACCCACCCTGCCACACCCAAGAGGTTGCAATACTAACGGGCACAGCTTAGACACGAGCATAACTACGGGATATACCCGAATAGGACTACAAAGTAGTACCTAAATAAGCTAAACCTCGGTAACCACAGAAAGACGTGGGAACGAGCAACGAGGTAAAGCCTAGAATTAAAAATAAGGAACTCCGAGAATGGAGAAGCACCTAAGGAATGACAGTCATGTCAAGATGAATGAGAATCAGCTCCAAGGAGCAGTTATCCAACTAGGGGATCAAGGAAGAGCCAACGAGGCTACCAAATATAATGTGAACAATACCGTGACCGGTATGAGTTAACCCAAAAACCGCCAGTACCGCGCGCACTTGCCACGGCAAGTGCAGTAATAGCGGGACCAATAAGAAGAGCTTTGACAAGCTATCAGTACTTAGCAAAGTACCAGAATGGCGAATGAAGCCAATATAGCAACTCGAACCTTAAGAATTCTGAAATGAAACCTTGAAAAGGCCTAACAGCCTAGTCACTGTATAAAGAACATACCGGCCAGCAAGAAGCTGGACTGGATAAGAATCAGCCGGCATTGAAATGCCATGAAGAGCTTTTTTTTAAAACCCGAATTTTCTTTCAAACATGAATTTTCCAAAAACCCCCGAATTTTTAAACCAAACCAGAGAATCACGGTAAGTCATTATAGGACCATATAAGAGGAGTTGGCAACAGAATACTTCACTTAGGCGTGACCGACACTACAAGTGTACACAAACGAGACATGGAACACCGCACTCCAAAGGAGCTTGCGGGCCTGACAGACCAGTTATGAGTTAGTCGGGTAAGTGGTAACGTATCAATAAGATACTCCATGTATGTATACAAGTAGAGTACGGTACACGGGAAGTAGCCCACTCCATACTACGGACGAAAGAGCCAATCCAAACCAAAACAGTTGGATATCTCGAATGATCGAAGAATACAAGGAAGCTTACCAAGTTAAGGGAGTCAAGAATCCAGTAAGATGATGGATCTAAGAACATAGCGTTAATAAACGCGAGAGGCACAAGTATTAAACACAGACATTGGAAATGTCTCAGGAAATACCTAATAATTGGGTGAATACCAGTGTAAATAATACGGCGAATGCCTAAATGAACTTATTAATGTACGATAAACGGGATAGAATTCCCACTTTATACCTCACTGAAGAGAATAATGACCTAACCCAGAAGGTATTAGAAGGTACCAAGGATCTACCCAATAATGGGAGACATTACAACCCTAAACGGGATAGTCAAGGACATAGCCGCAAGGCAAAGTCACAACTGAACATAACCATAAGTACAAGCCAAATGTAATGGCATTACTCTGTAACACCCAGGAGCAATCCGAGAAGGGTGCCGGAGTCAACAGTAGTTGAACGAAACATCGTGTTGAGAACACAAGTGTTAAGTCAAACACTCGGGTAAAACCCGAAGGGATCCCACGTAGCACGGATACCCTAGATTGCCAGAGGGCATCAACAAATATCAAGTTGTTTTAAGGGCCTTCCATGTACGGAAATGTGGTGAGACAACCACATCAAGAGCCCAGTAATACCTTCCAAACCATTTAATGACATATGGTAAAGGAGAAACCTATATAAACAGCTCGCATGGAGCATGACTCGAGGCAAGGTGGCTTGTAAGCCGATAAAACCAACTACAATACGTAGATCCAAACATTGTAAAACATATGCATAAAGGCACAAGAGGAACAGGGGTGAATGAACCACTACCTTAGAGTGGGGATACCACTTGTGATTATGGGGCCTATGGAGCGGCATTTGCGTGAATCCTCCAGAGAAAGGCTACCACCTAAGTATGTAATGTGAAACCGCTAGAGTGGTGTAGCAAAACTTGAGCATGTGTATATTGCCAATGAGTATACGAACTATAGTAGAGTAATCAGTTGAGTAGTGAACACTGTATGTGTACCATATGAACTGCAGAGTAAGCAGTGCGCAAGTGCGCAGAGAGATTTAAAGAGTAGTGTATGTTGTTGAGCCACAGTGTAAATGGCGTGAACACCTGGGGAAGCTAAAGTAGTAGCGGATGCCATGAAAATGAGAAAGACCAAGGTACGCAGTGAGCGACCATTGTGAGAGTATATTCAGATAGTGATCAGAAGTTGATGAGAAAATGTGGTAATGGAGACATGATCATTCCTATCTCATGAGAGATTTACTGTCAAGGGTTTACGCTTCTGCACTCTGTATGACTGAGTGTTTTGGTATTGCACTTGTGCGGTAATGATCAAGTGGGAGAGCCAGGAATTGAGAAATGTCAACAAGCCTGTTGAGTGAGAATCTAGAGAGGTAACCGTACGACCATTGGCTAAAGATGCACAAAGAACGTGGGCAGTAACCCACAGGGCCCAGGATCGATATGTGGAAAATGCAGGGTAGTATGAATGAAGAACTCTGGCACAGAACCAAGAAACAAACATAATCCATGAGCCACTATTAAATGAGGAAGCACTACATGCTAAGTAGCAGCTTGACCTCAACCGACAATAAGACGGGAAAAATATGTGAATAATCACAAAGGTATACAGTGTTAAGATTTCCAGAGAATTGGAGAGAAAATCTATAACTCATCGAATTCGCATACGGTAAGAGATACCAAGCGATTAAAATACATTGAGAATACCAAAGAGCGAATTAAGCTCTAGTTACCAGGTCACGCAGCAGAAGCTTGTGGACCATGATTCAAGGTTAAGTATACCTATGTCATAAACCCCTTGAAGCCTTAGAGGCTAGAACCGAACCCGGTTATGAGTTAATTAACCATACTGAAGTTAAACACTTCATATACCCGAATTAATGAACCAATGTTCAGTAATAACATATGGTTGGTTACGCGGGCGTAACCCCTTTTAAGGGGGGTAGGGCGAGAAACCGCTTAGAGTATGTTTTACGTATTGGTGCGTAAACTACTAGGTGCATAGCACAAAAAGAAATTGTTTTGATGATTGGAACTTATGTTACATAAACATAGTAACCATTCATTGTGTAATAATGAGCATGGTGCATGAGATATGCAGTAATGAGAATATAATATTTATGAAAAGAGGAGTAGAAAGACTCCTAGGGAATGAGAATCCCTATAGTATATGTCTAGTGAGATTAGACATGAGTCATGAGTATGAATCGGCATGAAACCGATGTGTAACCTAAGAGGGAGTGAGTTCCCTAGGTGATTTTATTTGAGAATGATAGATGGAGTGAGTTCCATCCTTTGGAGCTGCATGTTATGTGTTTTAAATTGAGCAACAATTTGAGTAAGAGAGGCCACAAGTATGGAATGCCTAGGCAAGGTAAGTGAAACAAATAGAGAATAATGGATGACTTAAAGTCCATGATAAAGATAAATTGAAACAGATTGTTGTTTTGAATACGACTAGAAAGAGTAAAGATAGAAAACGAAAATGTTTGACTATCTGATTGTTTGAAACTGACGTGGGAGGTGGAACTTGATCTGCTAGCGATCAAGGGAAACCGAACACAAATTGGGGTGGAAGGATAGTTCAACACTGATGCTGATCACATCAGGGTTGGATGATTCTGAAGCTCCCTATAAGTGGTCACAAGTAATCACGCCAAGAAAAGATACAGCTACCATAAATTTGATTTGGAGTTGTGTGATGTTTTAAAAAGAATTTTCAAACAGATTTTGAAAAAGAATTTTCTTCAAGTATGAAGATGGAAACGAAAATGGTTTTGAAACCGCTATCACCCGCCGATGGCTGAGCCTTAAGTCTTGATGACCGGTAGAACGGTGGGCGAGTATTAGTTTTGAAACCATTACACCGTACGTGCGGCGGTCCTAAGTGACCGGTTGGGGCGGTGTCAGTGTGTGATTTTTCCAAAGGCAGCGGGACGGGGAGAGTACCCTGAGATGTTCCTGTGTTGAGTGAGTCAACCAGAGTGCCTGAGGATATGTATATGTGTAATGTTTTGATCAGAACCGAAGGGACCGTGGGCCAGAGAGAGTAAGTGCCCATTTGTCATGAAACGGCCGTGAACCAGAAAGAGTAAGTGTTTAACGTGACCGGTACCTGAGGGATCAGTAGTATATTACTCAACATGGATTCGAGGACTGTAGTGCCTTCTTGTCTTCGGACCGATTCCATGGAGAGAATACAAAGTATTTTTGATTGCTATACATGCTGTGTTATTTGTGTGGTATGTGTAGTATGAAATGAGACTGACTTGTGGAGTCAGTAAGGTTGTACATGTATTATAACCTTGGCATAGTACGCCCTGAGAGTAACCATCTAGATTCACCAACTTTGAGGACAAAGTTCCTAAGGGGGGTAGATTTTAATACCCCGGATCTAAAAATGGTGATTTAATTACTCTAATAAAATTATTAAGGGCCTAATGGTGCCTAAAGAGTATTGGTAAAAGAATAAAACCAAAAGAAAAGAGAAAACGCTTGAAAAGCGAAAAACGCTAAAATGCGTATTAAATTTAAATAAGAGATATAAGATCTCGTAAGGGTCCGAGATGGATTCCTAAGGCTTAGTTAGGCCTAATAGTATACGGGAATGATTCCCGAAGAAAACGGATCCAAATAATGGATTAAAACGCTAACGGAGTTTTAAGCACGTTTTTCGAGAAAACCCGAAAACGTGACTTTAAGTGGTCAAATGGACCCGTAAAAATTATAGTTGATTAAATAACTATAAATAAATAAATGGAAGCTTAATAACCATTAAAATTAATTAAACGAGAAAATTCCGGAAAACGGACCCGGTAAATGAATAGTGACAAACCGGGAGACGAAACGCGTTTAATTCGAAAAGTCGAAAAGACCCGGGCTATTAATTAACGTGGGTCGGTTTTAATTAATGTGTACACCCATTAATAGCTTGCTAGCTATTAAGTAATAACAAGACAATATAAATAAGCAATAGTAAAACAAAAAGTAAAGTAAAGTAAAAAGTAAGTTACTTATCTTATCACTTCTCCTTCTTCACTCACGTAATGAATTGCTCCAGAATTTTGCAAACTTCTTCTTCTTCCTCTGTGACTCGCGCGACACCAACAGCACCAGCTCCCTCCTTGCTTCACCTCCATCTTACTCATTCCTCCACCAAATCACACGAAATTGGTACCGTTGAACTCGTATCGGTGAGAGCTTCGATCTCCACCCATCAAAGTTTCGTTTCCTCCGTTTTCATCTCCATCGACGTGAGAGCTTTTGGAGTTTGAAGAGTAGATTTCAACCCCTCTTCTCTTCCTTAATGCCTTGAGGTATTAATAAGTAAGTATTGAGATCATTTCAAGCTTGTTCTTCCATTTGTGAGATTATTTTCTCTCACGTTGAAAACCCTCCTCATTTCAGCCGAACCGCACGTCTTTGTGGGGGTTTGGAAACTGCTCCATTTGATTGTCAAGCTACTCATTTGGTTATTCTAAGGTAAAACCTAAGTTAAACCTTGAAAACTAGCTCCTTGAAATATATATTAAGTTTTGTGGAGGAAAAACAAATTGATTGTTGAATGTGTGTGATGGGCGGTGGTTGTAGTTGGCAATCAATAGCCCTTGTGTGGTGAGGAAAACAAGAAGAGAAAGGGAGAGCAAGAGAAAGAGGAGGAAGAGAAAAAACAGAAAACAAACAAGGTAAAAACTCACTTTGAGTTAGTTTGTCTTCTTGCAAAACAGATTTTTGTAAGTGGTGTGGATGACCTTGTATTAGTGTAGTTGAGATACTACATTTTAATGATGAATGAAGCTGTTTTAATGTTGCTTAAGTGTGGGAATTAAGCTTGAGTCTAAACTAGTGCATATGTGTGAACAAGTGAAATTTGGTATATTGTGGTTTTGATGTTTAAACCAAACAGAGGAGAAGAAGTGTTTGTGAGAATGTGTGTGGTGAAGTGCTTAGTAAAGCAAGCAGGGCTGTCAATTTTACTTGAAACCAAGGGTGATTAAGAGTGTGAAACCTAGGAAAACTAGGCATGTTCGAATATTAAAGTGAGTGGTAAATCACTTGGAATTTTGAGAAGAGGAAGAGTAAGGTTTTGGAAGTAGAACTGAGAGGAAAATAAGGTCATTTGGGAGTTAGGTATGGCATCAGTATGTGAGGTTTGAATGGTTTAAGAGAAACCAAATCTGTTACAATTTGATAGAAAAACACCTAGAAAACTAGCTTGAAAGTGTAAATAATTTAAGTGAGTTAACTAGGATTGTGAGTGTATTTGGTGCTTGATTTAAGGTGGTTTAAGTGAGTAAATAGGTGCTTAACATGAGGATTATAGTGGTGGAGATTGGTAATCATATGGTGTAAAGAATGAACCTGTAACGAGTTGGAAAATTGCAAATTTGCAAAATCTGTAGCAGGGTTCCGGGACTAGGTCCAGGACCAAGTCCGGCCCACCCCTATTTTACCCCCCGAGAGTTGTTGTTTGTTCGGTCCGGGTCTTAACCCATGAGCAAGTCCCGGACCATGTGCACTTTCAACCCGAGAATTCCCTGCTATGTTGGTCGGGTCCTAGTTCCATGCCCAAGTCCCGGACCACATACCATTTTTAAACCGAGATTTTCCCTGCATTATGGTCTGGGACTTAGCTCCAGAATGAAGTCCCGGACCAAAGTGAAATAATGCCCGAGTTATGCCTTATGATGGTCCGGGACTTAGGGGGGGGACCAAGTCCCGGACCACCCCCAGAAACGTACAGAGAGGTTTTTAAAGGCCTCTAATGATGGGGGTTTGAATGTTAATGATGTTAGATGATGTTTAGGCCTTGTTTGGTGACATGTAAAGGCCCTAGGAAGTGTAAGAAAGTGTTAGAAGTGATTGAGAAGTGAGAACTCAATTTAATAAAAGTGAAATCGAGATAACGGGATAACGGGGTAACTACGGGAGTAACATTAATTATGTTCCGTATAAGCTTAGTATTAACAATAATTTTGAAACATTATCAGAGAACCGTGCGTGACCCGAGCTTGGTGAGATGCCACGGTAAGTAAAAACCCCGGTGAAAGGTATGATTTCTCATGCCCCGTATGCTAACCGAGTTACTCTGATTTGTGTGTTTGTGTGCCGGCTTAATCAAGAATAAAGCATGAAAATAATCCCTTGTTTGATTATGTATGCCTTGATATGTTGAATGAGCTAACATACTTGTATGCCGTGTGGTCTAACTTAGTGCATAGACCGCTTAGTGAGTACTGATTGACTAGAAACCCGTTGAACGGGTAGTCACATAACCAACGGTATTATGCAAACACACACAAGCTATCGATTAAAGTATAACGATAACACAAACATATGAACTCCCTAAAATGCGAGGAGATGTACGGGTTGATATATACCCGATAACGGTTAGAACCTTATTGAAACAATCCACGAAATAAATATGAGTGGAGAGATAAATGACCTCCATCGAGAGGATTGAAGTTAGTCCAATAATGTAAACATATAAGAAGGGTAAAAGAGACCTAGGGGACTATGTGATTCCCTTGATACGGTCGACCTCTTATATGAGGATTTTACCCGGTATAAGAAAATATCCGAATGTACAAGCATATGATTGTGAGGGTAACACTTAAACCTAAGATTACCCGAATTTAAGTAAAGTTCCCAAAGTCATTAGAAACATCGAGAGTGATGCTTCTAGACTATATACAAGATATAATTAAATCCGAGAGAGGAGTATATGGGAATGTGAGTAGTCCGAGAGTAGTCGGACCTAAGTAAAGAGATGGGAACAAGAGAGAGTTCCGTGAGCTAGTTGAACCTTCCCACCATGCTAGACCCAGAGTAGGGTCGAAACGGGGAAGTAAGACTATGCTAGAGAGCCATAGTTTTGGCTTAAGTATGTAAAGAGAGTAACAAGCGTGATGTAGGAGACCTGTAGTGTCTCGAGAGCTACAAGAGCTTGAGTATGAATAACCCCAAGAGTGCGGGTGAGATAATGAGTATAAATAACCCGAGAGAAAGGGGTGAGTATATGAATGTGTAACCCGAGAGAATGGGTAAGTGTAAGAATGAGTAGCCCAAGAGAATGGGTGTGTATACGAATAAGTAACCCGAGAGAGCGGGTGAGGTATCGATAAGTAAACAAGGCATAGTGAGGAACAACCCTCAATGCCTAAGAGTAACCAGTTACCACTAACAACATTGTTATGTTAGTTAGGAATCGTGTTCCGTGTTTGGATGTAGATTCCTTGTGTGATATACATATATATTGTATTGCCATGATGCATGTTGTTTGATTAAAATGAACTCCATGTATATCCGACCCCAAGTAGTCGGCGTACCGCGGTTAGCACGCGGTATATGCGAATTTCATGCGCAGCGAAAGCTGACCCCCTAGGGGGAACGTTTTAGTGTGCAGGTACTTGAA
This sequence comes from Limonium bicolor, assembly GCA_023374045.1. Taxonomy (NCBI): domain Eukaryota; kingdom Viridiplantae; phylum Streptophyta; class Magnoliopsida; order Caryophyllales; family Plumbaginaceae; genus Limonium; species Limonium bicolor. Next base: position 4,352,769 of record CM041781.1, on the reverse strand, counting down.
GCTGGCCACCGTTCGAGGAGAGTAGGACGGGGACTGCTGTGAGCATGGGTAGTTAGATTGTAATTATATGCGTTTGAATGAGGTGTAAGTCCGAGTATGTTATCGGCATCCGTATAATGTAGACTGGTATAGTAAAGAAGTGAAATGATTATGGTATTTGTTGAAGTACTCGGTTGTTCCAGTCCATCAGACCGTTACTGTATGTGAGTCAGGCCTGGTTAGCCACGAGGGTGGCTAACGGCGTTGTATCACCCTCTGTTGTATTTGAATTCCGCTGCGAGCTTAATGGTAAATTGTAACAGTTTAAGAGGTAATGATGAGATTAGCAGTTGGGGTGTTACACCTAATCCTATCCTTGGCTTTTAAATGAATCTCTCTAAAAAGGTTTTGAAAGAATGTAATCCTGACAATTGGAGACCGAGGTTTCCTCGGGCACCAATCCGAAGTCGTGGTCATTGCCACTTCTAAGGGGTGTAACCCAGTGCGAACCCACATAGAATCTTTGGTATGACCAGATAAGTCCTATCCACAGGCAGCAAATTCAGAGTCAACCAAACGGTTCTTAGAACCCTCCTTCCCTTCCTTCCTAGTAGCTTAGGTCAAACTAGGTGGCAACTCTAGTCAATTCCGCCCTTAGGGCATAAGTCCGCGTGGAGCCCATTGAGAGCGGGTGTAGTGCACACTTGCATTCCCCTTTATGCTTTCTGGGAAAGACGGACGATATAGTAGGTATTTGAGGGCTGCCATGAATAACGGGTTTTCACCCTCCACAGAATGGCAAATTCTTAGGATCTAGACTTCTATTAGACCGTATTTTAGATAGACCCCCCTCATACCGAAAAATCACCCTCCACAGAATGGCGACTCTGCTGGGGAAAACTTGAGTAAGTTTTTCTCAAACTCAAGGAAGACTGAACTCCATTCAAATTGTCAGGATTTCCCCACCTCTTTCAAAACCTTCATGAGATTCATTTTAAAGCCTCTAGGATTACTCTACTCCACACTTAGAGTGTGTACCTGATGAGGACAGTTAGGACTTGATAGATCCTCAACAAACATTACAACAATTGGGTTAATAATTAGCTCACGATTAGAAAGAGACACTTAGGATTGAATGAAGCTAACTTCCCTCTAGGTTAATAAACAACCAATTTGGAATCACTTTCAAGATTAAAACTCTTAGTAAATAGGGTGTTACTGACTTCATCGCTTTCATATGTATGTTATGATTGTGGGGTGCATTGGGAGGGTAGCTTAGGACATGCATTCCTCTGTGTCACCCGATTTATCCACGAGTCACGGAATCCCGACCGGTCCACGGTTGATTTCCCATGAGCTGGGTCATTTATATAAATGGCTAACCCACGGGGCAAGATGGTCATCGACCTACGCCCTGCAGGCTCATGATCCAAAAATACCCTCCATTATCCGAGTCCAAGCCAGCATATAGTGAACCATGAGCCTTCAGTGTCCAGCTGCCTTATCCGGTGTCTAAGACGGGTTTTACGGGTAGTCACCCCCATGTATGCCGCCTGTCTGACCACCCTTCTATCTTACCCTGAAGATTGCATGGGCTCAGTTCTCCATTGCTCCTCTGCACCACGGGTGTCTCTAAAGCCCAATGTCACGCTACACGTCCATAGAGGATCCCGTATTTACCGGATACCCATACATGGCACAACGTAGTCAGTGAATAATTTGGACTTTAGACACACCTGACCGTGCAGATGACGAGAGACCCGTTCCCATGCAATACTTCCCCGAGTTTCCCGAAAAGTGGGGTGTTGTCGGATCATCACTGGCCGTGGCGTATGTTTCTTATCACTTCGGGTATCCTGACCTTTCGAACTTAAGCACTCCGAACTTTCTTGATAACATGCCTCGCAAGGGGCATAGCAGAGAAAAACCCCGAGAGATGACAGTGAAGGGACGACGGTTCCCCCGGTGAGACGGAGTCATAATTGACCTGGAAAGTGATTATCCCAACATTAACACTTACAACTCCTCATCAAATACAGCCACGATTTACTTCTTGCTATGCATGTGTGCAAACCGCTTTTCCAACCAATCTGTTTCAAAACGTTCGGAATTCTCTTTTGCACATCCCTTAAAGCTGTTTTACGAGCTCGTTTAATTTCAAATCCCACCTAAATTTTTCTCATAAACATTTGCGGTTTTAAACTTGCCACTTCATCTTTAAAATGTTATTTTCAAAACAATTTTCAAAAATAGATTTTGAAAATCCTACTTTCTATAAACGGATTTCAAACAACATTTTTCACCAACATTATTTCAAAATAGTTTTCGAAAACGGTTTTCCAAGTTGTTTTTCACAAACGTATTTCAAAATAAATGATTTAGTCCCCATGTTGTGACCCGCTATTTTTGAAGTTCTGCCCACCTTCAAGAGCAGCGGTCATTACTGTGGAGCGTACTAGTCATTTCGTGTTTTCACAAAAGTGGTGGATTTTCACATAAGATTCTGTGCTCGATCATTCACCTTTCCTTTCTCAAAAATATCCCTCATTCCCATCGTCGGAGCAAGAGGCGCAGCATGAAGATCGACTACGCGGTTCGAACCAAAAGCTAGAGGCGCATCAACCCGTAGAGCTAGCCGAGCGACATGAAGGCCAACACCAACTGTTCAAATACAAAATCAGAGGTGTACCAACCCGAGTCAAGCGACATGAAGGCTAGCAACGACTGTTCGAGTTCAAACTGTTGAAAATCAGAGGAACACCGGACCCGTTTTTGTTTTACCATAGTACCGCTTCACTGCAAGAGCCCGAAGAGGAGCGAGCAGCCGATCAAGAGCCCGAAGACGAGCGAGCAGCCGATCAAGAGTCCGAAGACGAGCAAGCCGCCGATCAAGAGCCCGAAGACGAGCAAGCAGCCGGTCAAGAGTCCGAAGATGAGCGCAAGCAGTCGATCAGAAGCCCGAAGACGGACTAGAAGAGTTCAAAAGAAGTTTAGCTCAAAACTCCCCCATTTAATGACTTTTAGAATTGATGTATAGGTTTTCCCCTAGCATTCTTTTCTTTCTCGTCAATTTCTGAATAGACTGCATGTATAAGTTTATACATTCCCTTTGACTTTATTTATATCAATATGTATAGGATTCCCCACTCCCTATTTTATTTGCGAATGACCGGGCGTCAAAATTCATATTGAGAAAATCCACCACTTTGAAAACACGCGTTTTTGAAATTGTTTTCTAAAACTTGGTTTCTTTTGGCATGCACGTATAATAAAAAAAAGCGAATAAGGGACGACCCCTCACATCTATACATCATTCATCAACTTTGCTTTATGGGGTGAAAATTCACGGCATCTACAGGAGGCATCCCCTAAGTGAAAAAACTCCAACAAATGCAACCGAGCGTAAAACAAAAAACATGCATTGCATTCATGACAAAAGGGTCACATACATTTACAATCAGTCCAAAATCATCAACCATACATGAATCTCGTCCACACTCACGAGCCTCACGCACTTACGTGTTTCATCGTCACTTGTCACACACCAGCTTTCATCCCAATATCTCGAACGCCAGAGCCCGATCTCAGAGGGATAGAAAAGAAAACCGAGCTCAAACCTTTCCCAATCTCAAAGTGTATCATATCGTGGGGCTACCATACGGGAGTTGTCACTCCCTAAAATCCAAAAAAATCATACATCCAAAAATCCCAAAAAATGTAGTCTCCGTCATATCGTTGAGCCACCATGCGGGAGTTGTCACTCCCTAAAATTCAAAAATCCAGGAGCCAATCACCAAGCCGCCCTCACTCAAGAATTTCTTCTTCGACAACAACCCCGACAGTTAGACCATCTCCAGGACCAACAGTGACTGGATGAGCTTCATAAGTCGCGAGCTGAATACGACTCAAGTGAGACTAGGTGTAACCTTATCACCATGCATTGCATCAAAAAAAATATATATTCAGTCAACCATCTTCATTCATCATTTTCAGCATTTCATGCATCCTATACATAGTAATTCCATATTACCACAATACATCGCATGGTAGATAATTGCATTTGCATACTCCCATATCGAAAACACATCTTCGGGAAAATCTTGAGAGATCGATTGAACAGAGTGCTTGAACCACTGAACTCTCAAACCGTCAATGAACACAAGGGTCTAATCAAAATCAGCACCACAAACCAAGTGAGTAGTATGCGAAGAGTGGTATTTTCTCTCGAATTTCAAATGAGGATATTGGACAATCCGATGAGCGATAAGGGAAGGTAAAGAGATCCCATGGAGGTAAAACCACGAGCGACATGTGTATTCCTTCAGCACATTGAGAGGCACAACTCGTAGTGAGATCGATGTCGATAAACAGGATATGAACTGTGATTCATGCAAAGATTCGAGGAATAGTAAGAAAACAATCATTGACTAATGAGAATGACGAGGCACTTAGGAATCAAAATCTCCACAAAACCCAAAAAGATTTGACTGCCCTGTACATAATCCCTTAGTTAGCCCCGCTGAGCCTTTCACGATAAACCTTTTTCTATGAACTCCACAACATGCCAACCCACATACATATACTTACCTACCCTTGCAATAGAGGATCTCGAAAGAGCCGGAGCCATGGTCTCTCCCCCACCATCTTTCACAAGAACAACAAACGAAAATGTCCAAAGGAATCAGTGAGTCAATGCGACTCCAAAGTCAGACACCAAAAAAGAACACCGAAATGTTTGAGAAGACCAACGAGTCAATGAAATCTCCAAAGCTGAAAGCCAAAAAAGTAAGCAGAAAATGCCCAAGAAGGTCGATGAGCCCATGCGATTCCAAAAGCAGGAAGCAGGAAAGCGAAAATCACACACCAAAGAAGAAGGAGAAAATAAGCAAAAGAACCAATGATGTCCCGAAGAAATCAATAAAAGGTTATCAGAAACCCGTCTAATCATTCCACCCGTGGCAAAGGCGAAACATGTCCTCTATTGTACAAAAGATCCACAATTCCTAAACAAATCCTCCAGTCCCATGTGACATACATCATACCCCTCAACCCCGTTATAACCCAATAAAAGACCTCTAACTCGTAAGTCAATGAGCATTAACTGAAAGTATCGGATCTGAAACATGAATCATAAGCTTCGTACTTGTTATCAACATGTCCCATCATACCAAAGGAACCATGAGCGAATGAGCGCAACCTTACCTTACAAGGTTTTTCGAGTGCGAGTGACTCTTTGATCGAAGCACCAAACCATAAACAGCTAACCCCATTGCAAGTGAGGAATTTGTGAGGATCGGAAAGTCCAGAACCTCGAAAGAAATTCTTAGGAAAATATTGCTCTGAGCATCGAGAGTACCATCACACCGCTTTGCACACACGACCATACTCACGAGATATTAACCCACATCCTTCCATGAGAAGAAAGCGATTCACGCATTCAAGCTCAACAATCACTCAAGATCGTACCGAAGATGTCTTATATTCGTAAACCTCATAATAATGGAGATAGAATCGTACCTTCTCTTCAAAAACTGCATATGCATTTTGCATCTCTTCTAGCATTTAGTATTTGCATGCATCATAACCACCTCATTTTCAACATCCGACTGGTAAGAACTCCACCTAGTCTCGCTAAAAGTCAGCTTCAGTTGCAGTTGTTGAAGCATAACTTTTGATCAAAAGATGTCAACTGGAGCCAACCCACGGCCATATCCAGAACCAAGTTGGAGCCATCAAGGAGTCGTCCTCAAATATTAAGACCATCTTCAGAGCTACACGGGAGCCATCCCAACAGTTCGAGAACAATACAGAAGCCACTTCAAATCCCTGTCGGAGCCATTTCGTCACCAAGACCTTGCTCACAGAGGATCGAACTACGTATGGTCTGATCTCAATATGGAATTGAGTACGTAGGCAGCCCGTCCAGGGTGCGACCACCTCAAAAGGAAAAACTCCCCCTTCTTCCCCTCGGAGTCACATTGAAGCTATTCCGGAGCCACACCGAAGCCATTCATCACCACAAAAAACATCAATCACATCTAAATCCACTAATCACATCAACCCACCATTCGACTCAAAATCTAATCCAAATCGAATCCCACCAACCACTCCGATAATCTCAATCAAAATCAGAACCCACCGACCATCCCGATAATCTTCACTCAAATCTAAACCCACTAACCATCCCAGAGCCGTTACTCACAATGGGGTCACGAATTAGGACGGAGCCATCCCGGAGCCATGATCAGAACTACACCGAAGACATCCAACCATGTTTGGCAATTCAGTATGATAACAAGTTCACCCACAACAAATCCATCATATGGAGCCGACCGATCAGTCACCTCGAACTTCAACAACCACATCAAGACTATCGACCATTCTCAAGGTCACTGTCATATTAAAATCCACCAACCACCCCGGACCGTTGGTCACACCGGAGCCATCAGTGCCTACCAGAGCCATCAGCACATACTGGAGCCATCAACGCATGCTGGAGCCATCTCGGATCCTTGAAGCCATGCCGGAGCCATACCGGAGCCATCCCGAGGTTGTGATGTTACTATAGAGCCATCTGCTCACACAAAAACCTACATCCACAAACAGGGAGTTTAATTCAATTAATACATTGGTTAATCACCTCATATCACATATCATCTGCATATACCCACAAAATTTGCTCACTATCTGACGCATCTTTACACCCGCTAGACAGCTATTGCGCTACTAGTGCGGTCGACTTTTCATTTTACACCTGCTAACAGCTATTGCGCTACTAGTACGGTCGCCTTTCGTTTTACACCTGCTGGACAGCTAGCTACTAGTACGGTCGCCTTTCGTTTTACACCTGCTAGACAGCTATTGCGCTACTAGTACGGTCGCCTTTCGTTTTACACCTGCTAGACAGCTATTGCGCTACTAGTACGGTCGCCTTTCGTTTTACACCTGCTAGACAGCTATTGCGCTACTAGTACGGTCGCCTTTCGTTTTACACCTGCTAGACAGCTATTGCGCTACTAGTACGGTCGCCTTTCGTTTTACACCTGCTAGACAGCTATTGCGCTACTAGTACGGTCGCTTTTCATTTTACACCTGCTAGACAGCTATTGCGCTACTAGTACGGTCGCCTTTCGTTTTACACCTGCTAGACAGCTATTGCGCTACTAGTACGGTCGCCTTTCGTTTTACACCTGCTAGACAGCTATTGCGCTACTAGTACGGTCGCCTTTCGTTTTACACCTGCTAGACAGCTATTGCGCTACTAGTACGGTCGCCTTTCGTTTTACACCTGCTAGACAGCTATTGCGCTACTAGTACGGTCGCCTTTCGTTTTACACCTGCTAGACAGCTATTGCGCTACTAGTACGGTCGCTTTTCATTTTACACCTGCTAGACAGCTATTGCGCTACTAGTACGGTCGCCTTTCGTTTTACACCTGCTAGACAGCTTTGCGCTACTAGTACGGTCGCCTTTGTTTTACACCTGCTAGACAGCTATTGCGCTACTAGTACGGTCGCCTTTCGTTTTACACCTGCTAGACAGCTATTGCGCTACTAGTATGGTACCGAACTTGCATTCTAGGCCCGTCATAAGCCCTAGGGCTGGATATCAAGAGGTCCAGTTGAGGCACTCCTAAGCCCTCGTGCACCGTAAACCAATCTAATTGTTAGTATCATAGGCTCGTCATAAGTCCTATGGCTAGATATCAAGAGGTCTAGTTGAGGCACTCCTAAGTCCTCATACTTTCAATTGCATTATAGGCTCGTCATAAGTCCTAAGGTTAGATGTCAAGAGGTCTAACTGAGGCTCGTCATAAGTCCTCGTACTTCCAATCGTATTCACACACTCACGGTCGCATCCCAATGCACCACTAAACCGCAGTGAGAATTTTTGGCGCCCCGTCAACCTTGATCCAATTCTGCAAGGTCTTGCAAAATTGAATCAAGGGGAGCCATCTGTAGACACCAAAAATTCTCACCCCATAAAGCAAATTCTAAAATAATAAGAGGGGTCGTCGCCTTTCTTTTTTCAAAACATATTAACGTGCGTGCTAAGACGAAACCATCATTTTATAATCTTTTTCAAAACATTTCAGAAAAAAAAAACAAACACAATTTTTTGAAAATGAATTTCCATCAACAGTCCAGTTTCAAGGTCGCCCCCTTTTGTTTTTCACTTATTTTACTATCTTATTTTGTTTTGTTAATATTCTATTTATTTATTTTTATTATTTTTACTTTTATTCATCTATACACATTTTCTTATATTTTATTTTATTCTACTATTAACATTGGTATTTTTATTATCATTTCATTTCACTTCTATTTAGACACTTTTATTTTCAAACACAATCCACACTTGATTGAAGTCTGGTCTAGCCCAGTCCCTTAAACCCATTCCAACTCCAAACATTGGACCAATAGGCCCAAACAAAAATACAAAGCCCACTCATAAACCTAGATCCCACCCTTTATCATTATAAGACAACAAAAAAACCCTAAACAGTAGGGGCTGAGTTTTCTTCTTCTGGAGTCTTTTCTTCCTGACTCTTATCTCAATCGATCTCCCTCAGGGCAAGAACATTCACAACAAACACCGTGAGTAAGCTACAGCCGGCACTCCCCATAAACTGATATTCTCATTCATCCTGCTTCCTCACATTTTGGCACGCCAGTGACTCATCTTCTTCAATCCCACGTCTAAGCCCACAAGAAATCCTTTCCACCACCCACATCTCTCAGCCAAATTTCCCTAGAATCGGACCTGAAAAACGCTATCCTTCTACAAATCGTCTTCTGCTGCATTTATCCTCTCTTCTACTGCCTTTCGAATCGAAAAAAACTGAATCGGCAAGAACGAGATATCACCCCGGCTCAATCTGAACGAATTTCCTTTAGCCGAAGCCCATCATTGCTACCTCGACCTCAACCCGAAGCTCGCCACATCGTGTTTACATTGGCATTTGGAGTTCACTGCCGCTCTGAGCTCAATCGGAAACCTGTTCATCTAATGGATTATATTCATCGAGGACCATGAAGAATCAACCGGAGCCACGCGGTCTTTTCCCTCATCCGTAGCCGGTTCTTCTTCTCTGTTTCTCTCTACCTTCCTGTCGATTCACCTCGTTTTCTCTTGTTGTGTGCGATCATCATGAAAACCAGACCCATCTCGTATTCAGACTTTTACGAAATGTGGGTTATCTCACGCGAAAAGGGAAAACCGCATCCATGATGGATTTCGGTTTCCCTGGCTACATCTCTCGGTTTCATTATATCATTTTTTGGTATATACCGTCTCTGATTTTATGTTCTTACAAGAATGCTAACAGTTCTCTTTCTATATTATGTGTGAACGTGTTATGTATCGGTGGAATAGTGTGTTTGTAGCTCTTATGGTTTATCTTCACACTGGACATTTCTTTCTTCATCTTAGCCAGTGATTGCTCTGCGCACATTTTTTTTTGTTGTTGCTTTGACACTGGATGAAACTATTCCATGTTGGATCTTCAGCGTTGTTTAGCTCCGTTTATGCCTGCTACAGGCCCGAAGAGGACATGGATTGTGGTGGTTTTCTGTTACACACCTAACCGGCCCGCTGTTCAGAGGGGTTTTATGACCCTTTTCCTCCATTCTGATCATCTGCTTGGTTTCTGTTTAGATTGATTCACCGCTGATGACTTTGTCCTTATGTGTCTGGTTTGTGAAGTAAATTTGGGCAAGAAGGGTTGTCACCTCTGCAAGGCTCCGGTTGTGTTCACGTTCGAATTAAAACATGTTTACAAGGGCGGTATTTCGCTCTTCTGCACTGTCCATTCGATTATGATTCTTTTTTTTGTTTAATCTAGTTCATTCTGTTTGTGCTTTCTTGACCATTTACAGGGCATATCTGTCTGCAAAAACTGGTATTCATCCCAACCTGAGCAACCATTCTCCTTGTCTGATTTAAGTGCATGTTACAGTCTGCTTATTAGTCTTCAAGTCTTTGTTTCATGGATGCTTTCACAATAAATGTTCCCTTGGTTTCTGTTCGCATTAAAGACTGTTTGGCTTGATAGAAAAGGAGGGATTAAAGAGGTATGTGCATGGGGTTTGATTGATACTTGTTGATGGCACTAATTCCACTGAGGTTACCGCTGGATTGAACCAAGCTTGGGTTCGCTCTTTGTTCTGCTGCTCAAGCTTCGATATTGTTCCTGTTAGATTGACTCAGCACTTAGCTCATTTATGTTTGCTTCTGCTCACTGCCCATATTTCTTGTTCGGTTGAGGTACATCCGCAATTCGTTGGACATAAACCGAGACGCCTACCTTGCTGTTGGATCTGATTTTTGGGCTAAGCTTGAGAACATAGGCCCAGCTGCTTTCAAATTACGGGTCTCACTTCAGCCTATCATTGGCGAGCGGTCAACTTTTCCTTCACCATTTTTCCGTATGTTTTCATTCCAATGAGTGGATTGTTCTTTGCTTACCGATTTGCTCCCTGTATGGTATTATTTCAGTTTGCATAATGTGTGCATCTGACTAATATTTAAGTTCGAACTTTGCAACACACCCATGTGAATATTTCACTTTTTTTTTCATGTTACTAATTATGGAACATTTTGTTAATTAGACTAACTTTATCATTGTATTATTTTTGGATACACTCACAAAAATCATTTTCACTCCAAACTTTCGGTGCGAGTTTTTTTTTTTATTGTAATTGTTGTTTAAGCCTTAGTTATTATCCTTTTAAGACCAAGCCTTAGGATAGAGGGTGAACCCTAAGATTTAGGTGAGCCATGGTCCCACCTAATAAATTGGGTAATCCCTAGACCCAAACCACATCTTATTATAATAACATTTATTAATAAAAACACTTTCTCAAAATTCATCCCAATTTGATTCATCTTTTCTTCCCAAAATTTTCCAAAGCCATTAGACCCAAAAATCAAAAGCTCAAAACAACTCAAAAAGGTCCAATTTCGGCCCAATCTCAAACAAGGCCCAATTTTCCCAAAACTGAACAAGGCCCAACAAGCTCACAATCGGCCCAAAACCAACTCGGCCCACAACCAATCTTGGCTCAAGCCCAATTTGGCCCAAACCCAATGCGACCCAAACCCAATGTGGCCCATCAAGCCCAACTCGGCCCAAGCCCAGTGCGGCCCATCAAACCCAGTTCGGCCCAAAGCCAATTCAGCCCATTAGCCCAATCTGGCCCAATTAGCAAATCCAACCCGCAAGCCAAATCAGGCCCAAGCCCAATTTGACCCAAGCCCACTTTGGTCTAAGCCCATTTTGGTTCAACTTTGACCAAGTCCAACCTTACCTTAACCCAAGCGTTGATCAAGACCCAAACATTGACCAATCCAACTTTGACCCAAACATTGACCAACCCAACTTTGACCCAACCATTGACCAATCCAACTTTGACCCAAACATTGACCAATCCAACTTTGACCCAAACATTGACCAACCCAACTTTGACCCAAACATTGACCAACCCAACTTTGACCCAATCTTTGACCAATTTAACTTTGACCTAGCTTTGACCTTGACCAAAAATGTTGACCTTGACAAAAAATGTTGACCTTGACAAAAAAAAATGTTGACCTTGACCAAAAAATGCTGACCTTGACCCAACCCGAACTTCAATCCAATTCAAACCCGACCTCAATCCAAACCGAACTCGACCTTAATTCAAACCTTTTTCATCCAGCTCAATTCAACTCAACCCCAAAAAGAATTTCAAACCATCATTTTATTCAAGTTTTATTAAGTTTTCAAACAAACCAGTTTTGTGGAATTTTAAAGGAAAAACTCTTCTCACATCACAGAAAACTCTTCTCAAATGCAGAAAGTTCTTCTCACATATACAGAAAGTTTTCTCCTAAAACATTTCTCAAAATCAGTGCTTCTTTACCGAGAATTCCGAACAACTTCAAAAATTTTCCCACTCAGTTTTTTTTAACTCAAAATAAACCGTTTTCGGGGAGCAAGTAATGTCTAACCCCTTCAAAACATTTCCTCCATGGTTAGAACATCACTTGTCTTCCTTCCCATAAATAAAAATCCGAGGCGGGGCACTGGGGGCATAACCTCCCTTGTCGCAGTCTGGATCTCTTTAGGCGGGGCATTAGGGTGACAAACCTCCCCTAATTGCAGCCTAGATTTTTACAAGGCGGGGTGCTAGGGAAGTAACGACCTTCCTAGTTGCAGCCGGGATTTTAGAATCGTCTAACTCCCTTCTACTCGACTTCAATATTTTCAGTTTTTAACGTTTTAAAACCCGGGAGTTAGAGACGTTATTAGGGTTTGACCGAGAACATCTCATTCATGGTGTTTCTCTCTAAATCCTATTTTTCGACATAAATTCATTGCCCCATCTTTCGAGCCTGGGCACTTACCATCAATTAAGTGTCGTGTTCGAGGGGGTACATAGGGTAATCCCTCGGGATTATCCGCCCTTTTACAACAAAAACTGATTTTTTTCGATTTTAAAAAACTTTAAGAGAGACAATTTTGACAATCATTCCTCCAAACAATTCATTCTATCATCATCTCACTTCAAATTCGAAATATCCCAAAACATCAACCCTTTCATAATCTCAAATCCGAAAAACCTGGAACTTCTCCCAAGTTCCAATTGCCTCACACATTCAAATCATTATCTAAACTCCAAATCATTCCAAACTCAAATCTCTCAAATCCTCAATCCCGACTTCTTTCAAACTTCTATAGTCTCATAGGCCCGAGCGCCCCACAGACTCGAACATCTCAACCTTTCCATCATTTTAAGATTCAAACGTCTCATAGACCCGAGCGTCTCACAGACTAACCCCTTAAACACCTGAAAAAACCTTTTAAAACTCCAAAATATCCAAAAAACCCAAAAACTTGAACTACGTAAGGTCTGATCTCAACAGGGAGTTGAGTACGTAGGCAACCCACACAGGGTGCGACCCTATTCCAATAAAAAACCCTTTTCCCACTCTATAAGGTGTTCTTCATACCTTTCAATTCACTCAAGCCTTCTTCGGCTCCCGCAAACTTCAAACAACCAGACACTAAGTCTTGTCTATTCACTCAACCTCAGACTTTTCCCAATTCTCATTATACACTCATCCGAATTCACCCATTCCTCTTCTGGGTGCTAGCTTTGCAGAAAAGCTCACCTCATCCACTCTCTTTCTCTCTCCTCACCTAATCCTATCCTTGGCTTTTAAATGAATCTCTCTAAAAAGGTTTTGAAAGAATGTAATCCTGACAATTGGAGACCGAGGTTTCCTCGGGCACCAATCCGAAGTCGTGGTCATTGCCACTTCTAAGGGGTGTAACCCAGTGCGAACCCACACAGAATCTTTGGTATGACCAGATAAGTCCTATCCACAGGCAGCAAATTCAGAGTCAACCAAACGGTTCTTAGAACCCTCCTTCCCTTCCTTCCTAGTAGCTTAGGTCAAACTAGGTGGCGACTCTAGTCAATTCCGCCCTTAGGGCATAAGTCCGCGTGGAGCCCATTGAGAGCGGGTGTAGTGCACACTTGCATTCCCCTTTATGCTTTCTGGGAAAGACGGACGATATAGTAGGTATTTGAGGGCTGCCATGAATAACGGGTTTTCACCCTCCACAGAATGGCAAATTCTTAGGATCTAGACTTCTTAGTTAGACCGTATTTTAGATAGACCCCCCTCATACCGAAAAATCACCCTCCACAGACACGTCCTAAGTCCTCAGGTAATGCTAACCTGTAGGCTACGGCTCCAACTCTTTCGGTGATAGTGTACGGCCCTACAAACTTTGGGCTCAGCTTGCCCTTCTAACCAAATCCGAAGACACCCTTCATACGTGAAACGCGCAAGAACACTTGGTCGCCCACGGCGAACTCAAGGTCGCGTCGTCACACATCCGCATAGGATTTCTGTCTATCTTGGGCTGCCTTCATATTAGCTCGAATCTGCTGAACTTCAGCTTGCACTTGTTCAAGGTACTCCGGTCCTATGATGACCGCTTCACTCGACTCATCCCAACACAAAGGTGTACGGCAAGGTCTACCGTATAGGGCTTGGAAAGGCGACATCTTAATCGAAGCGTGATAGCTATTATTGTAAGAAAACTCGATAAGATGAAGCTTATCTAACCAACTCCCCTGAAAGTCTAAGGCACATGCCCGAAGCATGTCCTCCAGTGTCTGGATGGTCCTTTCTGTCTGACCGTCGGTCTGAGGATGGAAGGCGGTACTCAGCTTCAATTCTGTACCCAACGCTTCTCGTGTAGCTCTCCAGTATCTCGAAAGAAATCTGGTGTCGCGGTCAGATACAATTGTTTTAGGGACTCCGTGATGTCTGATAATCTCCTTGTCGAACAACTCAGCTAGCTTTACTACCTTCTAGGTGTCCTTCATCGGTATGAATCTGGCAACCTTGGTAAGGCGATCAACTACAACCCAGATCATGTTGAGTCCTCCCCTAGCAGGTGGGAGTCCTACAACAAAATCCATGGAGATATCATGAAACTTCCACTCCGGAACTGGCATAGATTGTACCATTCCGCCCGGTCTACGATGTTCAAATTTCAATTTTTGGCATGTTAAGCATCTCAATACAAATTCTGTCACGTCCGATTTCATTCCAGACCACCAGAAGTACCTCTTCATGTCTTTGTACATCTTGGAGGCTCCCGGATGGACTGACAATGTGGAATTGTGTGACTCTCGCAGGATGCGATCCCTTAGCTCAGCATTGCTTCAGGGGACGCATAGCCTGCCATTCAACCGAATCAAACCATCTTCGTGTAGCTTGAAGTCATACTTTTTCTTCTCAAATGTACCATTTTTGATCTTTTGTCTGATTTCGGTTAGGTAAGGGTCGCTCAACTGAGCGTCTCGCACCTCGTCAACCAAGCTAGAAGAAGCGAGTAGCGAATGGAGCGAGTGTGATCGACGGCTCAGGCCGTCGGCTACAATGTTTGCCTTCCCTTCCTTATACTGTAGGTCGATGTCGTAGTCAGAGAGAAACTCCATCCACCTTCTCTGTCTCAGATTCAGTTCTTTTTGAGTGAATACATACTGGAAGCTCTAATGATCGGAGTAGATGGTGATGCTTACCCCATAGAGATAGTGTCACCATATCTTCAAGGCGAAGACAATGGCTCCTAACTCTAAGTCATGTGTCCAATAATTCTCCTCATGCTTTTCCAGCTGGCGGGAGGCATAAGCTACAACCTTGCCATGCTGCATGAGTACGCATCCCATTCCTTTGCCTGATGCGTCACAATATACCTCAAATCCCTCGGTGCCCTCTGGAAGAGTAAGGATGGGCGCTGAGGTCAATGAGTCTTTAAGGCTCTGAAATGATACTTCGCACTCGTCTGTCCATACAAACGGTGCATCTTTCTTCATCAGTGTAGTCATGGGCTTGGCGACTTTCGAGAAGTCCTTTACAAATCTCCGGTAATAACTGGCTATACCAAGAAAGCTCCGAATGTCGGTAACAGTCTTAGGTCTAGGCCATGATCGTACAGCTTCTATCTTTGAAGGGTCAACCAAGATACCTGCGCTCGAGATGACATGACCAAGGAATGATACCTGATCTAGCCAGAATTCGCATTTGGAGAACTTTGCATACAGCTGGTTCTCGCGCAATGTCTCAAGCACTTTCCTCAAATGAGTTTCATGTTCCCCTACTGATTTGGAGTATACAAGTATGTCGTCAATGAAGACAACCACTGAAGTGTCCAACTGCTCACTGAACAGACGATTCATGAGGTCCATGAATTTAGTTGGTGCGTTTGACAAACCGAATGGCATCACTGTGAATACGTAGTGGCCATATCTGGTACGGAATGCCGTTTTCTCAATGTCTTGCTCTTTGATAGCAATTTGATGATACCCGGAACGGAGGTCAATCTTGGAGAAGACTGATGCTCCTTTCAGCTGATCAAATATCGTTGATGCGTGGTAATGGGTATTTATTTTTTACTGTGACCGCATTCAGGTCACGGTAGTCAATGCAAAGTCAGAGGCTACCGTCCTTCTTCTTCACAAAGAGGACCGGTGCTCCCCAGGGTGATACGCTCGGGCGTATGAACCCTTTGTCAAGAAGGTCTCGTAATTGCTCCTTTAGTTCAGTCATTTCAGCAGGTGCCATGCGGTACGGTGCCCTAGCAATGGGACCGGTACCTGGCAAAAGATCAATTTCAAATTCCACTGCTCTCGGTGGTGGCATGCCGGGTAGCTCCTTAGGGAATACGTCGGGAAATTCGGATACAATCGATACATCTTCACTGAACTCTAGATCTCTCTCCAGGTCTTGTACGTAACATAGATATACTTCATGGCCCTTTCAGAGCTCCCGGTACATAGCCATAGCAGATATGAGTGTGGTCGAAGGCTCTCTCGGTCTCTGGCGGTAAGATACGGTAATCCCAGAAGGACTCTTGAGCAGCAATTGATGCTCGGCGTAGAGGATTCTACCCTTGTGCCGCTCCAACCAATTCATTCCGATGATTAAGTCGAATCCCAATCATTAAACTCGATGAAGGAGATGGGAAACACTTTGTTTTTGATTTCGATGGTGGCTGATTGATAGTATTTGGTGCACTTTACTCGCTCCTTCGATGGGAGAGTAACCTTGAAGTTCGGTAGCTCATCCGCATCTAGCTTCAACCTCTTCACAAAAGATGGTGATACGAACGTGTGAGAGGTGCCGGAGTCGAATAACACATTGGCTTCAATGCTGTTCACTGGGAATGTTCCCGTTAAGATAGTGCCGCTTCTGCCGGCTTGTGCTTCGGTGAGGATACTCAGGTTACCTTCGGTACCGAGTCCACAACCTATTGAAGTCACAATTGGATGAGTATTGATGGTGGACACAAGTGGAATTTAAATCAACACTGCTCTTTATTGATAAACCAACCATCATATATACCGTGTCTCTAATACACGTTACTAATCGATTACATGATACTATGAATTTAATACTTCCTAAAGGTAAGGTTCAGGCGTCCTGGTTTCATGTGTGTGGCATTGATTATTGCCGATGGTGCCGTATTCAACTTGATCTTGCTGATCCCGTGATACAGCATCCTAGAGTTTCCACCCATGATTAGGGCATCTCCCGATCTCAATACCAATTTCTGTGCGAGGTCCACACGCTTCTGCTCGCTATACATAAAGATTGCGTCATCACCAATGGACCAAGACACTACGGGCACTCCTTGTTCAAGAGATTCCGCTGTCTCATCCTTGTCTTGGTGTAACCCAAGTCGTCCTTCTTTCTCATAGAAGTTGACGATACAAATGTCCGCTTCAATTGCGGGGATCGGATCATGTTCGCATTGCTGTGCAAGTTCTACTGCTTGTGTGATGAGTGTCTGAAACTCTGGAGGTATCATCGGTGGTGTTGCTCCGTCTTGTGTTCGTGTCTCTTGGTATGTCTTGGTATAAGGATTCCAGTCCTTTCCTAAGCACATCATCTTCAGCTTCATCTTCGCTCCACCGGGGAATTCGGGTGTGTAAAATCCACCTTGACTCGTTCCTAGCTCGTTGCACCATCGAATGATTGAGATTTGCGCTTCGAGTGTCAGGTATCCCCTTAATAAGATCATACCTGGTCGGATGACCTGACACTGTTCGTTGGTGTAGTAGTGGTTGGTGATGTCGATCTCTTCTTGATTCAGGTTTACCGGTATCGGATAACAGATACTAAAGCTTCCTATGGTTACAAATTTCGTCTACGATGAGTACTAGTTCCAACTACTTCATTTCATGCTCATTACACACTTCAATTTATTTACTCATGCATTCATTCATACGATTACTCTAATACTTAGACATGCTTCCCAAGGATTAAAGGTTCGGATAATTACCTGGGCCGGACTTAGAACCGGACCCATCACGGTCGATAACATGAAGGACAGGCTGCCTCTGAGGTGCACCCCTCTACGGTCCCCGGGATCCCTGTCCTTATGGTGCCTGCTGGGTCGGTGCATCGCCAGATGCAACCTCCTTGCCTTCCCTCTGCTTGTAGCTTTGGAAGTTCCCCTTTTGCTTGGCATTCTCTGGGCATCTGTTGGCTGTGTGTCCTGGTTTCTGGTAGTTGTAGCACTTGATTTCTCTCCCATAACAGTCCTTGACGGGATGGTCTTGATTGCACTTTCTGCACACATAGGTGCGGCCATCGGAGAAGGTTTTGGTGAAACCTGAGCCAGAACCTGAGGTTTAGAGGGTTAGCACATGTGTGCGTGGATATACTAGATATGGTACTTGTACGAATACGATTTAGGAATGGAAGTTTACCCTTAGGTGGGTGTGATCTCAGTGGCTTCGCAGCCACCGGTGCAGATGAACCAAGCTGAAGAAGCTCAACTGGTTTGCCCTGCTCAGCATGGGCACTGCTCTCACTTGGGAAGTTCTTTTGAGTTTGATGAAAGAACTTCCCTTTCTTCTTTTTCCAGCTTTTACCCTGGTTCTGCTCCTCGGCACTTGTGTTCTTACTATTAGCCTTGCGCTTCAGCGCGGTTTCTTCATCCCTTAGCTGGCAAGTGATTTCGACGCGAGAAGCGGCGTGATAACACTCTTCGAGTTTCAGGTATTAGCCGGGATTCTTAATTAAGAGAGGATAAAGAAGAGATTCAAGAAATTCAAGGAAATTTAGGAAATTAGGGAATTGAAATGGTACTAAGGGTTAGCCGATATTTACCTGAAGGGAGGTAAATCGAGTGTAGCCCATACCGTACCGAAGGCGATGGCTCAGACCGCCATAGAAGCGATCGACCAACACCTGGCCGGTGTATCCTAGATCGGGTAGAAGACGGAGGATGGAAGTGAAGGTTCTGTAGTACTCATAGACAGACATCTTCTCTGTCATCTTCAAGGCATCCAGCTCTAGCCTTTTCTTAGTTTTCACATGCTTCGGGTAGTATTTGGAACGGAGAAGTAAGGCAAAGGACTCCCAGTCGAAGGTGGGGTCGTTGACATGCTCATGCTTGACCAGCTTCCACCAATCCATGGCTGCGTCTTTCAGATAGTAGGCAGCAACTCTAACTCGAACTCCAGCAGGAGCTTCAAGGGTTTCAAACGACGTCTCCATCTCGGAGATGTAGGCTTCTAGCTTAGCCGGATCACTCTCGCCCCTAAAGCAAGGAGGGCGGAGTTCCGCTACAGCTTTTACCCAGTTAGCTTCTCTGGGTGGCGGGGAGGGATTGGTCCCGCTTGGTTCTATTGGTTTTGTTGGTTTTGTTGCATCGCATTGATTACTTGGGGTAGCATCTGCGCTACCGTGGCGGTGACGATCTCGACTATCGTCTGCGCTCCGGGTCCGTCAGATGTCTCTCCCCTAGGTCGGCCTCGACCTCGTCCTGACATCTGAACATTTAGCATTTACATTAGGCTTCGCAAGATATGACCTACAAGTCTTGGAATTTAAACAAGGTATCGTTCCTAAGAACGTCAAGGGTATCCGTCGTTAACAACGGTAGTTCCTAGTTAGGTTTCTAAGTATCCGTCTTAAGACGGTTGAAATCCTAACTAGGTAATCCCCTATGCTCAGTAACTAAGGACATCAGAGCGTAACTACGCTCTGATACCACTTTTTGTAACACCCCTACCGTTAATCCTATGCTTACCGTCTAATCGTCCTGTTAATCCTATCAGTTCGCAGCGGAATACTACTACTTACTACGGCGGGTGGTACAACGCCGCTAACCGCCCATACCGCTAGCTAGGCTTACCTTACTTACAGTAACGGTCTGATGAACAAAGTATACCGAGCTACTTAAACATTACTTACTGAATACAAAATACCATTTGCCTACATTAATGGATTACCGAGTGCTAAAGTATATTCAAATTACATCATTTCCAAGTTTGCCAAAAGAATGAGTTCCAACCTCTACTCATCTATACCAATGCTCCATTCTTTCATTATCCAAAAAGGTGTACCCCATGGTACACCGGCTAATCAAAACCTACAGCTGTGTACTACTTAGTACACCATTCACCATCCATTGTTTACAATACAAAAGAAGACAAAGAAATTAAGCTACGTCTCTTCACCGTCTTCATCCGTCTCTTGTACCTGCGTGTAGTAAAAACATCGCCCCAAGGGGCTCAGCAAAAGCTGTGCATGAACTCCGCATATACCGCGTGCTAGCTAGGGCACGCCGACTACTTGACGTCCACTAAACATGCGGTTCATTAATTTCATACATACATGCTTTACATACAACATACATGCATATACAATACCTTATACAAGTCAAGGCAACCATACAAATAGTGCACACAATGCTTACCTTCGCAGTGTTAGCCAAGTTACGCATCCGGGTTAATCGGAATGCTATTTACTCTTTACTCATTACACATTCTTACTCTTACTTTACTTACTTTCTTCCATTTACTTACTCATTCTTATTTACTTACTCATACTCAAGTTAAGTCGGTATGACCTCCGGCCCGGGGACTACACCGTCCCACCACCGGGATTTACTTGACTCACCAATCCGGGATGCTACCCACTTAAGGGATTTGGGCCGCGGACCAGTTCAAGAGTCAGGAATTGGAGCCAACCTCTCGTGACTCCGCATCCTCACGCGTGGCCGAAACTATATCGAACTTCTACTCATTCCAATTTAATTACCAATTTAAGTTAGATGGTTAGCTTGTTAGGAATAAGTTAGAAGTCCAAAGTCAACACATTCGGTCACAATACAATATATCATACATACACACATTCTTTAACATCCATTCATTCATGAATTAACAAACTAAGATTTAAGAAAAAATTCACACACACAACACTAATATTCACAGTATGCATAGTAACTCTGATTCGTGCATTTATTTTATTTGGTGATCAATAGCACACAACACACAATCAGAGTAACCAAGATAGCATACGGGGCATGAGGAATCATACCGTTCACGTTGGACGTGTATCCAAACGTTCCTTGGTGCTCACAAATCAAGTCCTTAACAAATGTTTGGTTGATTAATTTAACTCATTAACTTAATTCGATTAATCTTAAGTTTCCTAAGTCTACTTACTAAGTCCTTCCATTCTTACATTACACATTACTTACTTATCTTCTTTACTTAAGTTTATTTCCTTAACATTGTACATTGATATGTACACTTATATATATGAGGGTAGAATATATATATATATATAGTATATATATATATATATATATAGATATATATGTATGTTATATTATTTAATTTAATTTTTTTTTACTCGACGGAATTAAAGTCCGGACGAAGTCCGGTCCATTCCAGTAGCTTCATTACGGAAATTTCTGGCCCGACCGAACTTGCAAGTCCGGTCGCAGTTCGGTCCATTCCAGAAGGTTGGAGACGGGAGAATTTATGGTCGACCAAACTTGCAAATCGGTCGTAAGTCCGGTCCAGTCCAGAAGACTCACGTCTTGTGATTCTGGGCTCGACCGAACTTGCAAGTCTGTCGCAAGTTCGGTCCATCCAGAAGGTTTCAGACGGGAGAATTTCTGGTCCGACCGAACTTGCAAGTACGGTCGCAAGTTCAGTCCATTCCAGAAGATCCATATTTGGATTCGGGGCTCGCCGAACTTGCAAGTCTGGTCGCAAGTCCGTCCGGCCCAGTACTTTAGTTAAAAATCTGTTTTCAGTCCTCTTTTTACCCATTCTTCCCCATTGTTCCTACAGTATTCCACATGTTTTTAGCACTAATACACATCTAAATCATGTTGTTTTCATTCCTTAATTCATTACACAAATCCTATAATAGCTTACACTCTTGTCTTCCCAAATTCCATTCCAACAACATCACATAGGTTCTTCTCTAGTTCATTTTGTTACAGATTTCACTCTAACTCTCTCCATCTTTAGTCCCTCTTCTAATGTCATTTCTAGTACCTCTAATGCATTACAAATACATTAACTATCTCTCCCAATATACCCTCTTTTCTCTATCAAAATCGTACAACCCTACATTATCACCTAGTTTCTAGTTCACTAAGTGTTCTAGTCCTAGGTAAATTTTGACATAACCTCCCCTAATTTTTATACTCTCACCACATTATTTCACTCACATATGATCCACAACACATGTTTATAATCAATATCAATATACCCAATTTCTCACACACAAATACTACACTAAGCAACATTAAATTCCTACACTCAAACACTAATTCCCATTTAGGTTTCAACAAGCTATTCCATGTCTTTTAAGGGTTTTAAGCATTGAATTCTACTACACATTACACTACTGCA
Source organism: Limonium bicolor (assembly GCA_023374045.1). Taxonomy (NCBI): domain Eukaryota; kingdom Viridiplantae; phylum Streptophyta; class Magnoliopsida; order Caryophyllales; family Plumbaginaceae; genus Limonium; species Limonium bicolor. Next base: position 4,330,558 of record CM041781.1, on the reverse strand, counting down.
CAATGCCATTTTCATTACTCATTCAAACTTCTAAAATTTACATACATATATATATATAATATATATAGATATATATATATATAGAGATATATATATATATTATATATAATATATATATATATATATATATATATATATATATATCTATATATAAGGCTACACAAAGGTGAGTATCATTACCTTGTTTCTCTTCTAGTTTTTTTTCTTCTTCTTGCTTCCTTCTCTCTCTACCGGTTATGGTACACCAACAACTCTAACATTATAACCCATACATACACACCATTTCAATACTAAAAACTAACCCTAAACATTATTTAAGCTTTTAATGTAAGTTTTAGGGTTTAGAGATATATTACCTTCCAAGGGTTTATGTAATGCTTGGAACAGCTCAAGAATAATCTTTCCACCCTTTCAAGAATGCCAAAATCGGCTGGGTACAAAAGGAGCAAGCAAGATTTTTAGCTCAAATTTCGTTTTGCCCTTAAGGCTAGAAAAACAATGGAGTTTAAGAAGATTTTTACCTCAAAATGAAAGGAGAAGAAGGTGGTTCTAGTGGTGGTCTTGAAGCTCCAAATGCTCCTTACCCATGGAGATGAAATTTGTTGTTTTGAATTTCGGAAAGATAGAAGCGTTCCCCTTGATGAGAGGATTACAATGGTGTAATTTTTACAATTTTTGGAGAAGGTTTGATGGAGTAACAAGAGGAGAGAAGGTGGTATTTTTGTGAGTTTCTTCAAGCTCCCATGGCAACCGGTTGGAGAAGAAGAGAAATAGAGAGGAGGAGGGGCTGTGTGTGTACGTGAGAGAGGAGAATGGAGATAGGAGAGAGAGTGTGAGGTAGAATAAAGTAGGTGAGTGTTTTACTTTATTATTTTGTTGTTTTGTAAATGAGTAAGTGAGTGTGTGAGAGAGAGGAGAGGGATCGGCTGGCACCACACACACACACAAACTTTGCTTTTTATTTTAAAAGTGGACACCTAAGTTTTAGTTATTTATGTTTCTACCCCACAACTTCCCGTTTTTGACAGTTTTTACTAATTTCTCGTTTTATTGATTTTATTGGTTCTAAAGCTTCACTACTATTTATTAATGATTATTTAGTTGACCAAAATTGTTACGAGTCTATTTGACCCGCTTAAAGACACGTTTTCCCGGTTATCTCGAAAAGCGTGCTTTAAGGTTCGTTAGTGTTTTTAATCCGTTTCAAGGATCCGTTTTCTTCGGGATTTGCTCCCTCATGTTTATTTACACTTAATTAAGCCTCTAAATTACTTATTAGCCTAATTAATCATTATTTTAATTACGGGGTATTTCATTTGAGGACTTGAGAATTGGGACTCGGAAGGAGAATAAGCAACCGAATGACCGGCGGTGTACAGTATGGTTTTCTTGTAGCCTGCTTGCTAACGAGGTGTCCCTCGGCTTGTGTGCTATTTGTTTATGTGTGCCGACTAAACAAGATAAAGCATGCAACCGGTTTATTGTATTGTTGTGTGTGTTTGAAACTAACATAACTTACCTTGAGAACTTACTAACAATGTTTAGTAAAGAATTGTGTAGAATAAGGAACACTCCCAAATATTGTTTTATTAGTAACCGAAAGAGGTTAACTAACAAACATTGACTCTGAGACTTCTACTAACTAGAACTTGGGGGGAGTTAGGAATCCGGAATGGTACCGGCACATGTGTATTGGGGGAGGTCGGTATCCTTATCAGATCCCGACTTCCAAATATGACTTGTCTTCAGACTCGTCGCCTAGAGTCGACATACAGACTCGGTCACCTCGATTTCTGTTCGTGGTGGGAGGCATTACTGAGATGGTGTGGTGGGATCTACCTAAATCCTTACTAATTCTAACAAATATTGTTTATGTAAACCAATGGAGCTGATAACTCAATGGTTAGGGTTACTTTTGACCCGACAAGATAAACAATGAATTAAGAAGCAACCATTCTAATTAAAGAACGGTTGTCTTGTTTAAGATAAGATTTGAGATAAGAGTTAAGATAAGACTTGAGATGAGATAAGACTTGGACTGAGAATAAGAAAATCATAACCTAAGGAGTTAAAAGATTAATTCACTTACTTAAGGAGCGCTTTTAAGTCGTTCATTGTGTTTGAACTATAATTGGTCATATGTGGTGTGGTGCTTATTGCACTTCTTATTTATGTTGTGTTATTAATCAACCGCATGCTATCGACAAGTAGTCGTCGTAGCCCCGTTAGCTTGGGGGCTATAAGAGAATCGTACCAGCAAAGGTGCTGACCCCCTCGGGGGCAACTCTTTAAATTTTGCAGGTGAATGACAGAAGACGACCGTCATGAGAGTAGGATCGGGTAGGAGTACTTCGGGTTGTTTTCCTTTTTGTTGCATGAGTTGTGCAAGTACACTCGTCTAGTAAATAGCTTGAGATGTAGTATGGTGTATTAGGATGTGAGATACTTGTATTAAGAATATGTATTTGGTTAAGATTTAGTATACACTAAGGTTCGGTATGTTCGGGTCCATCAGACCGTAGCTAGATCTTGGAGTATTTAGTAAGCCTAGTTAGTCATGTGGGTGACTAACGGCGGTAACACCAAATGTTGTAAGAATTCCGCTGCAATGTTGATATACGTGAATAGAGGTTTATGAGTTATTGACAGTTTATGAGTTGGGGTGTTACACCAAGAGAATACTATGTCACAGAATGACTCGTTACGTAGTCAGACTTACTCTAATGCTATTATCAGTTAGACCTCTTCTGTCACCAGACTTACTCTGTTGCCATTATCAACAAAATCTTGGGTTCTAACACACTTCTAATAAATAATAAACACCTGAAGAAGTAACACCTCCAACTACCCTAGTACTAACAATGACAACTGAGAAAATTAGACCAAAGCCACTTAAGGGAAAAATCCACCAAGCAGAGTATAAGCCGAAAGCATCTAATAGACAAAACAAAAACTTAAGCAAATGATAACCATAACGATAAGGATCAAGACTAACTGTGAAACAAGACACAAACTAAAAAGACCTAATTGTATGAGCAGTGTCTCCTCTCATGCAACTGGGCATCTCCGAGAGTCGCCTGTTAGTTCAGCACGATTTGACCTATTATCGGTGTTAGCGAACAAGCTAGTGAAATCCATGGATGCAACCGTGACATGCAACACCGAAATCTCTGTTCACTCCCACCGATTTTCCCACCGCCCTTCTTGGGGGATAAAACAATGAAAAATTCACTAGGCTACAATCTAAAGCGCATCTCACCATGCATCCAGTGATTACTAATTCAATCAACAGATTGCAAATGCACCCCAATCTACAATGTTCTTCAATCATGCATCCACAGATAGTCGCAAAAAAAAAATCAAGACCGCCTTCCCCAACCCTTAACCCTTCTCCTCAGCCTTGCGCTTCTCATCCTGCCCGTACTCCCATCCATGCTCCATGTTGACGGAACAGAGCCAACGTCTGGCCTGCCACCTTCCACCATGGACGAAGCTGAATTTATCATCAACACCATCCCAAACCTATCTTATCCTCGGCTCCCATCAGCCCTTGATAGAGCAATAGAACAACGAAAAGACTTGTCTGCAATCTAAGAGTCAATTACTGCTTCTTCAGCGTCAACAGTAGCACGCCAAATCCCTGTTTGTTGTTGGATGGTGTTGTATCCCTTCTTGTTACACACATCTCAACCCCAACCTCAGTGAATAACACTCAGCACCACCGTTCCCTATTAACATGCACACTGACCCGGGTTCGCTTTATGAGAAACTATCTTCATGTGGGAAGATTAGTCCAAGCAAACCTCAAATCCTAGTATGAAGCCCCAATCAGTATGGGATAAACTAATATTGCTATACTGTAGAACCAAACCAAAGCAAGATGAAACCCTCGCTGAAGAGGGACAAAATTAGAAGAGAAATTTCTAATTTAGTAGGCAAAACAAGGAGCAAACCCACAAAGAGGATAAAAAGAGAAACTGCACCTAAAAGGAAGAGGGTGACTCGGAAGAGAAACATAGCGGTGGGAAAATACAAAGAAGAGAATGCTTCTCCCCTCTCCCTGTTTTTTTTTTTTTTGCCTGTTAAGGCAAGGGAACTATTAATTCCAACCAAACTAAATTTGAAGAAATAGATTGTGAACTCGAATAAGTCAACTTAAACTTTTGTATAACCTAATTATACTGAATTACAACATCCTTTGAACCTGGTCAAGGAAAATCTAATACTCAACTCAATTGAAAAACTCGCAATCAGCTACCCAATAAAAAAGCCAAAATGTATTCTAAAAATATCAAATAGTAATATTATTGAAACTTCCTTGTGTTTAGTTATGACATAATAGTACTGTCATACCAACATTACTTATCTTACTTACTTAATCACTATCAAATTCATATCAACTTGACTTATGCAACATCACATGCCGTATTTGATATAATGATTATACGAATTTTAAAATTCAATTTTAAATGTAACATATACGGTAACAGTGTGATATTTTAGACAATTTATTTGTTTATACCCTAGCTCCAACCTTTACTCTCGGCACCAACATCACCATAATACAAGTAACAACACCGCTACTCACGGCGCATCACCATCACCAATCACACTGATAAGTGATTTGGATGTAGTGATTTAAGGCCACATTCCCCCAATCTAGTGAACAAATTAACCTCTTAAACCATTGTATACCTTCCTATTTCATTATTTTAGCATTTTCTCATTTTGTTGTAAAATACTTAGTTTAGTGTTACTTCTGTAGCTAACCACTCTACAAGCGAGTTTCATTCGCATCTTGTGCACTAGCCGATGCTCACCCGGTATCGGCTATGGGTCAGTCACATTGCCAACTCATCAATGTCAGGAAGTTGCTACAAAGGTGCATGTAGATATTCTAGAAGATATGCACTCTCAACAAAAGTAGGCAATCGGCTGACAACTGATCTTGATTGCATGTCGGTTAACCTTGTTTCCTTTCAATGTCAGAAGATCATAACTACCTATTTTTATACAGATATTTGGCACAACCTCATTGGCTCTGCAGAGATGGAAAGGATCGACTTGGGGTGATAAATAACAATTGATGCACAACCGATCTCGGTTGCACATTAGTTTGCTCCGACAAATATCACTCCACTAGCCTAAAAATAGGGGCTCATTTTGCTCACTTCACCTATAGGAGCTTCACCCACACTTAGGGGGTTAGCATTCGGTTATTCAGTTCTACCAGAAAACCGAATTAGAAATAAAAGTTCAATTTTCGGTGTTTGTTCGGTTTATAACCGAATTTCAGTCTGAGGACCGAAATAACTGATAACCGAATAATCAAATTTTTTAAGTCGATATCGAGAACTGACCCGAAAACCAAAATTTCTTTAATTCAATTTTCTGTTAGAACCGAATTATAAAAAGAACCAAAATATTTTGTATAAAACCGAATTATAATAAGAATCAAATTAATTATTAAACGCAGAGTATAACATATAAACTTATTTGGTTATTCGGCCCAAATAACTCAACTCTAGAACCGAAAACCAAACCGAAATAGATTTCAGTTTTACTCGAATAACCGAAAAAAAAACCCGAAGTTATTTTAGTTCTCGGTTATAACCGACTAATCGGAACCGAATGCTCACCCATGCCCTCACCTTTGTCTAAGCTCCCCTAGATAGGTTCTAAGAGTAGAAAATGTAAACACATTAGCATTGTAAATATTCAATCCAAAAGTCCTTATAAAGGCAGTTCTATCTTTTGAGTGCTTGATTCTCCATTTCTTTAACATCAAAGATCATCATTTCTCTCTAAGCTCCAAATCCCTAAAATAAAGCCAATTATAGTGTTGATAATCTGTCTTCAGCATGCCAAAAGTCGAGGTTACCGGTTGAGAACGAGAGAGATTGGACAGTGGTAGCCACCTAACTATCATGACACATACCAAGTGGTCCCTGCAACATCGGTTTACAATCATAAAGATGATGAGTGAGTTACATCCCTTGTCACGAGAGTGTGGGGATGGCAAAAGGCCATTCAGGTCTATGGCATGAGAAACCCACTACATCATAGAGAAAAATGAATCCCACTGGGATCTCGATGGAAAATGGGTAACCAAGCATTCCCTAGCAGAATTACCTTTATATTGACCCAGATCGCTAACCCATAGCTTACCTTTTATTTATTTCTTTACCTATCCACAAACCTACAAAACACAACAAGAGTAGCTAAACAGCTAGATATTCTTAGATTTGATACCCTATCGAAAAAACTTGCCCACTCCAATGGCTGGTACACTGCCGATGTACGTATTTTCCTCCGTGCTTCGACTATCTATGCCCATTAGAAGAAAGGACGACTGGTTATCGAGCGTTCATTCATGTCTATACTGTAGTCATGGGATCATGAATACATATCTCAAGGTGTTATGCGAACACAACAAATTTTTGGCACCATTGCCAAGGAAATTGGTGTTTTTGTTTTCCTACCTAGTCGATTTAGTTTTGTATATATTAGTATTATTTCTTGTGCATATCTAATTTTATTGGCTATATGTGATTTTGTGTATTGTATGTGCTATATGTGTTATTAATGTTCTTTCTGCATATTTTGTAGCTTCTCCTTCGTGTTAGTATACATTTGTGAGTTTAAACGTTCTCTCATTCTTCACATTTGGATCGGGCCCCAAGTTGACAACTTATTAGCAAGTAGTCTCAATCGTAAACTAGTCATCCCTCAAGGATCAATCCATCACAGACTCACGCTGTTAACAAGGTTAGGGCTGAGAAAATAAGAAAAATAATGGATATTTCGTGGACAACACGAAGTGGCAAGCCAACTGACCCCCAAATGGTGTCAGTTGTTGCTTAGTTGCATGCCCGATCCAGGTAAGTAAGGTAGACACCAAACAACGTTATTTTGGTGTGTGTCTGATACTGTGGCTCCGCGTCACCCTTCCTTATTCTTCTTCTTTTTTTTTCCCACCAGTGGAGAACTAAGCACCAAATTTGATAAACATGGTACCGTTAGCTTCTTTTTTCCATCAAATTTGATAAACTTGGTACCGTTAGCCTCTTTCTTCTGTGAAATACCCCAAAATTTAAAATAGAGATTAATTAGGCTAATTAAGATTTTAGGGGCTTAATTACACCTAAATAATCATGAGGGAGCAAATCCCGAAGAAAATGGATCCTTAAAACGGATTAAAAACACAAACGAACCTTAAAGCGTGTTTTTTGAGAAAACCGGGAAAACGTGACTTTAAGCGGGTTAAATAGACCCGTAATAATTTTGGTCAACCAAATAGTCATTAGTACATTATAATGAAGGTCTAGAACCAATAAAATTAATTAAACGAGAAAACTCCGGAAAACGGGTCCCGAAAGTGAATAGTGCAAAAAAGATAATAAAAGTTGTGGGGTAAAAGCATAAATAAGCTAAGTTAGTGTGTCCCCTTTGCAAATAAAAAACTAAAACACACTTGTGTGTGTGTGTGTGTGGAGCCATCCAGCATGCCCACCCCTCTCTCTTTTATTTCTCCTAATTAACTAAAGGACAAGGAAAGGAAGGAAATAAGTACAAAAGTGAAAAGTGGAATCTCTCTCTCTCCTAAACTCCTCTCTCCCACGTTTTATTTTTCCCTTACTGCCTTCTTCTTCTTCCTTGCCCAGCAATGGCGATTTCTCACCCCTTCTCCAGATCCTCTCTTCTTCTCCATTTTTGAGTGTCCAAATCAACTCCAAACTCAACAAAATTTACACCACTGCACTCCTCTCTTCTTGAGCTTTCTTTTCCACCCTTCAAAAATCAAAAAGCTCACAACTCTTCACCATGGCTGTAGCACATTTTGGAGCTTGAAGACCCCCATTGCAATCCCCTTCATCTCCTCTGGGTTCTAAGGTAAAAATAGTCTTCAAAGTCCAATTTTTTTCTGGCTTTTAAAGGCAAAACGAAAATCTGAAATGAGCCTTGTTCTTCTCCCTCTTCTAGCCGGTTTTGGTGTCCCATTTTGGAGCTGGAAACCTTCTCTCCTTTCTGTTCAAAAGTTTCTCTAAGAGCTTAAGGTAATACCCTCTTGCAAACCCTAAATTTGTATTAAATGTAAGTGTAGTTAAGGAATGATTTTTACAAGTGGTTTGGTGGTGTGTATGGCTGTAGCCTGTCGGTTTTGGTGGGGAGAGGATAAGAGTAAGAATTCAAGAAACAAGGAATGAGGAAGAAGGAGAGTGAAGGAAGAGAAAGAAAAGCTAGAGAACACAAGGTAAAGACACACACCTTGAGCTAGTTTGATTATGTGTTTGTAACAGTTTTTAATGTTTAAAAAGAAGGAATTGGAAGGGTTTGGATAATAGGTTATGTTGTAGTGTGATGAGTAAGAGAGTTGAGCTGCTTTAGAATTGTTTTGAATGATGTTAAGGGTTTGGAAACCAAGGAAAGACGTGAGTGATGTGCAGGAATATATGTGAATAAATTGAATAATGTGTGTTGTAAGAATCCCTTGAGGGATTTGGTTAGCTTTAGATGGTTAAGAACTGAGAAATGATGCTTGGGTAATGTCTAGGAATGTAGGGAAACCATGGCGAATTTTATGTAACAGATTAGACGAATTAAGGGTTTTAAACGAGTAAAAACAACTTAGGAGAACTAGTCAAGTTTTAGTATTTAACTTGAGTAATTAGTGACTTAGGAAACTAAGCTATGTGTGAGAATATGATGAGTGAAATGTAGGAGGAAGATAATGTAAATGGGGAGGGTAAAATGACATTAGAAGTGAGCCACTAAGTTGGGAAACGAAGAAGAAACAAAAACAGAGAGGAAAAATCTATAGCAGTGGAAAACTGACAGTGAAGTGGGTTAAGTTAACAGATGAGAATAAGGGTGGGATTAAGTTGGTTCTAAGTGCTTAATTAGTGTTAAAACATGCTAGATTATATGTAGGAATATTGGGGAAGAGGTTAGTAGAAGTGTGGAGTTGAAACATAATCAAAAATGTACATTTTCTTCATTTTTGCAACTGGTCCGGGTTTGTAAACCAGTACACAAACCCGGACCAGGCTCAAAACTAGGTAGAGAGTTATGCAAACGTTGTGGTCCGGGTTTGTAACCCGGTACATAAACCCGGACCACACTAAAAATTCACCCGAGAGTTTTCTAATGCATTGGTCCAGGTTTGTAACCCCGGACACAAACCCGGACCACCCTAAATTCTTCACAGAAAGTGTTTTTAAGCTACTTTAAGATAGGGGCTTGATGGGTAATGGTATTATAAGGTAATTAAGACTTGATTAATGATGTTTAAAGGTCATTAGAGGTATAAACAAGCTTAGGAAGTAATTTTAAACAAATTACCTAAGTAAAAGGGTTTGAATAACCATGAATTAGTAAGTACAAACTGGGAAACGTTAGCAACATACCAAGTAAGGTTAATTGTAGATAATTAACCGCACCCTCTCGTGATATGCTATAGGACCCGAGTAGTCAAATTCCGAAGGTGAGCAAAGTCCGAGATCGACGGTGCACGGTATGATTTCTTCATGCCCTGTATCCTAACGGGGTTACCCCAGCTTGTTTGTTGTGTGTTTATTTGCTACCACCTAAACAAGATAAAAGCATGAAATCGGTTTACCGCACTTTTATATACATGTTGAAATTGTTATGCCTTGGTTGGTTGGTTGGTGATTGAGCTTGGAGCTATGATGGCTTGTTGAGGTGATTGGTTGATTGTTATGAAAGCTTCCTGTCATTGTGGCTTCCCACTAACTCCCTAACCATCTAACATTCTAACTTTGAGAATTTGAAATGGGAGTATTTGAGGAGTCCGATATAGTTTCGGCCACGCGTGAGGATGAGGTAACAAGAGAGATTGTTAACCAATTACTGGCTACGATCTTTTCCATGGTCCAAACCCCTTAAATGGGTAACAACCTGGTTAAGTGGGCCACCCATGAAGCCCGGTGGTGGGATAGCCTTATCCCTGCCCGGAGGCCATACCAGCTTAACTTGAGATTTGATAAGAGAAGGTTAATGTGATTTGGAAAGACTTGGTTTGTTGAGTTGTGGAACTTGAGTATCGAGATAATGACATCCGATTAACCCGGATGGTAATTGGGCTAACCTATGGTGAAGCTTGTTTGAGTTTGGACATGGTTGTTAATGGTAAGTTGTGCTTTGTTGACATGCCTTGATTGTATGGTGCTATGCATGTTTATGCTTTCAATTATTTAGCATGTTGTAATTATAAAAGGAATCACATGTTGGCGACCAATTAGTTGGCGTACCCCCGCTAGTACGCGGGGTATGCGGAAGTCATATGCAGCTTTTGTTGAGCCCCTAGGGGCAATGTTTTTATTTGTAGGGACTCGAGACTGTTAACAGGTTGGGGATGACCGGGATGCTCTTCATGTAGATTAATTATTTTGGTTGGTGTACCGAGTAGTACACAGTTAGCTTTGTGACCGGTGTACCATGTGGTACACCTTTTTTGGATTTTAGAAGTTGTAAGTATTTGTGATGCTGTTAGATGTAAACCGTTAATATTTTGTAGACTCAAAAGGTTGTAAATTGTGAGCCTAACTCTTAGACTCGGTAATCACTTTTGGATAATGTTTTGGTGAGCGAGGTTGTATGTATTGTTGGGATTTTTTAAGCACTGTTGGGGGTTACAATTGTCAACTCGGTATTTCTGTTATCAGACCGCACTGTTTTGTTTATTTGAGGCCTAGTTAGTCGTATGGGAGGCTAACGACGTGTATCACCCGCTACCTAGTTTGATTGTCCCGCTGCGTTTAGATTAGTAACCGGAGAGATTAGGCAATAATTAGGAGATTAGTGGTAGGGGTGTCACATTCTGCCCTCTTTTTTCTATGTGAATTTAATTTGTTTCATGGTTGAATAAACCTTGGGCAGCATCCAAACAGTTGCGGCCTAAGGTGTAGCTTTTGACTCCGATTTTGATCTTTTCTTGCTTATTTCTACTTCTGCACTGCCAAGGTAACCTCCTAAACCTAATTTACTACATTTTGAGGTAAGCTTGCTTGTTTTGAGAAAATATATGAATTTTGGGATAAACACTTGTGAATATGTAGTTGTTTTCATGGTTTGCTTTTGCTGCTAATTCTTTATAGAAATAGTTTGTAATGCACCCTCATGAGGTTGTCTTCCTAAACTATTTATCTTTGGAAATTGATAGGGATCAACTTAAGGGCATCACCTTTGCGTTGAGTAATAATTTCTTTGATTCAGAGCTAACTAATGAAAAATATGTGTACCTAAACAGTAAATCTAGAAGGATAACAAACGCTCTGCTATCATTTGTTGCTTGCTAATGTTCAACACATGCTTTTGTAGAAAAACCGGTTAGCACCTGACATCATTCGCCACTTGGTTTTCCTTCACAAACAACTCATAACGACCGACCTCAAATGTTAACTGGCCATATAATAGAAGAGAGGTTGTAGTTCATGTTGACCATTAATCCTCAAAGATGAACTTGAGAATTCAAGAAAATGAGGCAAACCGTAGCTATGAAGAACTAATGACAGAAGTCAGATACATGAATAAGGCATTAGAATGGACCAAGGAGAGGAATAGATTGTTGACGAAGCAAGTGAGAATATTGACCGAATTGGTAAACAACACCGAGTAAGCATCATGATATCTTTGCCACAATGGTCCAATTTGTTGCATGGATGAAAGATTTCTTCATTAACCACTATGCAGGCCATTAAGAGCTCATCCACTTCGTCATTCTACCACCTCACCAAGATCCACCATCATCCACAAGCTCTAGAGTGACCAATGAATAGTTGGGTCAGGGGAAAGATTATGATCCTTAATTTTGATCTCTATATACATTAGTAGGACATAATCTAAGTATTGGTAATATCTAAGCTTTTAACTCTCCTAAGCGAGTTTTTAATGCAAGGAAACATCTATCAAATCAAGTGAATCCTTTACTCTATAATTCTATCTATGTTAATGCACAAAGTTATGGCTATTGGGTCGTGGCCATTGGACCTTGGATAACCCATCGGTTGACACCCCAGAAGCAAGGCATGGTTTTCCTCTAACCAAGTTGGAACCGGGTCCGGTTTCCAGGAGTAGATTGGCCCCAAAGGATGCCATCAACTTGAAGCTAGCTCCACCTTTGGTGGGCCCTACAACCAATCCCAACCCAAGTCAAAGCTCAATGGGAAATCAAGAAAGCTCCCAATGTCTGGCTAAAATGCATCCATTGAACTGACATATAACCAATTTCGGTCGTTGGTCGGTCAACCTCGACAATAAACAACATTGTGTACACTATAGAGATGTTTTTCTTCTAAACTCCAATTCTTCTTAAGTAACTTTGCATAATTGTGTTTTATTGCCCCTATAGTGGAACAGTGGGGACATTTTTCAATTTAAGTATGGGGTAAGATCTCCAGTTTACTCACTAAAACATCGATCAAGTCACCTTTAATGCTTAAAACTTATGCTTGTTTAAAAATTTTCACCTTGCATCTTTTAAGAGTGTGCTTCACTTCAGTTTAAAGTTCTTCAATTGTCGTAAGTTACAAGCTCTCTTACAATGTGCATGAGTATATTATGTGGCATGGATCCATTTGACCTCTAAAAAAAATTTTATCGCTTGGTTTTTCTCAATCTTCTCATCTTAGGGATTGCTGAAGGATATTCTTGTAAATATTTAAGAGATCTAGTGGAGCCGCCATTTAAACCAAGAAAAAGTGACTTAAGTGTGTTATAAATGAAGAAATGCCAAAGAATGCCTAAATTCTCTCATCTCACAGGTAAATACATGAAAATCTATTTTCCATTTTTTTATTTCTCCAAAATCCTCATTCTTGAGATTTCGTGATAAGTCGATAAATGAGCATGTATTAAGGGTTTGTTTTAAGTGTTTAAATCATTGTTTATCTTGCATGTTTCTTCACTTTAGCTAGTTTTTCTTCAGTCTTGTGTTTTATTGGTGTTCTTACACGGATGTAGTTTAAACATCAAGATAACTTAGCTTAAAAAAAGTAGACAAAGAGACGTGTGAGAAAAATGGAATGGAAATCAAAGCTAAAATGAAGACGATAGAACAAAAACAATATGACGCAGAGATTGACCTCCCCACCAGACCGCCCTGAGTGGGTAGGTCAGAGAAAATTTTTAGTTCAACTTTCAACCATCACCTAGGTAAGTCAAAGCAAAAATTTAGTTTGACTTCCGACCACCCCAGTAGGTAGGTGAAACTAAAAATTGTGTGTGTTCTTTCAGAGCCGACCTCCCTAGATGCCACCTTAGTGGGTAGGTTGTTCATTTTTCTACACATAGTTTTGTGCTTTAAAAGCCAAGTCTTGGTATTTTTTTTCCAAACTTTCAAAGGCGAGAGAAGACCAAGAAAGAGAGAGAAATAGGAGTTAGAAGGAGACGACGAGAAGTGGATAAACTTCCCCATCATTTAAGCTCTTCTACCTCACTTCCATGAATATTTCTTACCCCTTTGTTCTCTTTCTCTTTCTAATTCTTGAGTAGTTATTTTGTATCTTGGATGGGGATTTGACCTTAAATACGTAAATTTTCTTGTATGAGTCTTCTTCATCCAATATAGTTGATTTTCTCTCTCTAGCACTTATTTAATGCTTTAGCTTGATCTCCTATTGCATTTGTGGTGATTTTTATTGCAACATATGATATTGAGTTAGGAATTGTGACAAAAAAGAGAGAAACCCTAGGTCTTGCTGTCTTCATTAATTGACGTGGCCTATTGCTATATTAATGAACTTGTGATTAATGCTACTTAGTGATTAGGACCCAACTTGATTAGAAGGGTGCAATGGTCCTGGCTTATCCATAATTTGGAAGATTACTGATTTGTTCTAATACACAACTATAGTGAAGTTGAGATTAAAGTATGTTTGAGTAAATTTAGGTGATAATAGCCATCATATGGTACATCTGTTTTCAATTGTTGAAAACTATATTTAAACTTACTTGTTTCCACTTCAATTGACGTGACTTGTACAAATAAGCTTGACACCGCTAAATCTCATTTACCGCTCTTTTGAACTAATTACAGAGACTACGGAGATAATATAGTCAATTTCCTTGTGGATCGATACTTTTATATACCACATAGATTGGGTATACTTGCCCTTAATTTAAACAATTTGCACTTATTAGTATTTTACATCAAGTTTTTGACATTGTCTTCGGGAAACTGATAGTTTCTAACATTTAATTAGTTTCGGTGTATTAGTGTTTTCTTTTATTAATTCTTGTTAATATTTCTAGTACTCTTTGGTTTTGTGCATACATTCACATAGTTACGTTCCTAGCTACCACGCCATCGTTTTTTTGCTAGCAAAGAGCAAACCGTAACAGACATCAAATCTAAAAAAGAATAGTATCTCGCCGGATGTAATTTTCCTATTGCCTTCAAAACTTCCCTCATTCTATTTATACTACAATGGTTCTAGCTATGAAGTAAGAACCGCCGCCAACCGGTAAGAGATTTGATGACAAAATTCCTTTTGTTCGACAACATTCTTCACAATTATGACGAAAGGGAACCAACGGCTTAGATGATCCTACAGTCAATAAATCTTCGAGGTTCCCACTGTATCAATTAAATAACCACACCATCTATAATCACAGAATCATTGTCACTCACCACGGCCGAACGCTGAACTCACAATCCTTCTCCACTACCTTCGCTTTAGACTTCAAGGCACTGAGAACCACCGTACACTTCACCTTCGCCGTCATCTTCCACGTCTTCACATTACCGATTTTAAATCTGACGGGCACATCCGCCACGACCCTGACTGGCACGCGACCAGATTGTTCCTCTTTCAGCATCGCAGTCCGCGCCGACCTCGACGGTACAATCTCCCCTCCCTTCATCAGTAGCGAGATAAGCCTTGTATCCTCAGAAGGCGCGTAGAATTCAGGCATTTCACCACCTCCCAATCTGTCATTTTGATGAAATACCTCCACCGAGCTCCCGGATTTCAGATAATATATCCCGATCTTCCCGTTTGGGTTTGTCGATTTCACCGTGAAATTAAACACTGGTCTGATCTGCGCCGGTGATCCGGCTGTTGAACTGAGTTTAACGCCGCTGACGGAAGCTTTTTCGATGGAGAATCGAGGAGGTTTTGGTCGGTAGATGAGGTAAAGGATACCGGATGTGATAGCGAGGAGGGTAGCAAGTAGAAGGAGGATACCGGTGGTGATGCAGAGACAGCGGCAGCAGCAGCTGCGGCGACGATGTTTGGCTTGGTTGGTGTAGCGTTGGAATTTGTAAGCGTTCTCGGCTGGTGGGACACGGAAGATCTGTTCCTTTGGGACTTGAATGATATAGGTGCCTGATGGTGGACCTGAGTTTGACATTAGTGAGTCCTGACTCAAGTGACGAGTGTGACTTCCTCCTCCATTACTGCTAGTGGTGGAGTAGCGAGGTGGTACGGTGGCCTTGGGTTTTTGAGGTTTGTGCTCGTCGGAGAGGGGTGGGGAGTCGTTGTCATGAGGGTAGACACGCTCCGGTGCCATCATCGTGGCGGTTGTTGCCTTGTGGTTTCTATGTGAGTAATAAAACTAGACCTCGGAGCAGCAGGTGGGTGTGACGGTCTTCTCAAACCTGCATATATAATAAATAAAAGAGGTTGAATTGATTAATCAGGCGTGGAAATGTTGAATAAATTAAAGAGAGGAGGGACAGTAATAATATTAAATTGGTTGCTTGATGTTATGAATATGAATTGTCGGGAAAGTGGAACTAACGAATCGATCGTGCATAGCAGTAGTATGTAATTGACGAGGTCTGAAGTGAAGTTTGAAGAATACAACTTACAACTTGTATATAAAATGAAAGAAAATAAGAGATACTACTACTCCCTCCGTCCCACTTGACCGTCCTATTTATTATTTGGACATGTTGTTTGACTTCAATTTTTAACATATAAGATAAATTAATTTTAAAAATTTAAGTTTTGCATATGATTCCTTACATGATAAACTATATAATACAAAATTTAGTTTTATAAAATTATTTTATCTTATATGTTTAATATTGAGATAAAAAAACGTATCAAAAGGCAAACACAACACATATGACGGAACCGAGGTAGTATATTGTATGTCCTTGAGATTAACTTTTAAACTAATATAAGACATACTTGAAATTATAGAAGAAAATCAAAGTATATAATGATCTAATTAAAGTCAAAAGCGAATAGGTCAATGATTAGGTATGATAAATCCAGCCTAATCCACCCTTTCTCAATGGTTTGAAATTCATGTTATGACCGGCAGTCGACACAAATGTGTTGTTAATAATGGTTACCAGGTCTCAAGTTATATACTCCATTGTCTTCTTTCTAATCTTTTTTTGATTGATCTGCATCCACAACAGAATCTTACTCCCTCCGTCCTGAATTAACCGTCCTGTTTGTTTTATAGCACGTTTTTCCACTTCAATATTAAGTGTATAAGATAAAATAATTTTATAAAACTAAATTTTATAACATATAGTTTATCATGTAAGGAATCATATGCAAAACTTAAATTTTCAAAATTAATTTATCTTATATATTAAAAATTGAAGTCAAACGACATGTCCAAATAGTAAACAGGACGGTCAATTCGGAGGGAGTAATATTTTAATTTCCTCTTTCTCAACTGCACCAGTGATGTTGCTCTAATGAGATTTACAGTACACTACTACAATAATTGATTCCACTCGCTGTTATATGCCATTTACATTACATTCAACCCACATCGCGTCCGAATAAGAAACTGTGTTCAATTGCTGGAATTCAGCTAGCCATATCAATAGTACTTTCTCATATAGTAATTCTGCTCTGTTCTACAGCGCTATTACATTTCTCAGTCAGAGAGTATGACTCACCTATCTAAGTGTCAATTTTATACGATCGGAAGTCTTTTTCCATTCCAGAATCAGTAAATTTAAGCAAGCCAGATCTGCCTATAACAGCAAGGAAATACAGTGCTTATAACAGGAGAGATGGAACAAACAAGATAATTACCTTCTCTCAACAGAAGATCGTGAATTGTATCGAGCTATGTGAACAATCCTTTCGATATTCAGAGATCCTTCCTTCAAACTGCTGCTTAATTATAGATCGCTCCCTCGCCGGCGATCACTAAGATATGCGTCGGCCTAATTAAGTTGGTCGCCCACCTAGGAGTTCAATCCAACAAACTGAACTGGACCCCGAGATTTCAACGTTTTTTGCTTGTGATTATAAGATAATCGATTTCTTTTTCTTCGAACGAAAGTGATGAAACAGGTTTGTGTTGCAGTGGAGCTAACGAGAAATTAAAAGATGAGGGATCAGAGGTGTTTGGAGAAAGACAAGAGAACGTCAGAGACTCAGAGCACAATGTAAAACAGTACTAAACTGAAAAAGATAATAGAGCAGAATACGAGCTGTCTCGACAGGTTTTATATAGTGGGCGTATGTAAAAGTAAACAGAGTAAGGATTTCGTATTCATTTCTTTTTGCCAGCTAATATTTTGGTAGATGACGGCACACAAGCACAAGGGAAAATAAAATACTACAGTACAGTTTTATTTAAGGAGAGGACAAATTTAAAGGATGTAAAACAAAGGATGCGCTGTTTTGGACTCCTTTATTTGTTTTTGTTGTTCGTCTAAAACAGTATAAATGTCAGTATAAATGACAGCATAAATTTCAGCATAAATGCCCGCAGCACATGATACTTTTTCGTTTTCGTGCTTTCACTTCCGTTTCTTTACTTACTTCATAATGCAATTACTGTGACTATTGATTTAAAAAAAAAATTTCAAGTTACTTTATTTATTACAAATTACATAATGCTTTAAATAATTTATAAAAAATAGTACTACATCTTTAGCCAAATTTACAAAAAATCACATTTATAATACAAATCTATAATATATTATTTGTAATACCACATAGATTAATAAAATTAAAAAAACGAATAAATATACACACTTGTTGAAATATGAATGCATATAAATTTATTAACATACAAAGTTACAAAAATATTATATATTATTAAAAGTTATAATTTCACTAAATAAATTCATATAACATTATCAGAAAATTTGAAACGCTTTTTCTCTTTTTTTACGCTTTTATATTTGTAAGAATTATAAAATTTAGATAATAAAAATATATTGTTTAGGAGTTACAAGTTTTGTTTAAATAATAAAAATAAAAATTTTATTGTTTGTGAATTTTTTATTTATTTTTACTAACAAAATAAAGTTACATAGTGTAATATAATAAATTATAATTGTAATACAAAAACGGTAAACGCACTACATATAACTAACTTAACCAAACATGCTGCATATATGCTGCACTGCCAAACAACAGTTTTCAAAACAGCTGCATTTATGTCAGCACATTCCTGCCAGCAAATATGTTGCATTTATGCCAGCGCATTCCTGCTGCCAAATATGCTGCATTTATGCTGCCAAAACAACCATGCCGAACAGAGCCTAAGTCCGGAAAGAATTTGAGTTACTACTATCTTTCTTGCACAACATTTTATTAATTATATAATTTAAAAATATTTTATTCTATATTGAATATTAAATTATTAAAATATTTAAATAGTAAATAAGATAATATTTTTTGATTTAATATTTAATAAAAATATAATATTTTTATAAATATAATATTAATATTAATTCCTTAAAAGATAAACAATAATTTAATTTAATAAAATTATTTTATCTCAAGAATAATGGTGTAACCCAAGATTACTAAACAACGAAAAAGATAACCATACAAACAAGTTGAGGAGGTGCGCGTGGGCGTGTGATATTTTCATAAATTAAGATTGTTACTATCAAATTTGTTTTAACAAAAAATAGTTAAAAGATTGCTAATATCCAGTTGTTACATTACATACGCCCACTACTGACTCGCAGGCTACGCGGTTTCAGGTTTTGTCTGCCCACACACGTAACACGCTTTGATTTCTTCAGCCTCCGCGCGTTGCACTACTTACTCGAATCTAGTATATTCACATAGCCATATTCGAAAAAAATACTACTACTAACTTACCATATGATTTTATCCTCTCATTAAACTTAGTAATCACATTACATAATACTAAAATTCATACCCTCTGTCCCCATTGACCTTCTAGTTTACTATTACTTCAATATTTAACATATAAGATGATATAGTTTTACAAATCTAACTTTTGTAATAGAATCGTTATGTCAAAAATTTATTTTATAAAATTATTTTATCTTATATATTTAACATTGAAGTAAAAAAACATACCAAAAAATAAACAGGAAGGTGAAAATGGAACGGAGGTAGTACAAATTTATGATATTATGGGCTCTGAAATAGACTATATTTTAAAAGTGAGATGACCGAGTTATAAGTTATTCGCTCCATTTTAATAGTAGATTATAATTAAAATATTTATTTGTGCGCTATTTTTAGTATTGAGATGATAAAACTTCAGTTTATAGCTATTTATATTTTCTTCAAAATTGTTCAACTTCATACTATCTCTATCCCACTCAAGTTGTCTCATTTACTTTTTAACACATTTTTCCACTTTAATATTAATTTTATAAGATAAAATAATTTTTAAAAAATAATTTATCAATATATAATTTTTCATATAAGATATCTATTGTAAAACATAAATTTATAAAAATATAATATTTTATATGTTAAATATTAAAGTCAAACGACAATAAACTGAATACTTTTACCGGGACAGAGAAGGAATACTGATCGTTATCTCTATGTTACCAGGTCCCGCATCAATCCCACATATACTTTATTCAACTTTATATAAGTTCGGTAATAAGCTACGCAGTTAGACAAAAATAAGATCTTAAGTCATGAATTTTTGCTATCAGCTTGGTAGAAACAAGATCGTAAAACTACGAATTCCAGCTATCAACTAGTAGTTATTCATATAGGGTATTCGTTAATTAAAATGCTACTTTTTTATACTCATTTGTTTTTATATTTAATTATGACCACTCGGCTACATTTTTAAATAGGATTTAAGTTAAAGACGTTAATTTTCAAGTTTATTGGAAATATTAATTTGACACTCTACACATTTAATCAATGATATTATTTGTTGAAAGAACTAATATGGCTAGATGTGTTCAAATTAACCTTAATTATTGTAGTCAAATTTTTAATCGACTTGTATTGATCCATAACTAAGTATAAATTTAGTTTTTACATGTTACTAAACAAAAATAATAATAATATGAATGATCAATTAAAAAAGTAAGAGAAATAAGTACAATTAACTCTAGGTAGACGAGAATATATAGCTATTAGTCGCTATCTCCCAACACTTTCGGCTGGGGCAATGAAGTCCTACAATTCATTATTAACGCTTTTAGACCCCTTTAAAAAAACGCTTGGAAGAAATGACAAAAGAAAGGAAGGGATACGATTGTTTCTGGGTTCAATCGTGTGGAATAATACAATGTCTATGTGTTTGGACTTTGGAGGATCCCCATGGAGGTCTTTACTATGTGCCAAGAAGGTTTTCAAGTGCAAGAAAATGAGAGAGAGGAGCACTTAGGAAGAATGAGAGTATTAAATGTGTGCTTCAAAAATGAAGTGAGAATGAGGAAGGGCCCTCCTTGGATCCTACAATCAACTACTCTTTTTTTTTCTTTTGAAATAGATTCTTTTCTTATAGACACTTGTGATATTAGTATATGGAGTTATGTCATCAATCCAGATGTCTTCCAATCTACCTTGCCTCATAGCTAACAAATGGGCATCATAATTCATGATCCTCTGTAGGCCCAAGACACATTAGCGAAAGAGGTGGAAGAGACTAACACATCTTTTTAGAGATAATGGGTGGATATTTGCCATCAATTTACCTGTATATTCTGTCACTTCAAGTCGACATTTGAGTACTACAGGCATCCAATGAGGTGTGTGCCTTGTACAAGCTACTACCCCCAGGACAAAATTGTATCAAACCCTCACATGAAATGTGATGCTTGTGGATGGAGACTTGTCACTATTTCCCCTAAAACATAATAGCATTCACAACAACAAATCAAGATTGTAACTCTCTTTAACACATTTCAATATACTAAATCACTAAAATACTATAATTTAATCAATTAAGGATTTTACTCATCTATTTTATGTGAGCTCTGGTTTTTTCGAACCTTATCCTATGCTGATCAAGTTGATTATGATCTATGCAGGTTCTAGGTTCGCTTTTAACCTAAGTCTAAAAACTATTTTGTAAAACGAAAGACTTTATAACCTAAGGTTAGCCTAATGGAACCCATTAAGAGTTGCCTCCTAATTTAACCTACGAAACTAGGAAAGGTAAAAGCTCAGGTTTAGGGGTTTGGTATATAACTTTTCCAGATTCAAATTACTTTCACTACACCCTTCGAAGCTATTTTTCATCTACTTATGTCAAGAAAAGCTTATTGTAAAGTTTAATTAACCTAAATGTGCAAGCTTCTATATTTTTGTATTTTTTTAACATTTTTTAACTGAATTGGTTATAACCCAATGTTTTATTTCAGAATTTATTTTGTTACATTATGACTTATATGGGATTTGTTTTGAAACCAGGACACAGACTTCCTTAAAATTAAAGAGGAGGACGAGTTAGTCTTTTCCTTGCTCTTTAATTTCTGGTAAAGGCTTAAATCAATATTTTCCCCACATTCATTATTATGTTCTAATTCCCGATCATTTTCTAAAACTGTCAGTACACTCCTCTCTTGCGTTCTTCAGAGCGTTCTCTCTTCTTTCATATGTGAGTATTGTTGTTGCCGGGTTCTGCCAATTGAGTCGCTGCATTACGGATTCTCCCCTACTGTGTTTCCTGTCGTTATTATTTAGGTTTTGATTTTTCAGATTTTGACATTCTCAGTTCTCTGGTTTTGGGAGTTTTTGCATCTTGATTTTGGGATCTCTATCTGTGTTCTCTGTCAGAATCAGTGGTCTGCTGCGTTGTGGGTGAAATACCCCAAACCTTGATATGTTGTTTGAATATTATACTATGGTATATAAAGGCTAAAAGGTGCCTTATAAATGCTATTAAGTGAATTAAACCATAGTAAACACAATAAAGTGCTACTAACACAGTTTGAGCAAAAACATGCTCTAAGCTTGGAGTGAACTTGGTTAGGACCCAAAGAGCCTACCAAGACTTTATAACATTCAATTATGATTTAATAAGGCTAATTAAGTCCTTAGGAAACTTTGGTAGACAATTAAACCAAACAAAATACAAAGAAATACCTTAAGCCAATATTGGCGAAAATGTGCTCTAAGCTTGGGATAAGTTTGGTTAAGACCTAATAAGCTTAACAAGACCTTATTTATATGTTAATGAACATTTCAAATCAATTACTAAAGAAAACCAAGCTTGAAAACAAGTTAAAACACAAAATGTGCTTTAAGGAGTCTTAAAGCACATTTTGAAAAATTGTCTTGTAAATGAGTTTTGAGTGGCTAAATGTCCATCATTACTCTTTAATCAACATGTGTCTACTTAGTATCACATTAGGAAGTCTAAATCAATGGGAAATCAAAAATTTCACAAATATGTGCCTTAGTTTGTGAATAGTGCTCAAATAGTGCTAGTTTTGACTTAAGTCAACATAAGTCAATATTTGGTCAACAAAGACCATAAATATCTCTAATATGTAAGGGGGCACGGTTTTAGTGGTGTGAGTCACCATACTTGGCCAGCCAACTAAGAAAAGTAAAAGAAAATAAAGTAAAGTTACTATTTGCTTTATAACATAAATATCTTCAAACTTTGCCTCTCTCCTCACCTTTCTTCATTTCCTCTTGTTCCCACCGTCATCTTCCTCCATTATTCCAACCAAAACCGTTCATGGTGCAGCACCTCTCTTCTCCAACTTCAGTTGCTCACCAAATGTTCATTAATGCTCCAAATCAAATTCTAAGACCATATTTGTCTTAGTTAGACCAAGCTCTCCGCTTCTATCTTTTCAAATCTTCAATAACTCCATTTTGGTGCCATGAAGAATCTCCATTGAAGGAGGAAAAGCTCATCTTCTTGCATATTGTTGTTCTCCTTTGTTTTGAGGTAATAAAGATCAAAGAAAATCCATGTTCCCTTCATTTTCTTATATGGCCGAAAATTCACCCTTTAATGGTGTATTTACTTGTTCTTCATTTAGCTTGAATTGATCTCCAATGGACTAGGAGGAGTCCTATCTTACTACTTATCCAAGCTCTCTTTCAAATTCCAAAGGTAATCATCAAATTTTAGTGTTTTAAGACACTTATGTAAACCTAGGGTTAATTATGAGTTTGAGTATTAAACTTAATGCTCATTACCCTTATATGTGTATTGGTTAGAAGTTTGACAAGTGATAAAAGCTCCTTGCCGATTTTCAATCAAGAAAAACAAGAGAAAACAAGTGAGAAAGCTTGGAAAACAAAGAGGTAAATGACCTCTCTTAATGTAGTTTTATGTACTAGGAAATTGAGCTATATTTGCTTAATAATTAACCTAAAGAGCCAATGGGAAATGAGATAGAAAACTATCCACAAGGTGGACTAAAAGGACATGGGAGCATTGTTATGTGTATTTGCAGGTTGAAGGCATTATTATGTGGGAAATTCAGTGTTTAAGGTTTATGCAATTTAAGGGCCTAAGTGCCAAGCAATTTAAGTTTATTCACTATAATGTGATGTAGTGTAGTTAAAGGTTTAGTTGTGTGTAAGGAGTGTTTCTTGTGGAGATGAAGGTCTTTGATGGTTAAAGGATGAAAAACCATATGTTTGTGTGTAAGGAATGTGTATTAAGGGATTAAGTGTTCGTGATTGTCTAAAGGTGAAAAACTATGTGTTTTGGTGTAAGGTGATACAAGAGAAGCTATAGCAAAATTTAGTTGATAAACAAAGGAGCTTATGTGTTATAATGAGATTTTATGACCTAGAAGGTACTAGGAATTGTTAAGTGTTAAATTGGTGAAAGAAAGTGAATTAAGGTGTTCTTAAGTGTTAAGATGCCTTGGGCATAGTCTTAGAGGATTAGAGAGCTAATGGATGATTTCTAGATACACCAAGGTCATGGTGGAAATGTGGTTTGATCTTGTGCAAAGTTTGGTGAACAATGGAAATGTAATGCCTTGTGAAGGTTTAATTATGAACTTGTGGGAAAGACTTGAGGAGTGTGTGTAAAGGGGATGAGTGTGATGCAAAATGATGCTTTAGGAGTGGTTACCTTGTTGTGGAAGAACACTTTGGTTAGTGGAAGTTTTAAGCAAAAAGTACAAGTTACAAGTGTAAGTAAAATGTTCTAAGTGTTAAGGATTTAGTAAAAGTTTGAGTAAAAGTTTAAGGAGTTTTTGGGATGATTAGAGAGGGTTTTAGTGTGCCAAAAAGATGTTAAAACATGTGGGAAAACGTGTGTAATTAATAGGAAAAGATTTGGGTGAATTTGGAGTTCAAAAGGTGTAGAAAAACACTTTTTAAAATGGGGTCTGTTGTGGACCGCCCCTAGGGACCGCCCCTGTGGGGAGGTCCAATGCAGGCGAAGTAGTTTCTGTTGTGGACCGCCCCTGGGACCTCCCCAGAGGGGCGGTCCAGACCAGAGATGAAGAAAAAAATTTGTTTAAGGCTTCTAATGATGGGGGATTGAATGGTAATGGTTTTAGATGATGTTTAGGCTTGTTTGGTGACATGTAAAGGCCTTAAAGTGTGTAAACGAGTGTTAGGTTGATGTGAGAGTTGTGAACTTAAGATCACAAGTGTAAAATTAAGTATAACGGGATGACGGGGTTAACTATGGGCGCATTGGTCGTTAAGCAATCATGTTACCCCTGAAATACCCCAAACCTTGATATGTTGTTTAAATGTTAAACTATGGTATTTAAAGGCTAAAAAGTGCCTGAGAAACATTAGTGAACAATTTAAACCATAGTAAAAACACAATAAAGCACTAAGACACAAATTGAGCAAAAACATGCACTAAGCTTGAACTGAATTTGGTTAGGACCCAAAAAGCCTACCAAGACTTTATAACATTCAATTATGATTTAATAAGGCTAATTAAGTCCTTAGGAAACTTTGGTAGACAATTAAACCAAATAAACATGTGTACTACTTAGTATCACATTAGGAAGTCTAGATCAACTGGAAATCAAAAATTTCACAAATATGTGCCTTAGTTTGTGAATAGTGCTCAAATAGTGCTAGTTTAAGTCATAAGTCAACATAAGTTGTTTAGATGGTCAACAAAGACCATATATATCTCTAATATGTAAGGGGCCACGGTTTTAGTGGTGTGAGTCATCACACTTGGCTATCCAATTAAAAGAAAGAAAGAAAAATAAGTAAAAGGGTTACTTTTGCTTTATAACTTAAATATCTCCAAAACTTACCTCTTCCTCACTTTCTTTTTCTTTTTTTTGATTCCCACCGTCTCCAACCTCATCCTCCCTTCTCCATTCTCGTTTTGCTACAGCAAGTAGCCATTCTCCATCTTTGAATGCTTGTAACTCATGGCTCCAAGCTCCGAATTCAATTTCGAGACTACCGTTGTCTTAGTTAGAGTAAGCTCTACATTCCTATCTTTTCAAATCTTCTAAAGCTCCATTTCAGTGCCATGGAAATTCACACTACTACAAAAAAAGGTAATGAACAACAGTTAAAAAGGTAATAGACAACAGTTAAAAACTGTTGTATCAGTTCCTGTTGTCTAATGGGGTCAGAGCTAAGACAACAGTTATTTAACTGTTGTCTTATCTAGCCAAATAACAACAACTTGGATCACATAAGACAACACTGATTAACTATTGTCATATAGTTGGTATAGACAACACATACTAACTATTGTCTAAGGACATACACTTTTGAAAACACTAATTTGTTACAACAGTTATAACTGTTGTCTAACGTCTATACAAATGTTGTCTTTGATCATTAATTATTCATATTTAGTACCTTTTACAGCATCATTTAACTGCTGTGTATGATATATCCTTTAGACAATACTAATTTCTACCACAATTGATAACTATTGTCTAAAGCCATTGTAGATGTTGTCGTTGATCTTATTTTGAACTAAATTAAGTATCCTTTCACAACATCAGCCATACCGGCTTTAGTATTGTAGTTCAGCCTATTTGAAAACGGGTTTTAAACCCTTTGATAACAGTATTCAAGTGTTGTGTATGGTTTAAGTTTACACCATTTTACAATAGTTATATACTATTGTCTTTAGCAGCTATTGGTCTCCCAACTAACCACACATTTTAACCTGTGAATGAAAATAATAGTAAATTAACATTATATACAATTACGCACATATATTCAACTCACATCACAAAAATTCTCAAAAACTCTGTATAACTAAAATGCTCAAATCTATATCAACATCCAACTTTGTCGACCTCTTTCAGTGGTCTCAATGTTTCTGTATATTCTAACTCCACCAACACACATCTACTTAATACGTAGTGTGCCAAATAAAACCAAATGACCCCATTTTCCTTTGCAACTACTATTAAATCATTCTCTAACGTATCTATAATTAAACCTCCAAAAGCCACTGAAAACACCTGAAAGAACAATCTGCTCCACTTCCTACAGAGTTGCCTCACGTAGAGTATAAGCTGCCCATTCTTCTTGAATTTCATCAATCTCATCTTGATTATATGGACGACTTTTGTATCCGTGGAAATACTGGAAAATACAATATATGTTATCATTAAACCATTAGCAACACAAGTAGATTTATTAATTTGAGATGATAATGAATTGAATATTATTTACCTCTATAGGAATGGTGGTTTGTCCCTTATCTATAATTTCCTTCATAAATCTCGTCACATAATATCCACAATCATTACCACAAGTCATGTGTCATATTATGAATCAAATAATGTTTCTGGAATAACATAGATGATTCATACTTTGATTATGTCCCACTTCACATTCTTGCGAAGCTTTGCCCGCACCATTCTTGGCTTGGAATATTTTTAATGCCCTATAACAATGCAAGGAACATATCAAAATTTGAACATTACTATAAAGTATGAATTGTAAAAGTTGCTATAAACTTGAAAAAAAAGTTGTAAAGTTGGTAATTACTTATCTACAACATCCTTCACATCATGACGCACTAGACCTCTCAATGGATCCAGCCTCTATTCTAAACTAAGAAGAAAAAGATGATAAACAATAAACATTTTAAGAAATCATGAAGACAAGAGTGCACAAGAAGAAATTAACAATGAAAGCAAACAAGTAAATAACGACAAAAATAAAAGAGAACTTAAGACATGAGAAATATAAAGTAAAATAT
This sequence comes from Limonium bicolor, assembly GCA_023374045.1. Classification (NCBI taxonomy): domain Eukaryota; kingdom Viridiplantae; phylum Streptophyta; class Magnoliopsida; order Caryophyllales; family Plumbaginaceae; genus Limonium; species Limonium bicolor. The sequence continues at coordinate 4,303,234 of CM041781.1, read as the reverse complement.
TAATGCATACATACCGTTGCTGAAAATAACTCTTAAAGGAGCGGCACAATTTGATTGTGGAGACAACTTCTAGTGATCCTTAAGAAGAAGGTGCCAGCAATAATTTCGTATATCTTCGATAAAAGTGCTGAATATAAATAAACAAAGATATTAGATAGATATTTATAATTAAATGTTTCTTATGAGAATGGAATATTACACATACAGAGGCACCGATATAAGCATGTATATTAATGACAAAGTATTAAATAAGATGAAGTCATATATTTTCTTAGTGCGTTTAATAAATAGAATCTAGAAAGGAATATACAACTTGTCATATTGTCTTTTTTTCAAAAAATTAATTGCAGCTAAGTTCATAAGTATACACCAGAAAGATGATATTGTCGATTTGCATAGATATCCTCTTTTTTTTATTAACAGCTGGTTGTAGGTTGTTCTCTCTTTCTCCAGCTGTCGTCTTTATTTTACATGTGATACAGCAAGCAATAGGCAACAACTAACTTCAAATTCTAGAGATGATCACGGTTTGGCAGAAGAGCAACATTCAGCAAAAGTGAAGGGAGTTTAAAATCAGAGGTGTCTGTTTGCAAGGAAAGGATTAGGCAAAAAAGGGAAAAGAAAATGTTTTCCTTCATATGGTCTCTTCCCTGCATTTCATTAAACATCTATGAACCCGAGAGAAAGAGATAATTTCCTGTATTTAATTGATTCCTAAGTGATGAATGAGCTGTAATGTAACATTTTGGTCAATTTTATTAGGCCAATGTTCTCAGTTTACAGTGAAATCCCCTTTCCTATATTTGTTAATAAGCTGTTGCAAAGCAGTAGTTCAGTATGACCTTTGTTACTGTCACTCTATCCAAGGTTTGTTCATGTTGTTGCATAATCAAAGAGGCTGTCATGTGGTCTAATTAAGACTTCTGGTGCTCACTATGGATCACCTTCTACATGATGTACAACTCACGCTAATGAACCAAAAATATGTAGAACTCCCTTATGAATACTTCTGATTTCAAACTTCTATTTACAGTATGCCTCATGAATGAATAAAAAGAAAATCAGATAACATAGTTGAAAGAATCAAGTAACGTACCAGAATTTGGCAATTCTTTCCTAAACCAGCGTTCTTTCTCAATTTGGAAAATCTTCCCTGAATCCTGCAACGTGCAACAGCAACGTTAGTTATAATTTTCTTCACATAAGTTCAGGATGAATTATCCTGTCAAATTGGTTGCGACAGGAGCTTTCTGTTTCAGTAAAGTGTTGAATGCAGAAAGTAGCAATCGAATTGAATTGCAGAAAGTTTAGCACACACAGGAGCTTTCCGTTTCAATTTGGACAAGTAGTAGCACCAAGATGCGAGTTCAGATTTTCTAGATGACGATCAACCGAGACCCAAGAAAAGATCCAGACAAACCTCAAGGATCTTTTAAGCACAAAAGTTTCAGTTCGACTCAAGTTGAAAAAAAAAAGCAAACTGCTCAAATATGTAAACAGAAAAAAATAACTAAAGAAGATTGGTGCAACACCCCGGTTTTCACACCCTATTTTTTTTTTTACTGACTTGTCCAAGTTTTTACAATATTTTACAGCGGAAGACTAAATAACACCTATGTCAAACCGGAGCGCTACCGCCACACCCACACCAACTAGTGTGGATGCTAAGGCTAATCCACCTACAACCTAACTCCCGGAACATGCTCCAAGGAGTTTACCACTTACAAATAAATAAAATTCCTAGCTATGTCGGCGCGTTCCCTTGTCCCAAGCTCAAGAGCAATATCACACAAAGAATCAACTTCACCTGCAACAAACCTGTGGCCAGCAAACAATCACACAAAGGGGCCACAGGCACAAACCAGAAAACGTCAGCAAAGCTGAGTAACAAATATCACACCCTGTAAAATTCACTCTCTTGAAAAACCTTTTTAGCAGCATAAAGGCACATATCAACTCAAACAACCATGTTATCAACCACAAACACAAGTTTACAACACACTCACCTTCCTTGAGACATTTTACCTTAACACAAACCACCTGTTCATAAAGATATCACAATACCAGCAAACTCACCAGAGACATAAATCCAATAATATTTTGGAAACCACATAACAATTTCCACCAGTTTGTATCTCAATTATTAACATTCCACCAATCCTCGGGCACACCGGTCTTTCGACAAAGAGCTACTAGGCTCTCGGCCCCTTGGACAAATAATTCCACCACCTTACCCCATGTCCTTAAGTGTGCACACCCCCTATGAATCATCAGCCCATAGAGTAGATCATGATGGCTTAGCTCCAATACATTGGTAGGAGCGAAAATTCAGTGAATGGCCAACCATGGCTCGACAGTTTGAAGGAGCTAACCATAGCTCAACAGTTTGAAATTCATATTTCCAAATTCACACTTTCACCACCATAAGTAATATCAACATTTCCAACATATAAAGATCATCCACAATCATATAAAATTGCTCAAAATAACCACCAACCAAAGGATAGCAATAAACAAGATTAATCACATATTAAAGTACAAACAACCCACCTTTAGAATTAAAACCTTGTATAAGGTTAGACTTTGTCTAACTTTGTTCCACCTGAATATCCACTCAATCAGAATCAAGCTTTCACTTAGCAATCACAGATCAACAAGCATTCCACACCACGAGTAGTCACCAAAAATCATTCCAGAGCCTTTCAAGGCTAAGCCAAGCAACAAAACACCCCCAAAACCACACTTAAACACAATTTTCCTTCTTTCCAAGTTTTAGCACACATATAACCTTACAAGACTTCCTTATACCTTTTACACTTCACCATCTCTTAAAAATTCAACCGCTAGCCATATTAGGACTATAATGACCAAACAAACCATTAAATCCAATAACCATCACACAATCACACTAATACAAGCTTAAAGCACACCTTTGACCCAAATCATTTCCTAACAATTCGAATAACTTCCAGGTGAGTTTCGACCTGAATTTTTGACCATAGATCTAAATTCGAAATATAAGAATACCCTCAAAATTTCAGCTCAAACCCATGTCGGAAACTCATCTAAACAACTCCTAAAGCTTAAAGCTCATTATTTTCCCTTGCCATGTCTAACCGACTTAAATATCTCCATTCGACTTCATTTTTTGACCATAACCATATGTTCACTATTAAAGACTACCCTCAAAATTTTAAGGCAAGATGAATTCGGGAACCTATTTACTAAGTCAAGGCTTAAAACACCATTTAAGCCCTCCCACCTTGACCTAGCATTTTTATGTCTAACCACGAGTTCCCACACCTATAATCAATTATTAGAGTTAATATAGGTAGAATAACACACCAAACTAACAAAATCCCATCGAAATCACTCAAGGAGTCTTAAAACACATTTTTCCTCTCTAAAAGTTCCCTAGAACTTATCCTACTTCCCAAAGGTATTTTCGCCTGAATTTTTGATATTATTCTAGTAATAACTATAAGAACACTGTCAAAATTTCAGCTCAAGAGAAGCTAGGGTTCGGAAGTTACCATTAACAAGAGTTAAAGCTCAAAATCAGGGTTTAAAGAAAGAGATGGTGAGCATAAGTGTTACCTGGACTCTCCTTGACATTTTAGCCACGACCTTATAAGTCCCTTAGCTAATTGAATCAATTTCTTCCACCAACCAATTCGTCCAAGGTCACCAGCTCCTTCTCCTCCTTGAAATCTTGTTTTTCCTTGATTTCTAGCTTGAATCTCCTTCTCCAATGGTGGGTGTTGTGTTCTATGAGCTTCTATGGTGTTCTAATGGCGTGAGAGTGAGTGAGGAAGGCAGGGAAATCGGTTCCCATCTCATTCTTAAGGATGGCGTGAGTGAATTCCAATTTTACTTCATTAATTAAGTGTAATGATTACTAAGATAACCTTATCTCTTCCTAAGCCATTAGATTAGTGACAATTGTCTAGATTAGATCTCAGCCCTCCATGTGTGACCGGCCTTAATGATGAAGGAGACAAGTGGCATGGGTAATAAAGAGTATAAGACAAAATAGAATGATGTCTTCACTTAGCCGTCGGATCGTAGATATTTTGCTTGGATGAATCTCCACCATCCATGTGTGACCCCTCATTAATGAAGGTGACACATGTCTTCTCTTGATTGAACCATGTGTAACCAATCATCTTTGACACCTCAACGCTTACATCATCATTATGTCATGCCGACATCATCACTGCATCATCGCATCATCACTGCGTCATCACTGCATCATCACTGCATCATCATGGTCAAAGTTGACCATTGACCAAGGTTTGACCAATGTCCAATGTTTGACCGAAGTCAGACCAAAGTTGACCAGGGTTTGACCACAGTTGACCGGGGCTTTGAACTCCAAATAACTACCGAAATTTCAGTGTTTCTCGGAACTTTCTGAATTAGGGTTTCTCCAAGGTTTCTTGGTTGATTCCCAACCACTATGGTTTCCTCGTGTTCTCTAATAATTCCTAAGGAACTATGGTTTCCATTAGGGTTACAAAAATTCGGGGTATTACATTCTCCCCCCGTTAAACAAAAGCTTCGTCCCCGAAGCTTAGCTTACCACAAAGTTTACCATCATCACCAAATACCGAAACACTTATACAAGGTTTGACGTCAAGGTAATACCACTAAGCATTAAATAGCCATAAATAAATGTCACATAATCATAGCACACAAGCACACAAGTCAATTTCCAAATACTGAGTAACATCATATTAATTATATCAATAATTATATCAACACCTCATTCATGGTGTCAAACTATTTATTTTCAAAAGTATCCAACCACAAAATCCCAAACTTTATGTTCTCCTCCCCTCCTTAAAAAAATATTCCATCTAAAGCTTAATAATTAACCTCAACCGTGATAACTTCCTGAATCCTATAAAGATTCTTTAGTATCTTCACCGCCTTTCCTCTGGTTAGGGGTCCACAACGTTTCCGCTGCGCCATTCAGATATGCGTTTCCACCACTCTTACCTCCATTATCCTTCCCGTTCCTGCACTCGAAGGCTCTATGGCCTAGCTTACCACAATTGAAACATTTTACTTGCTCCCCTTCACAGTTTACTCCCGGATGATCTCTTCCACATAACTTACAATAATAGTGCCTAACTTTTTTATCTTGGTTACCTTTGTAAGAACCTTGCCCGTGATGACCAAATTTATTCCATGGTACTTTGCCCCCTTGTTGGTTCTTCTCATGCCTTGGTTTCTTATCCTGGTTCCCTCCACTTGATTCGGATTCGAACCTCCTCTTCTGTTTTGTTTGCTCCTCCTTCCTCCTTTGTTGACCCGGTACAGATTTGCCGCCTTGCTATACGCTTCCTGTAGACTGGATATTGGTACAACACTTAGCGCTTCTTGTAGACTCCAGTTTAATCCTCCAATGAATCTTTGAACCTTGGCATCTTCATTAGGCACCATGTTTCCTGCAAATCTTGCCAACTCTACAAATTTAGAGTGGTAAGTTCCTACATCGTCAGCTAACTGCTTCAACTCAGTAAATTCGTGATACTTCTGCATGCGGACATGCTCCGGATAGAATCTCTTCCTCAGGGAAACTTTGAAGTCATTCCATCCAAAGTTAGGTTCGTTTCTTAACTTACCTTCTTCTGCAGTCCACCACAAATCAGCCTCACCTCTAAAGTAGAAAACAGCTCCACTCACCTTCTTCTCCTCGGGGCAATCTATGATATCGAATATTTTGTCGAACTCCCTGATCCATCCTTCTAGTATTACTGGGTCTTCTTCACCAGAATAGGTACTAGGTTTCATTGCAGCTACCCTTCTAGAGAAGTCCTTTGGTGCTTCAGCCCTTGTCGCATGTTGCTCCAGAATTCTTCCCATACTTACCGTTAATTCTCTTAGTTCCTCCATCTGACCTCTCCCCTCACTACCATTCTACACATTTATACAATATCGTAAATAATCAAACAGTTCAGCAATCACACATCAAGCACATAGCAAACAACAAGTATGTAAATCCCCATCCCCACGGCTTATTAGATTTTAAAGTCTAGATTTAATCTTAACTCAGCCAAAGCTCCCTAAAGACCAAACCTGCTCTGATACCACTCTGTAACACCCCGGTTTTACACCCTTTTTTTTTTCTTTGACTTGTACAAGTTTTACAATATTTTACAGCGGAAGACTAAATAACACCTAAGTCAAACCGGAGCGCTACCGCCACACCCACACCAACTAGTGTGGATGCTAAGGCTAATCCACCTACAACCTAACTCCCGGAACATGCTCCAAGGAGTTTACCACTTACAAATAAATAAAATTCCTAGCTATGTCGGCGCGTTCCCTTGTCCCAAGCTCAAGAGCAATATCACACAAAGAATCAACTTCACCTGCAACAAACCTGTGGCCAGCAAACAATCACACAAAGGGGCCACAGGCACAAACCAGAAAACGTCAGCAAAGCTGAGTAACAAATATCACACCCTGTAAAATTCACTCTCTTTGAAAAACCTTTTTAGCAGCATAAAGGCACACATCAACACAAACAACCATGTTATCAACCACAAACACAAGTTTACAACACACTCACCTTCCTTGAGACATTTTACCTTAACACAAACCACCTGTTCATAATGATATCACAATACCAGCAAACTCACCAGAGACATAAATCCAATAATATTTTGGAAACCACATAACAATTTCCACCAGTTTGTATCTCAATTATTAACATTCCACCAATCCTCGGGCACACCGGTCTTTCGACAAAGAGCTACTAGGCTCTCGGCCCCTTGGACAAATAATTCCACCACCTCACCCCATGTCCTTAAGTGTGCACACCCCCTATGAATCATCAGCCCATAGAGTAGATCATGATGGCTTAGCTCCAATACATTGGTAGGAGCGAAAATTCAGTGAATGGCCAACCATGGCTCGACAGTTTGAAGGAGCTAACCATAGCTCAACAGTTTGAAATTCATATTTCCAAATTCACACTTTCACCACCATAAGTAATATCAACATTTCCAACATATAAAGATCATCCACAATCATATAAAATTGCTCAAAATAACCACCAACCAAAGGATAGCAATAAACAAGATTAATCACATATTAAAGTACAAACAACCCACCTTTAGAATTAAAACCTTGTATAAGGTTAGACTTTGTCTAACTTTGTTCCACCTGAATATCCACTCAATCAGAATCAAGCTTTCACTTAGCAATCACAGATCAACAAGCATTCCACACCACGAGTAGTCACCAAAAATCATTCCAGAGCCTTTCAAGGCTAAGCCAAGCAACAAAACACCCCAAAACCACACTTAAACACAATTTTCCTTCTTTCCAAGTTTTAGCACACATATAACCTTACAAGACTTCCTTATACCTTTTACACTTCACCATCTCTTAAAAATTCAACCGCTAGCCATATTAGGACTATAATGACCAAACAAACCATTAAATCCAATAACCATCACACAATCACACTAATACAAGCTTAAAGCACACCTTTGACCCAAATCATTTCCTAACAATTCGAATAACTTCCCAGGTGAGTTTCGACCTGAATTTTTGACCATAGATCTAAATTCGAAATATAAGAATACCCTCAAAATTTCAGCTCAAACCCATGTCGGAAACTCATCTAAACAACTCCTAAAGCTTAAAGCTCATTATTTTCCCTTGCCATGTCTAACCGACTTAAATATCTCCATTCGACTTCATTTTTTGACCATAACCATATGTTCACTATTAAAGACTACCCTCAAAATTTTAAGGCAAGATGAATTCGGGAACCTATTTAAGTCTCAAGGCTTAAACACCATTTAAGCCCTCCCACCTTGACCTAGCATTTTTATGTCTAACCACGAGTTCCCACACCTATAATCAATTATTATGAGTTAATATAGGTAGAATAACACACCAAACTAACAAAATCCCATCGAAATCACTCAAGGAGTCTTAAAACACATTTTTCCTCTCTAAAAGTTCCCTAGAACTTATCCTACTTCCCAAAGGTATTTTCGCCTGAATTTTTGATATTATTCTAGTAATAACTATAAGAACACTGTCAAAATTTCAGCTCAAGAGAAGCTAGGGTTCGGAAGTTACCATTAACAAGAGTTAAAGCTCAAAATCAGGGTTTAAAGAAAGAGATGGTGAGCATAAGTGTTACCTGGACTCTCCTTGACATTTTAGCCACGACCTTATAAGTCCCTTAGCTAATTGAATCAATTTCTTCCACCAACCAATTCGTCCAAGGTCACCAGCTCCTTCTCCCTCCTTGAAATCTTGTTTTTCCTTGATTTCTAGCTTGAATCTCCTTCTCCAATGGTGGGTGTTGTTCTATGAGCTCTATGGTGTTCTAATGGCGTGAGAGTGAGTGAGGAAGGCAGGGAAATCGGTTCCCATCTCATTCTTAAGGATGGCGTGAGTGAATTCCAATTTTACTTCATTAATTAAGTGTAATGATTACTAAGATAACCTTATCTCTTCCTAAGCCATTAGATTAGTGACAATTGTCTAGATTAGATCTCAGCCCTCCATGTGTGACCGGCCTTAATGATGAAGGAGACAAGTGGCATGGGTAATAAAGAGTATAAGACAAAATAGAATGTCTTCACTTACAGCCGTCGGATCGTAGATATTTTGCTTGGATGAATCTCCACCATCCATGTGTGACCACCCCTCATTAATGAAGGTGACACATGTCTTCTCTTGATTGACCATGTGTAACAATCATCTTTGACACCTCGACGCTTACATCATCATTATGTCATGCCGACATCATCACTGCATCATCAGCATCATCACTGCATCATCACTGCATCATCATGCATCATCATGGTCAAAGTTGACCATTGACCAAGGTTTGACCAATGTCCAATGTTTGACCGAAGTCAGACCAAGTTGACCAGGGTTTGACCACAGTTGACCGGGGCTTCTGAACTCCATAACTACCGAAATTTCAGTGTTTCTCGGAACTTTCTGAATTAGGGTTTCTCCAAGGTTTCTTGGTTGATTCCCAACCACTATGGTTTCCTCGTGTTCTCTAATAATTCCTAAGGAACTATGGTTTCCATTAGGGTTACAAAAATTCGGGGTATTACATTCTCCCCCCGTTAAACAAAAGCTTCGTCCCCGAAGCTTAGCTTACCACAAAGTTTACCATCATCACCAAATACCGAAACACTTATACAAGGTTTGACGTCAAGGTAATACCACTAAGCATTAAATAGCCATAAATAAATGTCACAATCATAGCACACAAGCACACAAGTCAATTTCCAAATACTGAGTAACATCATATTAATTATATCAATAATTATATCAACACCTCATTCATGGTGTCAAACTATTTATTTTCAAAAGTATCCAACCACAAAATCCCAAACTTTATGTTCTCCTCCCCTCCTTAAAAAAATATTCCATCTAAAGCTTAATAATTAACCTCAACCGTGATAACTTCCTGAATCCTATAAAGATTCTTTAGTATCTTCACCGCCTTTCCTCTGGTTAGGGGTCCACAACGTTTCCACTGCGCCATTCAGATATGCGTTTCCACCACTCTTACCTCCATTATCCTTCCCGTTCCTGCACTCGAAGGCTCTATGGCCTAGCTTACCACAATTGAAACATTTTACTTGCTCCCCTTCACAGTTTACTCCCGGATGATCTCTTCCACATAACTTACAATAATAGTGCCTAATTTTTTTATCTTGGTTACCTTTGTAAGAACCTTGCCCGTGATGACCAAATTTATTCCATGGTACTTTGCCCCCTTGTTGGTTCTTCTCATGCCTTGGTTTCTTATCCTGGTTCCCTCCACTTGATTCGGATTCGAACCTCCTCTTCTGTTTTGTTTGCTCCTCCTTCCTCCTTTGTTGCACCCGGTACAGATTTGCCGCCTTGCTATACGCTTCCTGTAGACTGGATATTGGTACAACACTTAGCGCTTCTTGTAGACTCCAGTTTAATCCTCCAATAAATCTTTGAACCTTGGCATCTTCATTAGGCACCATGTTTCCTGCAAATCTTGCCAACTCTACAAATTTAGAGTGGTAAGTTCCTACATCGTCAGCTAACTGCTTCAACTCAGTAAATTCGTGATACTTCTGCATGCGGACATGCTCCGGATAGAATCTCTTCCTCAGGGAAACTTTGAAGTCATTCCATCCAAAGTTAGGTTCGTTTCTTAACTTACCTTCTTCTGCAGTCCACCACAAATCAGCCTCACCTCTAAAGTAGAAAACAGCTCCACTCACCTTCTTCTCCTCGGGGCAATCTATGATATCGAATATTTTGTCGAACTCCCTGATCCATCCTTCTAGTATTACTGGGTCTTCTTCACCAGAATAGGTACTAGGTTTCATTGCAGCTACCCTTCTAGAGAAGTCCTTTGGTGCTTCAGCCCTTGTCGCATGTTGCTCCAGAATTCTTCCCATACTTACCGTTAATTCTCTTAGTTCCTCCATCTGACCTCTCCCCTCACTACCATTCTACACATTTATACATTATCGTAAATAATCAAACAGTTCAGCAATCACACATCAAGCACATAGCAAACAACAAGTATGTAAATCCCCATCCCCACGGCTTATTAGATTTTAAAGTCTAGATTTAATCTTAACTCAGCCAAAGCTCCCTAAAGACCAAACCTGCTCTGATACCACTCTGTAACACCCCGGTTTTACACCCTTTTTTTTTTTTACTGACTTGTCCAAGTTTTACAATATTTTACAGCGGAAGACTAAATAACACCTAAGTCAAACCGGAGCGCTACCGCCACACCCACACCAACTAGTGTGGATGCTAAGACTAATCCACCTACAACCTAACTCCCGGAACATGCTCCAAGGAGTTTACCACTTACAAATAAATAAAATTCCTAGCTATGTCGGCGCGTTCCCTTGTCCCAAGCTCAAGAGCAATATCACACAAAGAATCAACTTCACCTGCAACAAACCTGTGGCCAGCAAACAATCACACAAAGGGGCCACAGGCACAAACCAGAAAACGTCAGCAAAGCTGAGTAACAAATATCACACCCTGTAAAATTCACTCTCTTTGAAAAACCTTTTTAGCAGCATAAAGGCACACATCAACACAAACAACCATGTTATCAACCACAAACACAAGTTTACAACACACTCACCTTCCTTGAGACATTTTACCTTAACACAAACCACCTGTTCATAATGATATCACAATACCAGCAAACTCACCAGAGACATAAATCCAATAATATTTTGGAAACCACATAACAATTTCCACCAGTTTGTATCTCAATTATTAACATTCCACCAATCCTCGGGCACACCGGTCTTTCGACAAAGAGCTACTAGGCTCTCGGCCCCTTGGACAAATAATTCCACCACCTCACCCCATGTCCTTAAGTGTGCACACCCCCTATGAATCATCAGCCCATAGAGTAGATCATGATGGCTTAGCTCCAATACATTGGTAGGAGCGAAAATTCAGTGAATGGCCAACCATGGCTCGACAGTTTGAAGGAGCTAACCATAGCTCAACAGTTTGAAATTCATATTTCCAAATTCACACTTTCACCACCATAAGTAATATCAACATTTCCAACATATAAAGATCATCCACAATCATATAAAATTGCTCAAAATAACCACCAACCAAAGGATAGCAATAAACAAGATTAATCACATATTAAAGTACAAAAACCCACCTTTAGAATTAAAACCTTGTATAAGGTTAGACTTTGTCTAACTTTGTTCCACCTGAATATCCACTCAATCAGAATCAAGCTTTCACTTAGCAATCACAGATCAACAAGCATTCCACACCACGAGTAGTCACCAAAAATCATTCCAGAGCCTTTCAAGGCTAAGCCAAGCAACAAAACACCCCCAAAACCACACTTAAACACAATTTTCCTTCTTTCCAAGTTTTAGCACACATATAACCTTACAAGACTTCCTTATATTTTACACTTCACCATCTCTTAAAATTCAACCGCTAGCCATATTAGGACTATAATGACCAAACAAACCATTAAATCCAATAACCATCACACAATCACACTAATACAAGCTTAAAGCACACCTTTGACCCAAATCATTTCCTAACAATTCGAATAACTTCCCAGGTGAGTTTCGACCTGAATTTTTGACCATAGATCTAAATTCGAAATATAAGAATACCCTCAAAATTTCAGCTCAAACCCATGTCGGAAACTCATCTAAACAACTCCTAAAGCTTAAAGCTCATTATTTTCCCTTGCCATGTCTAACCGACTTAAATATCTCCATTCGACTTCATTTTTTGACCATAACCATATGTTCACTATTAAAGACTACCCTCAAAATTTTAAGGCAAGATGAATTCGGGAACCTATTTAACAAGTCTCAAGGCTTAAACACCATTTAAGCCCTCCCACCTTGACCTAGCATTTTTATGTCTAACCACGAGTTCCCACACCTATAATCAATTATTATGAGTTAATATAGGTAGAATAACACACCAAACTCAACAAAATCCCATCGAAATCACTCAAGGAGTCTTAAAACACATTTTTCCTCTCTAAAAGTTCCCTAGAACTTATCCTACTTCCCAAAGGTATTTTCGCCTGAATTTTTGATATTATTCTAGTAATAACTATAAGAACACTGTCAAAATTTCAGCTCAAGAGAAGCTAGGGTTCGGAAGTTACCATTAACAAGAGTTAAAGCTCAAAATCAGGGTTTAAAGAAAGAGATGGTGAGCATAAGTGTTACCTGGACTCTCCTTGACATTTTAGCCACGACCTTATAAGTCCCTTAGCTAATTGAATCAATTTCTTCCACCAACCAATTCGTCCAAGGTCACCAGCTCCTTCTCCCTCCTTGAAATCTTGTTTTTCCTTGATTTCTAGCTTGAATCTCCTTCTCCAATGGTGGGTGTTGTTCTATGAGCTTCTATGGTGTTCTAATGGCGTGAGAGTGAGTGAGGAAGGCAGGGAAATCGGTTCCCATCTCATTCTTAAGGATGGCGTGAGTGAATTCCAATTTTACTTCATTAATTAAGTGTAATGATTACTAAGATAACCTTATCTCTTCCTAAGCCATTAGATTAGTGACAATTGTCTAGATTAGATCTCAGCCCTCCATGTGTGACCGGCCTTAATGATGAAGGAGACAAGTGGCATGGGTAATAAAGAGTATAAGACAAAATAGAATGATGTCTTCACTTACAGCCGTCGGATCGTAGATATTTTGCTTGGATGAATCTCCACCATCCATGTGTGACCACCCCTCATTAATGAAGGTGACACATGTCTTCTCTTGATTGAACCATGTGTAACAATCATCTCTTGACACCTCGACGCTTACATCATCATTATGTCATGCCGACATCATCACTGCATCATCACTGCATCATCATGCTCATCACTGCATCACCACTGCATCATCATGGTCAAAGTTGACCATTGACCAAGGTTTGACCAATGTCCAATGTTTGACCGAAGTCAGACCAAGTTGACCAGGGTTTGACCACAGTTGACCGGGGCTTCTTGAACTCCAAATAACTTACCGAAATTTCAGTGTTTCTCGGAACTTTCTGAATTAGGGTTTCTCCAAGGTTTCTTGGTTGATTCCCAACCACTATGGTTTCCTCGTGTTCTCTAATAATTCCTAAGGAACTATGGTTTCCATTAGGGTTACAAAAATTCGGGGTATTACATTCTCCCCCCGTTAAACAAAAGCTTCGTCCCCGAAGCTTAGCTTACCACAAAGTTTACCATCATCACCAAATACCGAAACACTTATACAAGGTTTGACGTCAAGGTAATACCACTAAGCATTAAATAGCCATAAATAAATGTCACAATCATAGCACACAAGCACACAAGTCAATTTCCAAATACTGAGTAACATCATATTAATTATATCAATAATTATATCAACACCTCATTCATGGTGTCAAACTATTTATTTTCAAAAGTATCCAACCACAAAATCCCAAACTTTATGTTCTCCTCCCCTCCTTAAAAAAATATTCCATCTAAAGCTTAATAATTAACCTCAACCGTGATAACTTCCTGAATCCTATAAAGATTCTTTAGTATCTTCACCGCCTTTCCTCTGGTTAGGGGTCCACAACGTTTCCGCTGCGCCATTCAGATATGCGTTTCCACCACTCTTACCTCCATTATCCTTCCCGTTCCTGCACTCGAAGGCTCTATGGCCTAGCTTACCACAATTGAAACATTTTACTTGCTCCCCTTCACAGTTTACTCCCGGATGATCTCTTCCACATAACTTACAATAATAGTGCCTAACTTTTTTTCTTGGTTACCTTTGTAAGAACCTTGCCCGTGATGACCAAATTTATTCCATGGTACTTTGCCCCCTTGTTGGTTCTTCTCATGCCTTGGTTTCTTATCCTGGTTCCCTCCACTTGATTCGGATTCGAACCTCCTCTTCTGTTTTGTTTGCTCCTCCTTCCTCCTTTGTTGCACCCGGTACAGATTTGCCGCCTTGCTATACGCTTCCTGTAGACTGGATATTGGTACAACACTTAGCGCTTCTTGTAGACTCCAGTTTAATCCTCCAATAATCTTTGAACCTTGGCATCTTCATTAGGCACCATGTTTCCTGCAAATCTTGCCAACTCTACAAATTTAGAGTGGTAAGTTCCTACATCGTCAGCTAACTGCTTCAACTCAGTAAATTCGTGATACTTCTGCATGCGGACATGCTCCGGATAGAATCTCTTCCTCAGGGAAACTTTGAAGTCATTCCATCCAAAGTTAGGTTCGTTTCTTAACTTACCTTCTTCTGCAGTCCACCACAAATCAGCCTCACCTCTAAAGTAGAAAACAGCTCCACTCACCTTCTTCTCCTCGGGGCAATCTATGATATCGAATATTTTGTCGAACTCCCTGATCCATCCTTCTAGTATTACTGGGTCTTCTTCACCAGAATAGGTACTAGGTTTCATTGCAGCTACCCTTCTAGAGAAGTCCTTTGGTGCTTCAGCCCTTGTCGCATGTTGCTCCAGAATTCTTCCCATACTTACCGTTAATTCTCTTAGTTCCTCCATCTGACCTCTCCCCTCACTACCATTCTACACATTTATACAATATCGTAAATAATCAAACAGTTCAGCAATCACACATCAAGCACATAGCAAACAACAAGTATGTAAATCCCCATCCCCACGGCTTATTAGATTTTAAAGTCTAGATTTAATCTTAACTCAGCCAAAGCTCCCTAAAGACCAAACCTGCTCTGATACCACTCTGTAACACCCCGGTTTTACACCCTTTTTTTTTTTTTGACTTGTACAAGTTTTTAATATTTTACAGCGGAAGACTAAATAACACCTAAGTCAAACCGGAGCGCTACCGCCACACCCACACCAACTAGTGTGGATGCTAAGGCTAATCCACCTACAACCTAACTCCCGGAACATGCTCCAAGGAGTTTACCACTTACAAATAAATAAAATTCCTAGCTATGTCGGCGCGTTCCCTTGTCCCAAGCTCAAGAGCAATATCACACAAAGAATCAACTTCACCTGCAACAAACCTGTGGCCAGCAAACAATCACACAAAGGGGCCACAGGCACAAACCAGAAAACGTCAGCAAAGCTGAGTAACAAATATCACACCCTGTAAAATTCACTCTCTTTGAAAAACCTTTTTAGCAGCATAAAGGCACACATCAACACAAACAACCATGTTATCAACCACAAACACAAGTTTACAACACACTCACCTTCCTTGAGACATTTTACCTTAACACAAACCACCTGTTCATAATGATATCACAATACCAGCAAACTCACCAGAGACATAAATCCAATAATATTTTGGAAACCACATAACAATTTCCACCAGTTTGTATCTCAATTATTAACATTCCACCAATCCTCGGGCACACCGGTCTTTCGACAAAGAGCTACTAGGCTCTCGGCCCCTTGGACAAATAATTCCACCACCTCACCCCATGTCCTTAAGTGTGCACACCCCCTATGAATCATCAGCCCATAGAGTAGATCATGATGGCTTAGCTCCAATACATTGGTAGGAGCGAAAATTCAGTGAATGGCCAACCATGGCTCGACAGTTTGAAGGAGCTAACCATAGCTCAACAGTTTGAAATTCATATTTCCAAATTCACACTTTCACCACCATAAGTAATATCAACATTTCCAACATATAAAGATCATCCACAATCATATAAAATTGCTCAAAATAACCACCAACCAAAGGATAGCAATAAACAAGATTAATCACATATTAAAGTACAAACAACCCACCTTTAGAATTAAAACCTTGTATAAGGTTAGACTTTGTCTAACTTTGTTCCACCTGAATATCCACTCAATCAGAATCAAGCTTTCACTTAGCAATCACAGATCAACAAGCATTCCACACCACGAGTAGTCACCAAAAATCATTCCAGAGCCTTTCAAGGCTAAGCCAAGCAACAAAACACCCCAAAACCACACTTAAACACAATTTTCCTTCTTTCCAAGTTTTAGCACATATAACCTTACAAGACTTCCTTATACCTTTTACACTTCACCATCTCTTAAAAATTCAACCGCTAGCCATATTAGGACTATAATGACCAAACAAACCATTAAATCCAATAACCATCACACAATCACACTAATACAAGCTTAAAGCACACCTTTGACCCAAATCATTTCCTAACAATTCGAATAACTTCCCAGGTGAGTTTCGACCTGAATTTTTGACCATAGATCTAAATTCGAAATATAAGAATACCCTCAAAATTTCAGCTCAAACCCATGTCGGAAACTCATCTAAACAACTCCTAAAGCTTAAAGCTCATTATTTTCCCTTGCCATGTCTAACCGACTTAAATATCTCCATTCGACTTCATTTTTTGACCATAACCATATGTTTACTATTAAAGACTACCCTCAAAATTTTAAGGCAAGATGAATTCGGGAACCTATTTTACTAAGTCTCAAGGCTTAAAACACCATTTAAGCCCTCCCACCTTGACCTAGCATTTTTATGTCTAACCACGAGTTCCCACCACCTATAATCAATTATTAAGAGTTAATATAGGTAGAATAACACACCAAACTTAACAAAATCCCATCGAAATCACTCAAGGAGTCTTAAAACACATTTTTCCTCTCTAAAAGTTCCCTAGAACTTATCCTACTTCCCAAAGGTATTTTCGCCTGAATTTTTGATATTATTCTAGTAATAACTAACTAAGAACACTGTCAAAATTTAAGCTCAAGAGAAGCTAGGGTTCGGAAGTTACCATTAACAAGAGTTAAAGCTCAAAATCAGGGTTTAAAGAAAGAGATGGTGTGCATAGTTGGTACCTGGAATCTTCTTGCCATTTTAGCCACGACCTTACAAGTCCCTTAGCTAATTGAATCAATTTCTTCCACCAACCAATTCGTCCAAGGTCACCAGCTCCTTCTCCCTCCTTGAAATCTTGTTTTTCCTTGATTTCTAGCTTGAATCTCCTTCTCCAATGGTGGGTGTTGTGTTCTATGAGCTCCTATGGTGTTCTAATGGCGTGAGAGTGAGTGAGGAAGGCAGGGAAATCGGTTCCCATCTCATTCTTAAGGATGGCGTGAGTGAATTCCAATTTTACTTCATTAATTAAGTGTAATGATTACTAAGATAACCTTATCTCTTCCTAAGCCATTAGATTAGTGACAATTGTCTAGATTAGATCTCAGCCCTCCATGTGTGACCGGCCTTAATGATGAAGGAGACAAGTGGCATGGGTAATAAAGAGTATAAGACAAAATAGAATGATGTCTTCATTTTCAGCCGTCGGATCGAAGATATTTTGCTTGGATTGATCTCCACCATCCATGTGTGACCTCCCCTCATTAATGAAGGTGACACATGTCTTCTCTTGATTAGACCATGTGTAACCAATCATCTTTTGACACCTCAACGCTTACATCATCATTATGTCATGCCGACATCATCACTGCATCATCACTGCATCATCACTGCGTCATCACTGCGTCATCACTGCATCATCACTGCATCATCATGGTCAAAGTTGACCATTGACCAAGGTTTGACCAATGTCCAATGTTTGACCGAAGTCAGACCAAAGTTGACCAGGGTTTGACCACAGTTGACCGGGGCTTCTAGAACTCCATGCAACTCACCGGAATTTCAGTGTTTCTCGGAACTTTCTGAATTAGGGTTTCTCCAAGGTTTCTTGGTTGATTCCCAACCACTATGGTTTCCTCGTGTTCTCTAATAATTCCTAAGGAACTATGGTTTCCATTAGGGTTACAAAAATTCGGGGTATTACAATTGGGAAGAAGGAGGAACCTTCAATTACTCCATAGAAGTTGTCCTCTCAAATTGGCTGCGACAGAAGCTTTTCGTTTCAGAAAAGTGCTGAATGTAGAAAGTAGCAATCAAATTAACGCACACATGAGCTTTCCGTTTCAATTTGGACAAGTAGTAGCACCAAGATGTGAGTTCAAGAATATCGGGAAGGAGGAACCTCGATTGCTTCACAGAAGTTAGTAAGGATAGAGGCGTTGGAGGAATTGAAGGCGCAAAAGAAGAGTAGTCTCCCACACTGCACTGCCCCTAAATTACTCCCGTAATTTGATAATATATTGAGTAGGCGCGGAAGAAAAATTAATCTCCCGCACTCCGCTGAATTTTCAATTTATCTCCCGCACTGTCTTCTCTTAAATTTTACTGTAATCCCTCGTATATTCTCTAGTTAGGATAGGAAAGGTATTAGCTTTTTTGTTAGGGGTATCATTATCTTTTGATTCATTTTTTTACATGAAGGGCCGGAAGTTTATATTGCGGGAGAAACTGTTGTCTAACAGTTAATAAGACAACTAAATATGCTAACTATTGTCTTATAGCCTATTTATGCAGCTTAAATATTTTTATTGTATCAAACACATCATTAAAATGGTAGTTGTTGTCTTTGAAGTGTTGTCCTTAACTATTTCTGCAGTAGTGTCACCATTGAAGGAGCTTGAGCTCATCTTTTCATGCCTTGTCATTCTCTTATGCTTCAAGGTAAGGAAAATCAAAGAAAAACCAAGTTTCCTTTCATTTTCTTGTATAACCGAAAATTCACCTTACAATGGTGCATTACCTTGCTATCTTCTTAGCTTAATTCAAACTTCAAAGGGCTAGGAGGAGTCCTATCTTGCCACTTGTTCAAGTTCTCTTTCAAATTCCAAAGGTAAACATCAATTTTAGTGTTTTAAGACACTTATGTAAACCTAGGGTTTAATTATGAGTTTGAGTATTAAACTTAATGCTCATTACCCTTATATTTATATTGGTTAGAAGGTTGACAAGTGATAAAAGCTCCTTGCCGATTTTTAATCAAGAAAAACAAGGGAAAACAAGTGAGAAAGCTAGGAAAACAAAGAGGTAAATGACCTCTCTTAATGTGGTTTATTGTACTAGGAAATTGAGCTATATTTGCTTAATAAATAACCTAAAGAGCCAATGGGAAAATGAGCTAGAAAACTATCCAAGAGGTGGACTAAAAGGATATGGGAGCATTATTGTGTGTATTCGCAGGTTGAAGGCATTTAAACGTGGAAATTCAGTGTTTAAGTTTAATGTTATTTAAGGGCCTAAGAGCCAAGCAATTTAAGTTTATGCACTATATTGTGATGTAGTGTTTAAAGGTTTAGTTGTGTGTAAAGAGCATTACTTGTGAAGATCAACGTCTGGGATGGTTAAAGGGTGAAAAATAATATATTTGTGTGTAAGGAATGTGTGTTAAAAAGGTGAAAACCTAAGTGTTTGGGTGTGAGAGTATACAAGAGAAGCTATGGCAAAATTTAGTTGATAAACAAAGGAGTTTATGTGTTTTAATGAGATTTTATGACCTAGAAGGTACTAGGATTTGTTAAGTGTCAAGATGGTGAAAGAAAGTGAATCATGGTGTTCTTAGGTGTTAAGATGCCATGGGCATTGTCTTGGAGGATTTAGAACTCAAATGGGTGTTTTGAACACACCAAGGAATTGTTATGTGAAGTGTTAAGTCTTGTTCAAGATTTGGTAAGCAAAGGAAAAGAAATGCCTAGTGAAGGTCTAAGTGTAAACTTGTGGAAATTAGAAGCAATTGTGCAAAGGAGGTGTTTGTGAGAAATAATGCTTTTGGAGTGGTGGTGATGTTTGTGAGACAACACTTTGGTTAGTTGAGGTAGTAGGCATGATATACCACTTAGAAATCTAAGGAAAATGTTATAAGTGCTAGGAATTGTTGTAAGGAATTGAGTAACAAGTTTTGATGATTTAGGAAAGTGTTTAAACATGTAGGAAACATGTGGAAAGATTATGGAATGATTAGGTAAGGTTTAAGGTTGGATTAGGGGTTGAAAAATGATGTTTTGACAAGTTATTAACATGGTCCGGGACCTAGCCCTTGTATAGGTACCCGGACCACCCATAAAAACATGCCGAGAGTGAATGCAGGAATTGGTCCGGGACTTAAGTCCAGAACCAATGCCAAAAACAAGCCGAGAGTAATTTCCAAAGGTGGTCCGGGACCTTGGGTCCGGACCAAGTCCCGGACCAGACCAAAAATGGCCTAAAATGTGTTTTAAAGTGTTCTAAACATGGTGGATTGATGGGTAATGGTTTGGATGTTGTTAAGCCTTGTTTGGTGAATTTTAAAGTCCTAAGAAGTATAACAAGTGTTGGAAGTGGTGGGAAGTTGTGAGTTTAAGTACACAAAAGTAAACCGAAATACCGGGATACGGGGTAATACGGGAGTAGCAATTATGTACTACCGTAACACCTTAATTAATTGAACATTTCACATGTAAATATGGCTCAAGAGTAAGACATGAGGAACAGGTTGAGACGAGGAGCGTGAGAACACCCGTAAAGTAATTCCCTGCGGTGATAGGTATGGTTTCTTCAACATGTGTCCTACCGGATACACCGGCTTGTATGCCAATGTGTTTTTCTGAATGTTTGCCACGTTATAAGATAAAAGTATGTAAGAGTTTACAGTAATTCATATATGTGGCGTGTCTAGTTCCGATACATTTAACCTCGAAAGTGTTAACCTTAGCTAACTGAGTATAGGATCACATGAGAGATCGGTATTCGGATTTAACGACCCGAACCATGGGACGTTCTAACCACGGCTATGCGTGAGTTAATTGTGTGATGTTTGGTGTGAATGTATGGACCTCCCTTGTGTGTTTAACCCAGTTGTATACCTTATGGTGTGTGGGTGTAATAGGTTCCATAATGGAGCTCTAACTGTTTACTTATAAGTATAAATGTACTAATGGGGGGTGAGGAATCCGGTCGTTCCGGTCGCGCGTTGTTTGGGAGTGGGTATCCATCCTTGCTTACCTTCCTCTGTTATGGTTGTTTTTCCTTCTTGGATTACGATCTCCCCCTAGCTTACTCCAAAGCTTAACTATTCTGACTTATGATCGGTCTAGGGGGAACATGTTTTTGCGTGGTGGCTCGGGTCACTAAATCCGATCCATCTTAAGTTAAGTTACTCGTCCGACTATTAGGACAGTAACGAGTGTTTGATATAACAGCTTAACATGAGGGTGATATCATTCTCTAGGCTCACAAGTGAATTAACTATGTTTGGGTCGGTTCTAAAGAGAACTGTTCCCTTTATGTTATGTGTTAATGTTGTACTGCAATCTTATGCTATGCTATGTGGTATGTACGTTATATGTGGAATGAGTTGTTGTGTGGAGAGTGGGATCATGGATATGAGCCCCAGTTTATTATAAGCAATTTGGAGTATAACCCGAATAGTGGGTAAGTGTCTCTATTAAGGAAATAGCTCCATTAGAGGAGAAACCCTCAAGGGTTAAGGAACAAAAGAGTGAGCTAACGAGTTTTGTTTGGTTGATTGATCTGTTGAACCCCGTTGTTGTGGGTATTAATGTGTTATGTGTTTATAGTTTACATGCATGATTTAAATATAATCAACCGCATGCTTAGACGACAATTTTTGTGCGTGGCCCGGTAGCATGCGGGCTGCGGGATTACCATACCAGCAAAGGTGCTGAGCCCCTTGGGGGCCACCCTTTCTTTCCTTTTCTATTTCAGGTACAAGGAGCTGGAGACCGTTCGAGAGTAGGACGGGGTAGTTGTTTCTACACGGGTAGTTATTGAATTACTTATGTATCGTAGGTGCAGTAAGACCGAAACTGTTATCGGCATTAGTTTGTAAATACTCGGTACGGTTTGAATGTAAGTGTATAACGAATGTTGGTAATGGAACAAGTTTGTAATGTGTAGTTGCTCGGGAATCTGGTCCATCAGACCGATACTATGTATATGTATTAGCCTTGTTAGCCACGTGGGTGGCTAATGGCATGTAACACCAATGAGTTAAGTAATGTGATGATGTATGTTTTCCGCTGCAAATGGTTATTAAGTGTATTGTTGTAGTAGGGGTGTTACAAAAAAAGTGGTATTAGAGCGAAGTATCGCTCTGATGACTGAATTACCGAGCTTAGCAAGTACCGAGTTAAGATTTTAGTACTTTGGGTTAAGGGTTGAGTGATAGCGTGAGAGATACGCTAGTTAGGAATTACCAGCGTGTACTGGAAACCTACAATATCCTTCCCGCCCTCCACAATCCCTGTTTTATAACTCGGGGATGAACGCCAGAGAGATGAAAGTCCTCTCATACTCGGGAAAACCCGATCTGGCTGTTGTAAAGCATATCTGTAAGTACGGAGAACCTGTCATACAGTAGATCCCGAAAACTGGGAATCCCGGAGACGGTTTCCATCTGAACAATGTTAACCGCATTTCATAGCGAAGGATTAAGAATCTTGTGTATAGAAGAATGGAATTTCCGGCAACCTGGGTCGACATGCCGAGCAGTCGAGAACAACCAGCTTGCAACGCACCAACCGTGCAACAGGCAAGAAGTGAAGTAATAGAACCCAGGACGAGTGTCTACGGGACTACAAATGTTAAATAATGACACCAATGGTATACCAACCGACAAAGGAACTTCAACGTAGTACCCAAACAAGAGGCAAGTCTCAGTAACCATGACAAATGCGTGGAACGGGCTACAAAGAAGATACAATACTAAGTAAAAAAAAAAGGGACTCCAAGAACGGGGAACACCCTAGTTAATGATTGTCATGTGAAGACAATGAGAGATTGCCCAGAGGGTTTATTGTCAAGACTGTAAGATAAAAGTAAGAGCCAACAAGGCCACTGATGACGGTGCAGGTAGAAACAATACCGCAACCAGTAAGTGTTCAACCGATAAGCCAGTTAGCATGGCGCACTTGCCATGGCAAGTGCTGCTAAGAACAGGGCTGTTCGGGGAAATTTTTAACAACTACAAAATACTTAGTAAAGTACCCCGAGGTTAAGTAAGATCATCATAACCTTGGAAGGGCTTAACAGCCTAACCTTTGTAATTGGAAGTACACCAGTCAGCAAGAAGCTAGATTTGGTTAAGGCAAGAAGACGTTGTAAAACCATGAGAATTTTTCTTCCAACTCAGATTTATTTCAAAGTAAACCCAAGGGTAGCAACCCGAGGGAATGGATTGAGTTGATAAAGATACAACAGTGGATAAATCTTCCCTTGATTAAGTTCGGGAAGCAGGGAATGCATATTATCACAGGATGATATAAGGGAGTTGACAACAGAATACTTCACCTAGGCGTGTGACGGACACTACGAGTGTACCAACTGTAATGTGGGACGACCGCACTCCGATAGGAGCTTGTGGGCCTGACAGACCTACTTATGGGTTAGTTGGGTAAGTAGTAATGTATCAGTAGGGTACCCCACATATGTATACGAGCAGAGTCCGGAACACGGGAAGTAGTCGACTCCATACTACGGTCAGCAGTAAAAGTCAAGTAAGAGCTAAGGATTACCACGAATGGTTGAAGTAAAGGAACCCAGTTAAGAAGACTAAAGGAGTTAGTGAATTTATTTCAAGGAAATGTTTAAGAGTCAGGAAGTGCGAAGTGCACTGATTAGTAAGTAAAGACATAGCATATGTCTCAAGTGTCACGAGGGATAAAACATGATAGCTGGGACGAATACCCAACCTATACATGGTAAGGCAGATGCCTAATGTGGACACATTAATGTGAAATGAATGGGATCAAACTCCCGGAAGGATTACTTAGACTACCAAGGAATATCGATCTTCCTAAAGAGGATAGTAAAACCAGCTAAGAACACAAAGAAAATGTGTTGGGTAAATTTAATTGATTATGGAAGTTTACGTTGTACAAGTAAATAGAGCGGAGAACGAACCACTGTCTTAAGAGTGGGGATACCTCTCGATATTGTAAACCGTGCAAGCGGTAGTAATGTGAACCAAGTTCAAGAAATATGTTAAGGATTGACTATGTTATTATTGCGGGCTGAATAACGCCGGCTTGTAACTCGAGTGAGCAACGCTCAAGGAGCATTCTGTAGTCATCCAAACGGATGATGTAAGTATATGTGTGAAAACTAATATGACAGTGAATACCATGTAAGTTAGTATTGCGCAAGAAGAAAGAACACGGTGCGCAGAAAGCGACCGTTGTATAAGTATTGTTAAATAATAGTATGGCAAATAAGCAGAGTTATGAGTTAGACCCAGTGGAGATACAACGGTAAGTATAGCAAATAAACTGGGCAGTAAGCCAGTAGCCAGTATTATGAGATAAGAATCTCAGTGAAACACAGTGTGAATTCCTATTGCAATCGCATAAGAGATTTACTGCCAAGAGTTTACGCCTCTGCACTCTGTATGACTGAGTGTTTTGGTATTGTGCTTGCGCGGTAATGATCGAGTGAGATAGCGGGGAAGTTGGGAAGATGTTAATTGTGGTAGAACAACAAGAGACTTATAATGCTATAATGACCGATGCATAGGAAATGCAAGGTCGTACAAAGGAAAGAATACATGTACAAAACCGAATGTGGAGGCGTGATTAAGAATAAGTGACTACAGTAACACTAAATACCAAACTCCAGTATGGAGTATACCTCAAGTGTGGGAAATAACCGAGGAAGCACTACACATTAGGTAGTAGCTCAACCTCAACCGACAGTAAGTCGGAAAGAAATCAAGTCAATCATTGTGAAATACATAGCTGTATATACGGTAATTGTCAGAGAAGTGGATAAAAAGCTTGTAACTCACCAAATTCGCTCACGGTAAGAGGTACCATGCGTCGGTTGAGAAACCATTATTACAATAAATGGGAGATGTACAATATAGTAACAGTAACGAATGGGGCAAACTAAACTCTAAGTTATCAGAGTCCTGTAGTAGACGCCAGTGAACCCATGCTTCAGATACCGAATATGCATTGTGAATACGAATAAATGACCAATTATCAATGCCTAGAAGCCTCACAGGCCAGGACCGAAATCGGTTATGAGTTAAATAAACTCCAATGAGAATTCTTGGTTTATGGACTAAACCGCTAGTCTGGTTAAGATCCTCTAACCAGAACGCATTGTATAACAGACCGCGTGGAAGTTAAAACACTTCACGACGGCAGAACATTTTAAGCCAATGTTCAGTGACTGATTACGTGGGCATAATCCCTTTTAAGGGGGATAGAGCGTAAAACCGCTTAGTGTGTTTTACCGTACAAGTGTACGTGAACTGTGGTGTGCATAGCACAAGATAATTTGTTTTGATGATTGGTGCACATGTTAGATAAACATATGCATTCATTCATGGTTTAATTGTGGTAATTGTGCACAAAAGATGCGAATGCCATTGTGATAAGTGTGTATACTTTGTTAACAATTGTGTGTGTTAGTACAAGTGTAAGGGAGGAAAGAAACTCCCGGGGAACTAAAACCCCGACAGTACATGTTTACATGATACTAAATATAATACCGTGTATTGTATTTTGATAAAAGTATGTATATATACAGTATTGTGAGTTATGAAGAGGTAAGAAACCGACATAGAACCTAGTGAGAATTAGATTCCCTAGGTAACTTGATTAAAAGTGAATGGAAATAACTGATAGACGAAGTTCTATCCCTTGGAGATGTTATGATCATGATTAGAATGATTAAAAAGATAGAAAATTGGAAATGAGTGATTTACTTGATGCTTGAAATTGAAGTGGGAGGTGAAACTTGATTTCATGAGATCAAGGGAAGCCGAACACAAATTGGGGTGGAAGGATAGTTTAACACTGATGCTGATCACATCAGGGTTGGATGATTCTTGAAGCACCCTGTAAGTGGTCACAAATAACCACGCTAAGAAAGATGCAAAGAGCATAAATTGGACTTGGAGTTGTGTTGTGTTTTCAAAAAGGATTTTCAATTGGTATTTCCAAAACAGTCGATTAATATTTTGAATAAAGGATTCTCTTATATACTTAACCTAGTAAAGAATATTTTTGTAGTACTTGCTCACGAGCCGAGGACGTATGAGCCTTTGTCTTCGGACCGGTGACATGAGAAGTATATATGTTAAAAATTAAGTGATTGTTTTGATCTCCCAAAGGAACGGGGACCAGAAGGTGTCCATCGCGACCGGGTTCTGCGGGATCACAGTGTATAAAAAAAGTATTTTTGGTTGATATACATGCTAAGACATGTTGTGTGGTATATGTAACAAATACTATTTTGACCTTGAGTCCTAATGTGGTTGAGTTCCGAAAGTGTTATGTTATCCAGACCTATGAGTCTAACTGTTGTTATGTTACCCAGACCTGAGAGTCTGAGGGTTGTTATGCAAGTACAATGTTGTTAAGATACCCGGACCGTTGAGTCTGAGGTTATCATATAAGTATGTTATGTATGGATGTGGATATGTTGCCCAGACCATTAAGTCCGAGGTTGTGATGTAAATTATGTTAGTTATGGAAGTTTTATTTTGCAAGTAATTCCCGTATTCTAAACCAATGATGCGTGGGAAATGTGAACTTCGAGGACGAAGTTCTTTTAAGGGGGGTAGATTGAAATACCCCAAACCTTGATATGTTGTTTAAATGTTAAACTATGGTATTTAAAGTCTAAAAAGTGCCTGAGAAACATTAGTGAACAATTTAAACCATAGTAAAAACACAATAAAGCACTAAGACACAGTTTGAGCAAAAACATGCACTAAGCTTGGACTGAACTTGGTTAGGACCCAAAGAGCCTACCAAGACTTTATAACATTCAATTATGATTTAATAAGGCTAATTAAGTCCTTAGGAAACTTTGGTAGACAATTAAACCAAACAAAACACAAATAAATACCTTAAAGCCAATATGGGCAAAAATGTGCTCTAAGCTTGGGATAAGTTTGGTTAAGTCCTAATAAGCTTACCAAGACCTTATTTTTATGTTAATGAACATATTAAACCAATTAACAAACAAAACCAAGCTTGAAAACAAGTTTAAACACAAAATGTGCTTTAAGGAGCCTTAAAGCACATTTTTCAAAAACTGTCTGGTAAATGAGTTTTGAGTGGCTAAATGTCCATCATTACTCTTTAATCAACATGTGTACTACTTAGTATCACATTAGGAAGTCTAGATCAATGGGAAATCAAAAATTTCACAAATATGTGCCTTAGTTTGTGAATAGTGCTCAAATAGTGCTAGTTTAAGTCATAAGTTAACATAAGTTGTTTAGATGGTCAACAAAGACCATATATATCTCTAAAATGTAAGGGGCCACGGTTTTAGTGGTGTGAGTCATCACACTTGGCTAGCCAATTAAAAGAAAGAAAGAAAAGTAAGTAAAAGGGTTACTTTTGCTTTATAACTTAAATATCTCCAAAACTTACCTCTCTCCTCACTTTCTCTTCTTTTCTTTTTGATTCCCACCGTCTCGAACCTCATCCTCCCTTCTCCATTCTCGTTTTGCTACAGCAAGTAGCCATTCTCCATCTTTGAATGCTTGTAACTCATGGCTCCAAGCTTCGAATTCAATTCCGAGACTACCGTTGTCTTAGTTAGAGTAAGCTCTACATTCCTATCTTTTCAAATCTTCAAAAGCTCCATTTCAGTGCCATGGAAATTCACCATTGAAGGAGCTTGAGCTCATCTTTTCATGCCTTGTCATTCTCTTATGCTTCAAGGTAAGGAAAATCAAAGAAAAACCAAGTTTCCTTTCATTTTCTTGTATAACCGAAAATTCACCTTACAATGGTGCATTACCTTGCTATCTTCTTTGCTTAATTCAAACTTCAAAGGGCTAGGAGGAGTCCTATCTTGCCACTTGTTCAAGTTCTCTTTCAAATTCCAAAGGTAAACATCAATTTTAGTGTTTTAAGACACTTATGTAAACCTAGGGTTTAATTATGAGTTTATTAAACTTAATGCTCATTACCCTTATATGTATATTGGTTAGAAGGTTGACAAGTAATAAAAGCTCCTTGCCGATTTTCAATCAAGAAAAACAAGGGAAAACAAGTGAGAAAGCTTGGAAAACAAAGAGGTAAATGACCTCTCTTAATGTGGTTTATTGTACTAGGAAATTGAGCTATATTTGCTTAATAAATAACCTAAAGCCAATGGGAAAATGAGCTAGAAAACTATCCACAAGGTGGACTAAAAGGACATGGGAGCATTATTGTGTGTATTCGCAGGTTGAAGGCATTTAAACGTGGAAATTCAGTGTTTAAGTTTAATGTTATTTAAGGGCCTAAGAGCCAAGCAATTTATGTTTATGCACTATATTGTGATGTAGTGTTGTTTAAAGGTTTAGTTGTGTGTAAAGAGCATTACTTGTGAAGATCAATGTCTGGGATGGTTAAAGGGTGAAAAATATATTTTGTGTGTAAGGAATGTGTGTTAAGTGATTAAGTGTTCGTGTTGTCAAAAAGGTGAAAACCTAAGTGTTTGGGTGTGAGAGTATACAAGAGAAGCTATGGCAAAATTTAGTTGATAAACAAAGGAGTTTATGTTTTTAATGAGATTTTATGACCTAGAAGGTACTAGGATTGTTAAGTGTCAAGATGGTGAAAGAAAGTGAATCATGGTGTTCTTAGGTGTTAAGATGCCATGGGCATTGTCTTGGAGGATTTAGAACTCAAATGGGGTTTTGAACACACCAAGGAATTGTTATATGAAGTGTTAAGTCTTGTTCAAGATTTGGTAAAAAAAGGAAAAGAAATGCCTAGTGAAGGTCTAAGTGTAAACTTGTGGAAATTAGAAGCAATTGTGCAAAGGATGTGTTTGTGAGAAATAATGCTTTTGGAGTGGTGGTGATGTTTGTGAGACAACACTTTGGTTAGTTGAGGTAGTAGGCATGATATACCACTTAGAAATCTAAGGAAAATGTTATAAGTGCTAGGAATTGTTGTAAGGAATTGAGTAACAAGTTAGTGATGATTTAGGAAAGTTTAGTGCTTATTTTAAGGTGTTTAAACATGTAGGAAACATGTGGAAAGATTATGAATGATTAGTAAGGTTTAAGGTTGGATTAGGGGTTGAAAAATGATGTTTTGACAAGTTATTAACATGGTCCGGGACCTAGCCCTTGTATAGGTACCCGGACCACCCATAAAAACATGCCGAGAGTGAATGCAGGAATTGGTCCGGGACTTAAGTCCAGAACCAATGCCAAAAACAAGCCGAGAGTAATTTCCAAAGGTGGTCCGGGACCTTGGGTCCGGACCAAGTCCCGGACCAGACCAAAAATGGCCTAAAATGTGTTTTAAAGTGTTCTAAAGGTGGTGGATTGATGGGTAATGGTTTTGGATGTTGTAAGGCCTTGTTTGGTGACTTTTAAAGGTCCTAAGAAGTATAAAAAGTGTTGGAAGTGGTTGGGAAAGTTGGAGTTTAAGTACACAAAGTTAAACCGAAATAACGGGATAACGGGGTAAGTACGGAGTAGCAATTATGTACCTACCGTAACACCTTAATATTAATTGAACCATTTCACATGTAAATAGTGGTTCAAGAGTAAGACATGAGGAACAAGTGTGAGCGAGGAACGTGAGAACACCCGGTAAAGTAATTCCCTGCGGTGACAGGTATGGTTTTCTTGCAACCGTGTCCTACCGGATTACACCGGCTTGTATGCCAATGTGTTTTTCTGAATGTTTGCCACGTTATAAGATAAAAGTATGTAATGAGTTTACAGTAATTCATATATGTGGCGTGTCTAGTTCCGATACCATTTAACCTCGAAAGTGTTAAACCTTAGCTAACTGAGTCTAGGATCACATGAGAGATCGGTATTCGGATTTATCGACTAGAACCATGGGACGTTCTAACCACGGCTATGCGTGAGTTAATTGTGTGATGTTTGTGTGTGAATGTATGGACCTTCCTTGTGTGTTTAACCTAGTTGTAATACCTTATGGTGTGTGGGTGTAATAGGTTCCATAATGGAGCTCTAACTGTTTACTTATAAGTATAAATGTACTAATGGGGGGTGAGGAATCCGGTCGTTCCGGTCGCGCGTTGTTTGGGAGTGGGTATCCATCCTTGCTTTACCTTCCTCTCTGTTATGGTTGTTTTTCCTTCTTGGATTACGATCTCCCACTAGCTTACTCCAAAGCTTAACTATTCTGACTTATGATCGGTTAGGGGGAACATGTGTTTGTGTGGTGTGTTCGGGTCAGTAAATCCGATCCATCTTTAAGTTAAGTTACTCGTCCGACTATTAGGATGGTAACGAGTGTTGTATAACGAGCTTAACATGAGGGTGATATCATTCTCTAGGCTCACAAGTGAATTAACTATGTTTGGGTCAGTTTCTAAAGAGAATTGTTCCCTTTATGTTATGTGTTAATGTTGAACTGCAATTCTTATTGCGATGCTATGTGGTATGTACGTTATAATGTGGAATGAGTTGTTGTGTGGAGAGTGGGGATCATGGATATAGTCCCAGTTTATTATAAGACAATTTGGAGTATAACCTGAATAGTGGGTAAGTGTCGTCTATTAAGGAAATAGCTCCATTAGAGGAGAAACCCTCAAGGGTTAAGGAACAAAATGAGTGAGCTAACAGTTTTGATTGTGTTGATTGATTTGAACCCCGTTGTTGTGGGTATGTAATGTGTTATGTGTTTTAGTTTACATGCATGATTTAAATATAATCAACCGCATGCTTAGACGACAATTAGTTGTGTGGCCCGGTAGCATGCGGGCTGCGGGATTACCATACAAGCAAAGGTGATGAGCCCCTTGGGGGCCACCCTTTCTTTCCTTTTCTATTTCAGGTACAAGGAGCTGGAGACCGTTCGAGAGTAGGACGGGGTAGTTGTTTCTACACGGGTAGTTAATGAATTACTTATGTATCGTAGGTGCAGTAAGACCGAAACTGTTATCGGCGTTAGTTTGTAAATACTTGGTACGGTTTGAATGTAAGTGTATAACGAATGTTGGTAATGGAACAAGTTTGTAATGTGTAGTTCTCGGGAATCTGGTCCATCAGACCGATACAATGTATATGTATTAGCCTTGTTAGCCACGTGGGTGGCTAACGGCGTGTAACACCAACGAGTTAAGTAATGTGATGATGTATGTTTTCGCTGCAAATGGTTATTAATGTATTGTTGTAGTAGGGGTGTTACAACCCCAATGTTAATGAAAGTAATTGTAATGTTACCAGTTGTTCAAGGATTGTTCAGGGACATAGGAGGACACAATAGAGTGGACCTCAGTGACAGGTATGGTTTTCTTGCAACCTGTGTCCTACCGGATTACACCGGCTTGTATGCCAATGTGCTTTTCTGTATGTTTGCCACGTTATAAGATAAATCATGAAACAGTTTACAGTCGTTGTTGTTGTTGTGTGTTTGCGTACCGATACCGGTAACCTCGAATGAGTATGAAAGGCTAGTTAACCAATATTAGGTAA
Source organism: Limonium bicolor (assembly GCA_023374045.1). Lineage (NCBI taxonomy): Eukaryota > Viridiplantae > Streptophyta > Magnoliopsida > Caryophyllales > Plumbaginaceae > Limonium > Limonium bicolor. The sequence continues at coordinate 4,271,465 of CM041781.1, read as the reverse complement.
ACGTAAGAGAACGGTATCCGGTAATAACGTTTCCAACCTAAGGAACGTTCTAACCACGGCTATGCGTGAGTTAGTTATGTGTTTGTTTGTGCGTGTTAATATCTTCACTACCCTGTGTGTGTCTAACTAGACCTAACCACCTAAGTGTGAATTAATGTACTAAGTCCAATAATGAGACTTCTAACAGTGCTAACCGGGGAGTGAGGAGTCCGGTAGTTCCGGCCACGCGTGTGAGTATGGGGATCGTTATCATATCAGGTTCGATTCTCTGTGTATGTTCTGGTTGTCTTCTCTTTTGGTTTTCAACCTTCCCTTTAGCTTAACCAAAGCTATTTTACTGACTCACGTCGGGCCACAGGGGCATACTATGTTTGTTCGGTGTGCTTGGATCACTATATCCGATGCACCTTGGGATTAAGTTATTCGTTCATTTAACAGGACGGTAATGAGTTATGTAACGAGCTTAGCATGAGTTTGGCAACATTCTCTAGGCTCTCAAGTGAACTAATTATGTTTGGGTCGGTTCCTAAAGAGAACCGGTCCCGTTATGTTACGTGTTAATGATGTGATGCAATTCTTATTGCGATATTATGTAAGATGGATGTCAATATGTGTTATAGGATGTTGTGTGGAGTATGTGGACCATGGACATGAATCCCAGTTTATTATAAGACGTTTTGGAGAATGAACCGACTAGTGGGTAAGTGTCGTCTATTAAGGAAATAGCTCCAATAGAGGAGAAACCCTCTAGGGTTAAAGGACACATGAGTGTTCTAATGAGTAAAGATGTGTTGACTTTTGTTGAGCCCATTGTTATGGGTATGTAATGTGTTATGTGTTTACAGTTAACATGCATGATTTAAATAAAATCAACCGCATGCTTAGACGACAATTAGTTGTGCGTGGCCCGGTAGTATGCGGGCTGCGGGATTACCATACCAGCAAAGGTGCTGAGCCCCTTGGGGGCCACCCTTTCTTCTAATTCTATTTCAGGTACAAGGAGCTGGAGGCCGTCCAAGAGTATGACGGGGTAGTTGATTCTGCACGGGTAGTTAATGAATTACTTATGTATTGTAGGTGTAGTAAGACCGAAATTGTTGTCGGCATTAGTTTGTAAATACTCGGTACAGTTGGAATGTATATGTATTATGAATGTTGGTAATGGAAAAGGATTGTAATGTGTAGTTGCTCGGGAATCTGGTCCATCAGACCGATACAATGTATATGTCTATGTATTAGCCTTGTTAGCCACGTGGGTGGCTAACGGCGTGTAACACCAACGGGTAAGTAATGTGATGAAGTATGTTTTCTGCTGCAAATGGTTATTAAGTGTATTATTGTAATTGGGGTGTTACAAAAAGTGCTATCAGAGCGAAGTATCGCTCTGATGACTGAATTACCGAGCTTAGGAAGTACCGAGTTAGGATTTTAGTACTTTGGGTTAAGGGTTGAGTGATAGCGTGAGAGATATGCTAGTTAGGAATTACCAGTGTGTACTGGAAACCTACAATATCCATCCCGCCCTCCACAATCCCTGTTTTATAACTTGGGAAAGAACGCCAGAGAGATGGAGTCCTCTCTTACTCGGGAGAGCCCGATCTGGCTGTTATTAAACATCGCTGTAAGTAAGGAGAACCCGTCATACGGTAGATTCCGAAAGCTGGGAATCCCGGAGATGGTTCCCATCTGAACATCGTTAACCACATTTAATAGCAAAGAATGAAGAATCCTACACACAAAAGAATGGAATTTCCGGTAACCTGGGTCGACATGCCGAGCAGTCGAGAACAACCAGCTTGCAACGCACCAACCGTGCAACAGGCAAGAAGTGAAGTAATGAAACCCGAGACGAGTGTCTAAGGGACCACAAATGTTAAATAATATTGCCAACGGTATACCAACCGACTAAGGAACTACAATGTAGTACCCAAACAAGAGACAAGTCTCAGTGACCACGACAAATGCGTGGAACGGGCTACGAATAAGATACGGTACTAAGTAAAAAGGGGTCTCCAAGAAAGGGAACGCCCTAGTTAATGATTATCATGTGAAGACAGTGAGAAGTCGCCCATAAATTTATTGTTAAGACTGTAAGACCAAGTGAGGGCCAACAAGGCCACTGATGACAGTGCGGGTAAAACAATACCGCAATCGGTATGTGTTCAACCGATAGCCAGTTAGCATGGCGCACTTGCCATGGCAAGTGCTGCTATAACAGGGCTGTTCGAGAAAATTTTTAACAAATACAAAGTACTTAGTAAAGTACCACGAAGTTAAATGGGATCATCATAACCGTGGAAGGGCTTAACAACCTAACCAATGTATGTGGGAATAAACCAGTCAGCAAGAAGCTGGGCTCAGTTAAGACAAGAAGGCATTGTAATACCATGAGGATTTTTCTTTCAAAATCGGATTTGTTTCAAACTCTTTTTCAAACCAAATTTTCTTTCCAACCCATGTTTATTTCTAACCTTCTTTTAAACCCAACCAGAGGACCTACACCGGCCTTAACGATTTGAATAACCGGACGGAAACCGGTAAACCCAAGGGTAATAACCCGAGGGAATGGATTGAGTTCATAGTAATACAACAGTGGATAGACTTTTCCTTGATTAAGTTCGGGAAGCACGGAATGCATATTGTCACAGGACAATATAAGTGAGTTGACAACAGAATACTTCACCTAGGCGTGTGACGGACACTACGAGTGTACCAACTGAAATGTGGGATGACCGCACTCCGATAGGAGCTTGTGGGCCTGACAGACCTACTTATGGGTTAGTCGGGTAAGTAGCAATGTATCAACAGGGTACCCCACATATGTATACGAGTAGAGTCAGGAACACGAGAAGTAGTTGACTCCATACTACGGTCACAGTAAAAGTCAATCAAGAGCTAAGGATTACCATGAATGGTTGAAGTAAGGGAACCCAGTTAAGTTAAAGAGACTAAAAGAATTAGTGAGCTTATTTCAAGGAAATGTTTAAGAGTCAGGAAGTGTGAAGTGCACTGACTGGTATGTAAAGACATATCATGTGTCTTAAGGATCCTCAGGGATGAACATGATAGCTGGAACGGTGACCCAGCCTATACATGGCAAGGCAGATGCCTAATATGGACAAGTTAATGTGTAACAAACGGGATGAAACTCCCGGAATGATCACCTGGACTACCAAGGGGTATCGATCTTCACAGAAGAGGATAGTAAACCCAGCTAAGAACGCAAATAGCGTAGTTAACTAAACACACTAATAAGTGTGAGCCAGATGTGACGGCATAACTTAGCAACACCCAGGAGCAATCCTTGAAGGGTGATTGGATCACTAATGGTTGAATGACATAACGTGATTATAACACAAGAGTTGAAACACTTATTCAGTTTAAACACCGGAGGGAACCCACCTAACAGTAGGACCCTAAGTTGCCAAAGAGACAACTTGGAAGGAGTCGTGACGCAACGACCTTGTCAGGGAGTTAATACTACCACTAAACCATGTAATGTTGTACAGGAAAATAAATGTGTGTGAACCGTCCACAATGGACAGAGCTCGAAGCAGTAAGGCTTATAAGCCACAAATAAAGTGTGATATGTAAATCTGATCGGTTGTAGAAGTTTATGTTATACAAGTGAATAGAGCGTAGAACGAACCACTGCCTTAAGAGTGGAGATACCTCTTGATGTTGTGAAACCGCGGAAGCGGCAGTTATGTGATCCAAGTTCAAGAAATACTGTAAGGATTGACCATGTTGTTATTACTCAAGAATGATGTGAATAAGAATAATATGAAAAGAAGTGTTTGTACCAGTGGTGAAGACTGGAAGAGTAATAAGTCTAATAGCAACCACCATAGGTGTATGATGCTAAATGAAGAGTGAACAACGCTCAAAGAGCATAAGGACTCGAAAAATATTGTGTTCAGTAGTCATCCAAATGAATGACGAACCATAATATGAATGATGGAAGTACATGAGCAGAAGCTAATATGACAGTGGATGCCATATAAGTCAGTGTTATACAATGAGTCAGAGCACGGTGCGCAATAAGCGACCGTTGTATAAATATTGTTAAACGATAAGTGATAGCAAATAAACTAGGCAGTAAGCCAGTAGCCAGTATTATGTGATAAGAATCTCAGTGAAACACAGTGTGAATTCCATTGCGAATCGCATAAGAGATTTACTGCCAAGAGTTTACGCCTCTGCACTCTGTATGACTGAGTGTTTTGGTATTGCTCTAGTGCAGTAATGATCGAGTGGGATAGCTAGGATTTGGGGAAATGTTAATTGTGGTAGAATAACGCTATAATGACCGATGCATAGGAAATGCAAGGTTGCACCAATGAAATGATACATGTACAAAACCAAATGTGGAGGCATGATTAACAATAAGTGACTACAGTAGCACTGAATGCCAAATACCAGTATGCAATACACCTCAAGTGTGGGGAATAATAGAGAGAGCACTACACATTAGGTAGTAGCTCAACCTCGACCGACAATAAGTCGGAAGAAATCAAGTCAATCATTGTGAAATACATAGCAGTATACATAATAAATTATCATGGAAGTGGATAGGAAGTTTGTAACTCACCAAATTCGCTCACGGTACGAGATACCAAGATAAGGTGAGAAATGGGAGATGTACAATACAGAAAGAAGAACGAACGGGGCAAGCTAAGCTCTAAAGTTAACAGAGTTGCGCAGCAGAGGCCAGTGAACCCATGCTTCAGATACCGAATGTGCATAGTGAATACGAATAAATGGCTAATTATTAATGCTTAGAAGCCTAACAGGCCAGAATCGAAACCAGTTAAGAGTTAAAGCAAACTCCAATGAGAATTCTTGGTTTAGAGACTAAACCACCAATATGGTTAAGGCCCTCTAACCAGAACGCATTGTATAACAGACCGCGTGCAAGTTAAAATACTTCACGACGGCAGAACATTTTAAGCCAATGTTCGGTGATTGATTACGTGGGCGTAATCCCTTTTAAGGGGGGTAGAGCGCAAAACCGCTTAGTGTGCTTTACCGTACAAGTGTACGTGAACTATGTTGTGCATAGCACAAACTAATTTGTTATGATGATTGGTGCGTGTGTTACATAAACATACGCATTCATTCATGGTTTAATTGTGGTAATTGCGCACAGAAGATGCGAATACCATTGTGATAAGTGTGTTTATTTGTTAACAGTTGCGTGTGAGAGTACAAGTGTAAGGGAGTAAAGAAACTCCCGGGGATCTAAAACCCCGACAGTATATAAATGTAAAACCGTGTGTTGTATTTTGATAAAATATATGTATATATGCAATATAGTGATTCATGAAAGGGTATGAAACCGACATAGAACCTAGTGAGAATAAGATTCCCTAGGTAACTGGATTAAAGTGAATGGAGATAACTGATAAACGGAGTTCTACCCTTTGGAGATGTAATGATTATGACTAGGTTGAAAAAAAAAAGGATAGAAAATTGGAAATGGGTGTATTATTTTATGCTTGAAAATGAAGTGGGAGGTGGAACTTGATTTGCATGTGATCAAGGGAAGCCAAACACAAATTGGGGTGGAAGGATAGTTCAACATTGATGCTGATCACATCAGGGTTGGATGATTCTTGAAGCTCCCTTAAGTGGTCACAAATAACCACGCTAAGAAAAAGAAACAAAGAGCATAAGTTGGACTTGGAGTTGTAGTGCATTTTCAAAAAGGATTTCCAATTGGTATTTTCAAAACCTTCGATTGATATTTTAATTAAAGAAAGTTCTCCTACTTAACCTCACAAGAATATTTTTGTAGTACTTGCTCACGAGCTGAGGACGTATGAGCCTTTGTCTTCGGACCGGTGACATGGGAAGTATACATGTTAAAGATTAGGTGATTGTTTTGATCTCCCAAAGGAATCTGCGGGATCACAGTGTATATAAAAGGTATTTTTGATTGTTATACATGCTAAGACATGTTGTGTGGTATGTGTAATAAATATTATTTTTGACCTTGAGTCCTAATGTGGTTGAGTTCCGAATGTTGTTATGTTACCCAGACCTAAGAGTCTAAGGGTTGTTATACAAGTGCAAATGTTGTTAAGGTACCTGGACCGTTAAGTCCGAGGTTAACATGTAAGTGTGTTATGTTATGTATGGATGTGTATATGTTACCCGGACCGTTAAGTCCGAGGTTGTGATGTAAGTATGTTTGGTTATGGAAGTTTTATTTGCAAGTAATCCCTGTGTTCTAATCTAAATGATGTGTGGGAAGTGTGAACTTCGAGGACGAAGTTCTTTTAAGGGGGGTAGATTGAAATACCCCAAACCTTGATATGTTGTTTAAATATTATACTATGGAATATAAAGGCTAAAAGGTGCCTTATAAATGCTATTAAGTGAATTAAACCATAGTAAACACAGTAAAGTGCTACTAACACAGTTTGAGCAAAAACATGCTCTAAGCTTGGAGTGAACTTGGTTAGGACCCTAAGAGCCTACCAAGACTTTATAACATTCAATTATGATTTAATAAGGCTAATTAAGTCCTTAGGAAACTTTGGTAGACAATTAAACCAAACAAAATACAAAGAAATACCTTAAGCCAATATTGGTGAAAATGTGCTCTAAGCTTGGGATAAGTTTGGTTAAGACCTAATAAGCTTACCAAGACCTTATTTATATGTTAATGAACATTTCAAATAAATTACTAAAGAAAACCAAGCTTGAAAACAAGTTAAAACACAAAATGTGCTTTAAGGAGTCTTAAAGCACATTTTTGAAAAATTGTCTTGTAAATGAGTTTTGAGTGGCTAAATGTCCATCATTACTATTTAATCAACATGTGTACTACTTAGTATCACATTAGGAAGTCTAAATCAATGGGAAATCAAAAATTTCATAAATATGTGCCTTAGTTTGTGAATAGTGCTCAAATAGTGCTAGTTTTGACTTAAGTCAACATAAGTCAATTATTTGGTCAACAAAGACCATAAATATCTCTTATATGTAAGGGGGCACGGTTTTAGTGGTGTGAGTCACCATACTTGTCCAGCCAACTAAGAAAAGTAAAAGAAAATAAAGTAAAGTTACTATTTGCTTTATAACATAAATATCTTCAAACTTTGCCTCTCTCCTCACCTTTCTTCATTTCCTCTTGTTCCCACCGTCATCTTCCTCCATTCTTCCAACCAAAACCGTTCATGGTGCAGCACCTCTCTTCTCCAACTTCAGTTGCTCACCAAATGTTCATTAATGCTCCAAATCAAATTCTAAGACCATATTTGTCTTAGTTAGACCAAGCTCTCCGCTTCTATCTTTTCAAATCTTCAAGAACTCCATTTTGGTGCCATGAAGAATCTCCATTGAAGGGGGAAAAGCTCATCTTCTTGCATATTGTTGTTCTCCTTTGTTTTGAGGTAATAAAGATCAAAGAAAATCCATGTTCCCTTCATTTTCTTATATGGCCGAAAATTCACCCTTTAATGGTGTATTTAATTGTTCTTCATTAGCTTGAATTGATCTCCAATGGACTAGGAGAAGTCCTATCTTACTACTTATCCAAGCTCTCTTTCAAATTCCAAAGGTAATCATCAAATTTTAGTGTTTTAAGACACTTATGTAAACCTAGGGTTAATTATGAGTTTGAGTATTAAAATTAATGCTCATACCCTTATATGTGTATTGGTTAGAAGGTTGACAAGTGATAAAAGCTCCTTGCCGATTTTCAATCAAGAAAAACAAGAGAAAACAAGTGAGAAAGCTTGGAAAACAAAGAGGTAAATGACCTCTCTTAATGTTGAAATACCCCAAACCTAAGTATGCTAAGTAAACATCAAATCATGATGTAGTAAGGCTAAAGTATGCCTTAGAAAGATTGGTAGACAATTTAAACCAAGGAAAACACAAAAAAGTGCCTTAAGGGCAATTAGGGCAAAAATGTGCTCTAAGCTTGGAGAGACTTGGGTGAGTACCCAAATATCATGATAAGACCTTAGTAATATTATAATGGTCATTTTAGATCAATTAGTAAAGAAAACCAAGCTTGAAAACAAGTTAAAACACAAAATGTGCTTTAAGAAGTCTTAAAGCACATTTTTGAGAAATTGTCTTAGAATTGAGTTTTGAGTGGCTAAATGTCCATCATTACTCTTTAATCAACATTTGTACTAATTAGTATCACATTAGGAAGCCTAAATCAATAGGAAATCAAAAATTTCAGAAATATGTGCACTAATTAGTGAATAGTGCCAAATAGTGATTAGTTTAGTCTTTAATCAATATAAGCTAATTAGTTTGTCAACAAAGACCATGACTAGCCTTATTTAAGATGGGGGCCGGTTTTCTAAGGGATGAGTCACCATAGACTTCATCAAATAAGGAAGAAAAGAAGAGATAAGTAAAGAAGTTACTATTTGCTTTATTAAAGCAAATATCTCACCTTTTAGCCTACCTTCTCTCCTCTTCTCCATTCATTCTCTTCTTCCACGGTTTTCTTCATGCTCTTCATCCTCTCAAACAGAGAGAACAAGCTCCATTGTTGCCTCACCTTGTCTTCTCTACAACTCACTCATTTTAGCTCCAAATCAAAAACTAAACACATATTATTCTTAGTTAGCTTAAGCTCTAGCTTTCTATCTTTTCAAATCTTTCAAAGCTCAAGTTTGGTGCCATGAGAAAACTCCATTGATGGAGGAAAATCAAGTTTGAAGAGCTCATTAGCTTCTCCATTCTCATAAGGTAAAGAAAATGTAAGAAAAACCAAGTTTCCATCATCTTCCTTATATGGCCGAAAATTCCTTCTCATGGGGCCATGTTTTTATGCCTTGTTCTAGCTTGATTTATTCACCAAGGACTAGTGGAGGTCCTATTTCATTCAATGCCAAAGTCTACCTTGAGACTTCAAAGGTAATCATCCACTTTTATGCCTTAGAACACATTTCTAACCTAGGTTTTCATTCCTTGAGGTTAGTGTATTGTTTAGTACTCATATGAGTCATTGAATATTGATTAGAACATTGGCAAGGGGACTCTAAGTGGTGGCCGAGATTCATGCAAGAAGAAGGTCTAAGGAGGAAGTTAAGATAAGCTTGAGAAAACAAGGTAAATTGCTTACCTAGTGGTGGCTTAAGATTAAGGAATGAGTTTTATATGGGTACCAATGTAGCCTAGGGCTTACATTAGGTAATGGGTTATATAACCTAAGAAAAAGAACTTAAATAAGCTTGTGAACTTGTGACTAAGGAGCCAATGGGAATGAGTTAGTAATATAAGTTTAAGATGGATTTTAAGAGCATTATAATTACTATGAGATTGATGGGTGTATTTGCAGGTTGAAAGCTTATATATGTGGGAAATTCAGTGTTTAAGTTTAAGTCATTTAAGGGCATAAGAGCCATGCATTTAAGAGCCTTGGTGCTATGCAATTTAAGATTATTGCAATATAATGAGTTGTTGTGAATGAGTTGGTTTGGTGATGAGATGGTTGAATGAGGAAAACAATGTGTGTGGGCACGATGAGATACTAGAGAAGCTATGGCGAAATTTGAGTAGAAAATAAGTGTTTAGGTGATGGTGGTGAATTAATATGACCTAGGATTTACTAGGAGTCACTATGAGGAATTTGAGTGGAAATGAGTGAACTAAGGAATTCTCGAGGTTTAGAATGACCTAGAGATGTCTATGAGGAAATTAGAGTTTAGATGGGTGCATTGAACACACCAAAGTCATGGTATGAGGAATGGTAAGACTTGTGCAAATCTGGAGGAAATGATGTGTAATGCTTTGAAATGATTTAGGTATGAACTAAGAGAAGAACAATGAGAGTTCGGGAAGTTTGTGTAAGAGGTGGTGATTTTAGTGGTGGACTAGTAAGGTTTAGTTGAATGGTAATGTGTGGACTTGGGTGATGGAAGTGAAAATGGTAGGAGGATGTTGTCAAGTGTCAAGGAAAATATCTAGGAATGTAAAAGAGAGTATGATCATGAGGGTGGTGAATAAGATGCATAAAAGAGGTGGAAATGTCTAAGGAGGGTGTTACATGGTTAAGGTAAATGAAGAACAATGTCAAGGTATTAAGGTAATGGAAAGAAATGTATAAGCAAGCTTAAGAGTTTAAGAGTGATGAGTAACAAGTGAAAAGAAGAGAAATTGTGCATGGACATGCAAGATGACCTTGAAAGGTTAAACAAGCAAAGGTGGAGTGCAATGAGGTTAAGGAGGAGTTATATGGGTTGAAAAGAAACACTTTGGATAGTTGAAGTTTTAGACATAATGTACATGTTGGAAAGAAAAGGGATTAACTAACAAGTGTTAGAAGTTTTTGCAAGAATTGAGTAAAAGTTTGAGAAGATCTTTGGAAGTTGTTTTAATGAGTTTGGTGGAGGTTATAAGGTGGGTTTAAAGTGCCAAGATGGTGTTGGACCTATTAGGACACTTGTGGAAGAGTTTGGAATTGAAAGAGCAATTTAAGGGAAAAATCTGTAGTGGACCGACCCAGGGTCCGACCCAGTTTTGGGTCGGTCGGGCCATGTTGAGCCAGCCGGAATGTCTCTGGACTGGACCGACCCAGAGGGTTTGGGTCGGTCGGCTTAGCTTTGGGTCGGTCGGGCAAAAATTTAACGTAGGAAATGGGTTCTGTAATGGACCGACCCAGAGGGTTTGGATCGGTCGGTCTAGCTCTGGGTCGGACGGATGGGTTTCAAAAGACGGAAAAGTTTCTGTAATGGACCGACCCAGGGGTTGGGTCGGTCGGTGGGTCGGTCGACCCTTAAGACTTAAAAAAAAAAAAGAAACCCTAAGAGAGTTTAGTGGTATTAATGGTACCCCATTAAGGGGCAATAATGATTAGAGGTATAAAGACCTAAGGGATTAAGTTAAGAATAAACTTAAAAGTTTAAGATTAAGTTTGTAAGATTAAGTTGTAAGACTTAAGAGTTGTAAGGTGGGAATCATTAAGGGTTAAGTAAGTTAAGTAAGTTAAGTAAGTTGGATTAAGTTAAGTGATTAACAACCTAAAACTGAATGAATGTTTTAGGACTTGGGAATTTGGACTCCGGAAGAGAGTAAGCAACCGAACGACCAACGGTGAACGGTACAGTTCTCTTGTGACCTGCTTGCTAACGAGGTGTCCCTCGGCTTGTGTGCTATTTGTTTTGTGTGCTCACTAAACAAGATAAAGCATGCAACCGGAATATATTATATTTATTGTATTGTTGTGTGATGTTTGAAAACTAACACAACATACCGTGAGAACTTACTAACCAATGTTTAGTAAGGAATCGAGTGAGACTAAGGAACGCTCCCTAATATGGGACGATATGAACCGAAAGAGGTTAACCAACAAACATGGTCTTGAGACTACTACTAACTGGAACTTGAGTGAGGAAATCCGGGACCGATCTCCGGTCATGCATGCTAAGGAAAGGGCGTCGGTATCTATAGCAGATTCGACTTCCGATTAAGGACTAGTCCTCGGACTAGTAGCCTTGGGTCGGTTGACCGGCTCGGCTACATTGGACATCCAGTCCAAGGTAGGTGGCTTTAAGATGGCGTGGGGGGATCAAGCCTACATCCCCAACAATTTAAGAATGTTGTTTATTGCCGGTAAGTGTCCTGCTGCTGGCTAGGGTTAACCAAGCCCTACAAAAGTAAACAACGAACTAAGGGCTAACCTGTTCCCAATGAGAGAACGGTTGGCATACATAAGGTGAGGATAAGATAAGTTGCAACCATTCCTTTTTAAAGGATGGTTTGTATTGTTAAGGCTAAGATAAGCTACATCCACTCCTTATTAAAGGGTGGTTGTTTCTAAGATTAAGATAAGATTAAGATTGAGGTGAGATAAGGATGGACTAAGATTAAGAGGAAATATAACTTAAGGAGTTACACAATTAACTCTCTAATTGAGGGAACGCATTTAAGACGTTCATTGTGTGTGAACTTTGACTGTTCATATATGGATTGTTGTTTACAGCATTTACTATTATGTTGTGCATTTAATCAACCTCCATGCTATCGACAATTAGTCGTCGTAGCCACGTTAGCTTGGGGGCCATGAGGGGATCGTACCAGCATTCGTGCTGACCCCCTTTGGGGGCTGTTTTTACTACACAGGAGTACATCAGGAAGCGGCCGTCGCAAGAGTAAGAAGAGGATACAAGTGTTAAGGATTAAGTGTGACCTGCGAGTTGTGCATGTACACTCGTATGGCAATTGAGTTAGTAAGATGTATAGGCTGTGAGAGGATTGTAAGAAGAATATGTAATTGGTTAAGATTGTTGTACTAATGTTCGGTATATTCTGTAGTCAGACCGTGGCAAGGTCCTGGATTGTAAAGAATTCCGCTGTGACATGTTTATATATATACTGTTAAGTTGCGAGACCACATCTGGATTGAGTTGGGGTGTTACAAATGTAGTTTTATGTACTAGGAAATTGAGCTATATTTGCTTAATAATTAACCTAAAGAGCCAATGGGAAATGAGATAGAAAACTATCCACAAGGTGGACCAAAAGGAAATGGGAGCATTGTTGTGTGTATTTGCAGGTTGAAGGCATTATTATGTGGGAAATTCAGTGTTTAAGGTTTATGCAATTTAAGGGCCTAAGTGCCAAGTAATTTAAGTTTATGCACTATATTGTGATGTAGTGTAGTTAAAGGTTTAGTTGTGTGTAAGGAGTGTTTCTTGTGGAGATGAAGGTCTTTGATGGTTAAAGGATGAAAAACCATATGTTTGTGTGTAAGGAATGTGTATTAAGGGATTAAGTGTTCGTGATTGTCTAAAGGTGAAAAACTATGTGTCTTGGTGTAAGGTGATACAAGAGAAGCTATGGCAAAATTTAGTTGATAAACAAAGGAGCTTATGTGTTATAATGAGATTTTATGACCTAGAAGGTACTAGGAATTGTTAAGTGTTAAATTGGTGAAAGAAAGTGAATTAAGGTGTTCTTAAGTGTTAAGATGCCTTGGGAATAGTCTTAGAGGATTAGAGAGATAATGGATGATTTCTAGATACACCAAGGTCATGGTGGAAATGTGGTTTGATCTTGTGCAAAGTTTGGTGAACAATGGAAATGTAATGCCTTGTGAAGGTTTAATTATGAACTTGTGGGAAAGACTTGAGGAGTGTGTGTAAAGGGGATGAGTGTGATGCAAAATGATGCTTTAGGAGTGGTTACCTTGTTGTGGAAGAACACTTTGGTTAGTGGAAGTTTTAAGCAAAAAGTACAAGTTACAAGTGTAAGTAAAATGTTCTAAGTGTTAAGGATTTAGTAAAAGTTTGAGTAAAAGTTTAAGGAGTTTTTGGGATGATTAGAGATGGTTTTAGTGTGCCAAAAAGATTTTAAAACATGTGGGAAAACGTGTGTAATTCATAGGAAAAGATTTGGGTGAATTTGGAGTTCAAAAGGTGTAGAAAAACACTTTTTAAAATGGGGTCTGTTGTGGACCGCCCCTGTGGGGAGATCTAGCGCAGGCGAAGTAGTTTCTGTTGTGGACCGCCCCTGGGACCTCCCCAGTGGGGCGGTCCAGACCAGAGATGAAGAAAAAAATTTGTTTAAGGCTTCTAATGATGGGGGATTGAATGGTAATGGTTTTAGATGATGTTTAGGCCTTGTTTGGTGACATGTAAAGGCCTTAAAGTGTGTAAACGAGTGTTAGGTTGATTTGAGAGTTGTGAACTTAAGATCACAAGTGTAAAATTAAGTATAACGGGATGACGGGGTTAACTATGAGCGCATTGGTCGTTAAGCAATCATGTTACCCCAATGTTAATGAAGGTAATTGTAATGTTACCAGTTGTTCAAGGATTGTTCGAGGGACATAGGAGGACACAATAGAGTGGACCTCAGTGACAGGTATGGTTTTCTTGCAACCTGTGTCCTACCGGATTACACCGGCTTGTATGCCAATGTGCTTTTCTGTATGTTTGCCACGTTATAAGATAAATCATGAAACAAGTTTACAGTCGTTGTTGTTGTTGTGTGTTTGCGTACCGATACCGGTAACCTCGAATGCGTATGAAAGGCTAGTTAACCAATATTAGGTAAACGTAAGAGAACGGTATCCGGTAATGACGTTTCCAACCTAAGGAACGTTCTAACCACGGCTATGCGTGAGTTAGTTATCTGTTTGTTTGTGCGTGTTAATATGTTCACTACGCTTGTGTGTGTCTAACTAGACCTAACCACCTAAGTGTGAATTAATGTACTAAGTCCAATAATGAGACTTCTAACAAGTGCTAACCAGGGAGTGAGGAGTCCGGTAGTTCCGGCCACGCGTGTGAGTATGGGGATCGTTATCATATCAGGTTCGATTCTCTGTGTATGTTATGGTTGTCTTCTCTTTTGGTTTTCAACCTTCCCTTTAGCTTAACCAAAGCTATTTTACTGACTCACGTCGGGCCACAGGGGCATACTATGTTTGTTCGGTGTGCTTGGATCACTATATCTGACGCACCTTGGGATTAAGTTATTCGTTCATTTAACAGGACGGTAATGAGTTATGTAACGAGCTTAGCATGAGTTTAGCAACATTCTCTAGGCTCTCCAAGTGAACTAATTATGTTTGGGTCGGTTCCTAAAGAGAACCGTTCCCGTTATGTTACGTGTTAATGATGTGATGCAATTCTTATTGCGATATTATGTAAGATGGATGTCAATATGTGTTATAGGATGTTGTGTGGAGTATGTGGACCATGGAAATGAATCCTAGTTTATTATAAGACGTTTTGGCGAATAACCCGACTAGTGGGTAAGTATCGTCTATTAAGGAAATATCTCCAATAGAGGAGAAACCCTCTAGGGTTAAAGGACACATGAGTGCTCTAATGAGTAAAGATGTGTTGACTGTTTTGTTGAGCCCATTGTTATGGGTATGTAATGTGTTATGTGTTTACAGTTAACATGCATGATTTAAATAAAATCAACCGCATGCTTAGACGACAATTAGTTGTGCGTGGCCCAGTAGCATGCGGGCTGCGGGATTACCATACCAGCAAAGGTGCTGAGCCCCTTGAGAGCCACCCTTTCTTCCAATTCTATTTCAGGTACAAGGAGCTGGAGGCCGTCCGAGAGTAGGACGGGGTAGTTGATTCGCACCGGGTAGTTGTTATGATTGCACGGGTAGTTAATGAATTACTTATGTATTGTAGGTGTAGTAAGACCGAAATTGTTGTCGGCATTAGTTTGTAAATACTCGGTACAGTTGGAATGTATATGTATTATGAATGTTGGTAATGGAAAAGGATTGTAATGTGTAGTTGCTCGGGAATCTGGTCCATCAGACCGATACAATGTATATGTATATGTATTAGCCTTGTTAGCCACGTGGGTGGCTAACGGCGTGTAACACCAACGGGTAAGTAATGTGATGAAGTATGTTTTCCGCTGCAAATGGTTATTAAGTGTATTGTTGTAGTTGGGGTGTTACAGTGGGGATCTGCGTGTCGATAGTTGCTGTTTCTAATTTTGAATCTTGTCTGCAATTGAAATACCCCAGATCTAATTAACATTATAAAACAATTATTAATGGAATATAATCCAAATATAAACCATTTCACGTACGCATGCAAACCCATGCATGAGAACGTTACGTAAAATAGTCGTTTCACCATAAACGCTAAAACGCCTTAGAAACATGATCAAGCATGACCTTGTATGACCTTCTAAAACTCAAAAAAATGGTCATACACTCATTATATGAATATATAAACATATTCCTAGGCTATATTCAGTCAAAAACGCAAAATGCTCGGGAGTGCTCACGCACGCCCCTTAAAGCACGAAAAGCCCGGAGGGTGCCGAGGTGGCACGAACTCCTATAAAATTAATTCTAGAGTTCCTAACATCATTATTAACCATTCTAAAGAGAACCCACGAAGTGGTTTCTCAAAATTCAACAAAAACCACAGGAGGATTTCTTAGCGCTCCTTTTTGCCCGGGAGTGTCCCGATGGCCCGTAAATTATGTCACGGGTTAATGTAACCCCATATAACTCAATGTAACATCTTAATATATGTTTATTTACTATAATAAGTGTTTATAAACACTTGGAACTCATAAAACAATTTATTTTCCCAAAATTCCTTAGAGCACAAAAACACACCTTCGGGTGTCACAAAACGCGTTTTACGCAATTACCTTGTAGTTTTTGACATGCCACGAATTAAGAATCTTAAATAGGGTTAAAATGACCCTCTAAATCATTTGGACAGTGTCAAAAGGTGCTCTATAGGGGCCGATTTTATGTGCAAAAACTAGTATAAAACTTACATTAAAATTTATAAAAGGCATAAAACATGGTGACTCACCTTCCCATGTGCTATAATACTTAATGCAAAGAAATAAGGTCTCATATTGACCAAAGCTGTCGAAATTATGCAAGGGAACAAGGCCATGTGGCTAGACAAAAACAAAATGAAAAAGGCAAAAAGTAGATCTAGATTCCACCTTTTTCATTTCTTAAACTTCAAGTGACCTTCCTAGCTTGTTCCTTAGCTCTAATGCCGATTGATGAGCTCCATTTGGCCTTGAATCGTGCACCTACAAGGAAGAAGAAGACAAGTTACAAACATTGAAAAATCAAAGAATAAACCTTACTTTTCTTACCTTGTCTTTAGCTCACAATTATTTCCCTCCACCTTGCCTTGTCTTGCATTATGGCCGAACCATGCTGGAAAAGGGGCATTTATTGAGCCAAAACTCATGGAATAAACTAAAGAAAAGAATGGTCAAATGACATTAAAAATTAAAAAACAAAAATCAAATTCCAATTGCATTCTCTTCTTACGTGAGCTTAGTCATTCTTCCCTTGCACACTTCATTCACGAATTGGTAAGGCTCTCCTCTCTCTTCTTGCTTCATTCTTCCTTTGAAGCTCTTAAGTCCATTAATGGAGTTTTAACTTCTATCTTCATCTTTAAGGTAATTTCCTAGCATTTCTTGTCAAGCCTTGAAGCAAAACTCTTCCTAGCACACCATAGCATTTCGGCATCAACTATGTTCCAAGGAGGTTGTCCAAACCAACATTAACCAAGGAGCATCTCAAGGTTATCTTAAGGTAGTTTTCAAGCTTGAAAATCCTTAAAGCACATTTTATTGTGTAACCGATTTCTATCTCTTCTAAGGCTCTTTCTTCTTCATTTTCATGAAGGAAAACTTGTTCTTCATCCACCTTAAGTGAGCCGAAATTATAAGGAGAAAAGCTTAAGGTAAATTCTTGTAAAACTACTTACAAATCTACTTAAGATCTTTATTGAAGATCTAACTCCTAAACTCCTTCACCACTTGCATATAACCGAAGTGGAGCATCAAAATTTCATTGGAGAAAGCTTGGAGATTCAAGAAGAGTTCAAGCACTTAACCACCTTTGTTAAGAAGTAAGTTTACTAAGTAAATCTTTATGTTATAAGCTTTGTTAAGCTTCTAAAAATTATACAAAAATTATGTACATCTCCTAGGTTAATTAAAACCGAAACTATATGGTATTATATGCCAAAAATATAATCTATAACATATATGGAAAATATTTACCTTAAGACACATTTTGTGTCACAAAATTTATTTATGTTACATATAAATTCAAGCCGAAATGTCAAGGGCAAAAATACTTTATTTTGAGCTAAGAATCATATAAGACATTACAATAATTTTTACATGAGTTATATGACTCATATGAATTTATGTATATTTATTATGACATATAAATCCACTTTTATATACTATATGGTAGCTATTTAATTATGGCCGAATTGTCTAAGTGAAAAATAGATTTTTATGAGCTACTTATGTATATAAACTTATACTATAAAGTTTGGTGAGTTAAAAATATTTTATTAGAGCTTAAATGGCTAATTAATTAAGTTATGTGGCTTAAATGTAATTTTTACAAAGTTTGGTGAGTTTAATGTGAAAACCGAGAGTTAAGGGTCTGTTTGGTGTAATTAAATATAATATAAGGTTAGGAATTAAGTTTATGAATTTTAGATAATTTAAACAAGTGTTAAAATAACATTTTATAAAGTTTTGGGCTATTATGTAATTTATAAAAGTTGTTATGAAAGTTTGGAACTTATTAGTGGGCGAATTCATAATTAAGAGATTTATTAGGTTCACCTTCGAAATTTTGAGGAATTAAATATTTAGACTATAGTTTATAAGTTATTAAGAAACTATTATAAAGTTTTGGGATAAAAATGTAATTAAGGAAAATAAATGACAAAGCCGAATTACTTTGGGGTTAGTTTGGTAATTTAAGAATTTATATATATATATTCGGCATTTATGGAGAATTAAAAAAAACTATAGTTTATAAGGCATTATGTAAGATTATAAGATTTTGTGGCTAAATTGCAATTATAAGAAATATATATATAAGGCCGAGAATTGGAGGGGCTAAGTTGTAATTTTCAAGAGTTACAATATTTAAAAGTATATACCAAAATATTAATGGTAGTTTTGTGATTTAATTAAATAAGGAATTAAAACTATGTTATATAAAGAGATTAGAATTTAAATGTAAAGTTTATGAATTAATGTGGTTGTTTTGTAAATAACCGAAATATAAGGGTAATAATTTAGATTTAAATAAATATAGGTCCATGTGGATTTGGAGGAATTAGAAAGAAAGAATTTTGATTAAAGGAATTATGGAGATGAAACTATGACTTATATAGTTATAAGGAAATTAAAGGTAACCAATAATTATAATTTATGGTTAAAGGAGGAATAATAAAAACTATAAGAATATTATGTCCATGTATGACATATAAATATAGTTAAGAATTATAAGTTGTTATGTCACCTAGACAATCAAAATAAACAACAAACATAGTACATGAATAAATAAATACTTACATGTACATTAAAGGATTTATAAATAAAAAAGGAATAACAAATAAGTTGTACATGAAATCATGAGGTAATTAAAAGAAATAAACCTCACATGAAATAACAAATACGAAATTTGTTGAAGATCCAATAAGATATTATATAAGGGTAACATAAATTAACCCTCTCAGTTAATCCTATTCTAGGACTTGTTTGACCAGACGTTGACCGGGAATAAACAAGTACAGTCTACGGTGAACGGTATGGGATTCTTGCAACCTGTTTTCTACCGGATTACACCGGCTTGTGTGCTATCTGTTGTTTGAAATAACGACCAAGATAATTAATGTAAAATGTTGTTTTACTCGTGTGCGTTGTATTATTTATGTGCATGAATGATGCTAACTAACGTGTATGTCCCACGCATACAAACACTACTATACCAGTGGATTAAATACCTGCGCTTTATTATACGAGAACTTGTACTCAAGTCTCTCACTAACTTCACTTTATAACAAACGTCGTTATCCTAAACGTGATAACTGACAGTACACATTTTTGATTAATCCTGTTTGACACCTAACAATTCCATACTACGAGAACGAGGAGCCCAGTTGGATCTGGCCATGCATGCTACGGGAGTTGTACCTGTCTCAGGTCGTCTCCTAATCAATTTACGTCGCGACGGGAGTTCTGGGTGCACTATGTCACTCACCGGCTGCGTACCGGAACAGTTCTAGAGTTCGGGGTGCACTATGTCACTCGCCGGCTGCGTACCGGAACAGTTCAAGTGGAGGGGAAGACTTCATTCCTCTCGAGGGTTCGATTCCCACCTCTTCCAAGTACAGGAGTTAACTACATCATTTTCTGTGGGACTAACTACCCACCTTTCTTTTAACGAGGTCACTATACCTTCGTTGTATTGACATACTCTTTACACCTGTCAGTCCCATCGTGCGGACCCGACTATTATCAAATGATTACAGTTCATCTAACTTGACCTTCTGAAGTCTTGTTTTATGTGACATCGTTGTCCTTGTATGGATCTTGTTATTATCATACTATGTTTGTTTACAGCTTTACAAAAATGAACTGCATGTATTCGACAAAGTAGTTGGTGTGGCCCGGTAGCCGATGGGCTGCACGTTTTCCATACCAGCATGTTTGCTGAGCCCCTTTGGGGGCACCCCCATTTTTCAGGTACCTGAAGTTGAGAAGATTACCACACCGAGTGTAGGTGGGGTAGATTCAAGCTATGGGAGTCTCCTACTAGTTATTTGTTTTACTTAAGTATTTTACATTTGAGTTTGATTCCTAGTATCTCGGATTGTATTCGTATTCAGACCGTGACTTTTGGAGATTGTATTTGGAGTTAGCCTTGTTGGTCACAAGGGTGGCCAACGGCATTGTAATACCGCCCGGTTGTTGTATTTATTTCCGCTGCAGTTGTATTTTATTTGGGAGTGATCGCCGTACAGGTTATTGGATTTCGGGTTGGGGTGTTACAAAAAGTGGTATCAGAGCGTAGTTACGCTCTGGATACAAGGATACACCGAGATTAGGATTTCTAAAGCTTAGGTACGGGTTGGGTTGAGAGATAGTTTAGAAAGGAGTTTAAGTTAGTTTACTTAGACTACTATCCAAGACCAAGATTGTGACCACAGTATCTAATATACCTCAACATCCTGCAGATGTCAGGAAGAGGAGGACGCCGTGGACAGGCCGAAGAGGAGCCAACCATCAGGCTGGCAGACATTGCTACTTTAATAGCTCAAGCATTTGCACAGGCGGGGGTTGCACACAGCAGCAGCAGCTACCTCCACCACCACCCCAGAGAGAGGGATTGGGTGAAGAGTTTGGCTGATCTGAGGCCAACTGCATTCAAGGGCAGACTGACCCTGCACACTTGGAGACTTACATTATGGAGATGGAAACAGCGTTCGAGACACTGGCAGTCCCAGCTAGGGAAAAAGTGAGCTCGCTGCCTTCTACCTGAAGGATGCAGCAAGAGATTGGTGGAATATGGTGAAGGCCGACCACCTGGATGACCCAGCTTTCACTTGGGGACACTACACTGCACTACTAAGGGGCAAGTACTACCCGGCCCACACCAGGATGGTGAAAACTAGGGAGTTTGATGCACTGGAGCAGACGGGAAAGATGACGGTAGATGAATATTATGCGAAGTTTACTTCACTACTCCGACTACTGCCCGGAATAGGATACTCGGACCAGGTGTTGGTCGACCGGTTCTACGGGGGACTGAGTCCTCGACTCCAGTTTGGGATGGGACCAATCATCCCTACCAGTTTACAGGTAAAACAGGAGAGTCATAAACCAGCTGAAAATTTTATTACCTACTATACCCCGTCATGGGAGATTTGGAGACTGATACCTTGAGATTTCAGGAATGCTACCATGCTGCCTCCATTGTGGAGATCACATGCAAGAGAAGGGATGCTTTGAGCTCCCAAAAGAGAAAGGATGGACCTGGCAGTGAGGATGCCAAACAGGGAAACTCCAACAGAAGGAACAAGCCCTATCAAGGGAAGGGGAACCATACTACTGGGAATCCCCAGTCAGGAACCTACGGAGCTACAAACTCCCAGAAAACTTACCCATCTAAGGGTAGGCACTCTAAACAAGCAGTTTAATTTGAAACTTTTGTGATTACTTCAGTACCGTTGGGATATAAAATTGACCTCGATTGTAATAGGTTCTGGACATGGCTCAAACACGGGCCAAAGGGTTGTCCGCCACTTCAACTGTAGACAATGTGGAAAGGATCACCCCGGGGTGGACTGCCAAGGGGAGAAAGTCCAGTGCCGCCACTGTCAGATATATGGACACCGTGCCTTCGAGTGCATCCGAAACCCGGAGAGCCGGAACTACCGCCCGGGAGCAAAGGCAAATACCGGCCATAAGAATGGAGCCAGCGATACTCGCCCTCCACCAACAAACCAAGCTCAGGGGAATAAGGGCAAGGGCCCAGCATCGGGACCCGCCCTGCATGTCATGGACCGCTCGGATGAGGCTGGTCCTTCTACCAACCCAGGTACTTCTAAACCCATGTAAACCTGTTATTGAGCAATGGATGATGTGAATGAGTGCTTGCATGCCTTGATTGCCTAGTTGCATAGGAAAGAACTAATAAGACTCACTAGTAGAATTTTAAACCACGTAGGAAGCTATAAGATATGCTTTCCTATCCCCTCACCGCCCTCCCTGGAAGAAACCCTATCAAAGCACGAGAACCAACGAACGAACAATGTAAGGTTATCCAACCAGGTTTGATACTACTCAAAGGATACCTAACACCGGAGACACAAATTGCAATCATCAGAAGATGTCAAGAATTAGGAGCAGGACCAGGAGGGTTCTACACTCCAGAATTTCCAGGAGGATCAAAATGAAGTTGAAAATGATGTGCTTAGGAAAAGATTGGAATCCCTACTCAAAGACCTACCAAGATACAAGAAATGGAGATGGAGCACAAGTGCCAAAAATCCCAGGAGAATTTTTACAAATTGTGGAACAAGCAGTTAACACAGCTCAACAGTTAGAAGAAGATCCAGTTCCCAATCTAAGGGCTGATCTTTGTATCATCAACTTCTATGAAGAAGGAGGCCGCTTAGGACTACATCAGGACAAGGATGAAACACAAGGGTCCCTCGATCAGGGGATACCAGTATTGTCTTTGTCAATTGGAGATGACGCAGAGTTCCTTTATGGCGAGCAGAAGCGTGTGGACCTTGCAAAGAAAATCATATTGAATTCAGGAGATGTTTTAATAATGGGTGGAAAGTCAAGGTTGCTATACCATGGAATTAAGAGGATTAAAATGAACACAGCACCTTCGACAGTGATAAACACCACTCACATGAAACCAGGAAGATTAAGTTTGACTTTTAGGAAGTACTAGTGTTGTAATTGTTTTGGACACCTGAGAGAAGATCATCTCATCAATGAAGCAATATTGTTATGAAAAGTGAATGTTTTTTTCGACCTCCATCATATGCCAAAGTACTTACCCAGATTCTGTTGTTAGGTTGTGCTAAGGAGACGGAAGGTGCCTTAAGTATACTTACTGAGGAGGAGGCCGGCAAGGGCGGCGCGATCCTCACTAGTACCTTTCCTGTCAATGGAGTGGCTGCATTAGTATTGTTCGACTCCGGAGCCTCACATACTTTCGTTTCGCCTTCGCTTGCGAGAAAGTTGGGGCTAGACGCTGTAGAGTTACCTGATTTTAAGGTGGCACTCCCGTCTAAGGAGAAGATCAGTTACACTCGTCTTTATAGAGGAGCCACTATCCGTATTAAGGAGGAGGAATTTCCCATTGACCTTATTGAGTTCAGAGGTCTAGGATTCGACGTTATAGCCGGGATGGACTGGTTGGGGCGGCACAGAGGCCGCATTCTTTGTGCAGAGCGCAGACTGTTACTTAAGAGCCCATCAGGAGTGACAGTATCTTACCGCCAGAGCCCTAGAGCACCATCAATAACAGTGATATCTGCTATGTCCATGTACAAACACGTCAGGAAGCAGAAGGAAGTATACTTATGCTATGTTCAGGATGTAGAGCACAACCCTGATTTTGATCCAGATATGCCAGTGGTGTCAGAATTTCCAGATATTTTTCCAAAGGAACTTCCAGGCTTACCGCCACCCAGAGAGGTAGAGTTCTCCATTGAATTACTACCAAGTACCGGTCCCATAGCTAAGGCATCGTACCGTATGGCACCAGCAGAGATGGCTGAGTTGAAGGAACAGTTAAAGGATTTGTTGGACAAGGGATACATACGACCTAGCGTATCTCCTTGGGGAGCACCAGTTCATTTTGTGAAGAAGAAGGATGGAAGCCTTCGGTTATGTATCGATTACAGAGAGATTAATGCAGTGTCAGTGAAGAACAAATATCCACTACCACGAATTGATGATTTGTTTGATCAGTTGAGAGGAGCAAAGGTGTTTTCGAAGATCGATTTGAGATCAGGATACCATCAGATACCTATCAGGGAGCAAGACATAGAAAAGACAGCGTTCAGAACACGATACGGCCACTATGAGTTTACAGTTATGCCTTTTGGCTTGTCAAATGCACCAGCAGTTTTCATGGATTTAATGAACAGATTATTCAGAGAGCAGCTGGATAAGACCGTGGTTGTATTCATCGATGACATCCTAATTTATTCAAAGTCTAAGGAAGAGCATGAGAGTCACCTCCGACATGTACTTGAGATCTTAAGGGAGAACCAGCTTTATGCTAAGTTCTCCAAATGTGAGTTTTGGTTAGACAGAGTTTCCTTTCTAGGACATGTTATCTCCGACGCTGGGATCGCAGTGGATCCAGCAAAAATAGAAGCAGTTCGCACCTGGCCTAGGCCAAAGACAGTGACTGACATCAGGAGTTTCCTTGGGTTAGCAGGTTACTACAGGAGGTTTGTCAGAGACTTCTCCAAAATAGCAAAACCTATGACCAGTTTAATGAAGAAGGACGCACCATTCACATGGACTACAGAATGTGAGACCTCATTCCAGTATTTGAAGAATGCTTTGACATCAGCACCAGTTTTGACTATACCTGAAGGCACAGAGGGTTATGAAGTTTACTGTGATGCATCAGGCAGGGGATTAGGGTGTGTACTCATGCAGAATGGGAAGGTAGTAGCCTACGCTTCCCGACAGCTGAAGAAACATGAAGAGAATTACCCTACACATGATTTGGAGCTTGGAGCAATTGTTTTTGCATTGAAGATCTAGCGCCACTACCTGTATGGTGTCCAGATGACCGTATACTCGGATCATAAAAGTTTGAAATATGTATTCACCCAGAAGGAGTTAAACATGAGACAGAGAAGATGGGTTGAATTTCTCAAGGATTATGACATTGATTTGCAGTACAAAGAAGGGAAAGCTAATGTTATAGCAGACGCATTGAGTCGACGAGCACATTCCTTAAATGCCATTATGGCTAGCTCGAGTCTTATAGACGACATACGTAGCGCACAGCAGAATGATCAGCGAATGATGGAGATCAGTCAGAAGCTGTCTGACGGTACATTTGAAGGTGGGAAGTATGAGTTTCAGTTACATGATGATGGACTGATCAGATTAAGGGGCAGATTATGTATTCCCAGAGACAGAACTGATATAAAAGAGCATATTCTTCGAGAGTCCCACACTTCTTCCACATCTGTCCATCCAGGAGCTTCTAAGATGTACAAAGATCTAAAGAGGTATTTCTGGTGGAGTGGTATGAAGGGCGACGTGACAGAATATGTGATTCGATGTCTCACTTGTCAGAAAGTGAAATTCGAACATAGACGACCAGGAGGTATGGTACAGTCTATGCCAGTTCCTGAATGGAAGTTTTATGATATCTCTATGGACTTCGTGGTGGGACTACCACCTACGAGAGGAGGACTGAATATGATATGGGTTGTTGTTGATCGACTGACTAAGGTTGCTAGGTTTATTCCGATGAAAGACACTTGGAAAGTGCCGAAGTTGGCAGAACTATTTGAGAAGGAGATTATCAGACATCATGGAGTACCAAAGACTATTGTTTCAGATCGAGATACTAGATTTCTCTCACGATATTGGCGAGCTACTCGCGAAGCACTTGGAACTGAATTGAAGCTTAGCACAGCATTTCATCCTCAGACGGATGGTCAGTCAGAGAGGACTATTCAGACCTTAGAGGACATGCTACGAGCATGTGCCTTGGATTTCCAGGGCAGCTGGATAGATAGATTACATCTCATCGAGTTTGCATACAATAACAGCTATCACGCCTCTATACAGATGTCACCCTTTCAAGCACTATATGGCAGACCATATCGCACACCATTGTGCTGGGACGAGTCTAGTGAGACCGTCATCATTGGGCTTGAGTACTTGGAGCAAGTCCAGGCAGAAGTACAACAAATCAGAAATAACGTGAAAGCAGCACAAGACAGACAGAAATCATATGCTGATGAATGGCGACGAGACCTTGAGTTCACGGTTGGCGACCAGGTATTTCTACGAGTTTCACCCATGAAGGGTGTATTCAGATTTGGACAGAAGGGCAAGCTAAGCCCGAAATTTGTAGGACCCTACGCTATCACAGAGCGGGTGGGCCTTGTGGCGTATCGACTTGATTTGCCAGCAGAGTTGGGCAAAGTACACAATGTTTTTCACGTGTCTCAGCTTAAGAAATACATGCCTCATCCTTCTCATGTTCTACGACCAGAGACACTCTCATTAGAACCAACAATGCGGTACGTGGAAACACCGCAACGAATCTTAGATAAAAAGACACGAGAGACTCGAAACAAGTCTGTGAGCCTCGTAAAGGTTCTTTGGTCGAACCATGATGTTGAGGAAGCCACATGGGAACTAGAAGCGGATATGCGAGTGAAGTTTCCCTCATTATATACCGTCTAGACACTTTAGTCTAGGGTACGGGGGCGTACCCCTCTTTTTGGGGGGGTAGAGCCTTTTTCGTTTGTGAGTTATTATGCATTTTGTTGCACTTCTGTGCATTTCTATGACACCTTGTCTTGTATGTGTTCTTGTGTAACACTGTATTTGAATGTACTTTGTACTTCTACTTGCTGATGTGTACTTCGTTACACTACAATGGAAAGTTATGTGCACTACGCTGCACTATTTGAAATGAAACATGATTGTGTTTACTACTTTGCACCACATGGTAGGTATATGATATGACCTTCCAAAGTATTCCTGTTATGTTTGATATACACTATGAACTTAGGAATATAGAGACTTGGGACTTGATCCCTAAAAACTAGATTGAGTTGTGGATACTTAGTGGAACCTGATTCCCCACAACCTTATAAATTTAGATATGAGACTTCGGGGCGAAGTCCTTTTTAAGGGGGGTAGATTGAAATACCCCAAATCTAATTAACATTATAAAACAATTATTAATGGAATATAATCCAAATATAAACCATTTCACGTACGTATGCAAACCCATGCATGAGAACGTTACGTAAAAATAGTCGTTTCACCATAAACGCTAAAACGTCTTAGAAACATGTGATCAAGCATGACCTTGTATGACCTTCTAAAACTCAAACCAAATGGTCATACACTCATTATATGAATATATAAACATATTCCCTAGGCTATATTCAGTCAAAAACGCAAAATGCTCGGGAGTGCTCACGCACGCCCCTTAAAGCACGAAAAGCCCGGAGGGGTGCCGAGGTGGCACGAACTCCTATAAAATTAATTCTTAGAGTTCCTAACATCATTATTAACCATTCTAAAGAGAACCCACGAAGTGGTTTCTCAAAATTCAACAAACACCACAGGAGGATTTCTTAGCGCTCCTTTTTGCCCGGGAGTGTCCCGATGGCCCGTAAATTATGTCACGGGTTAATGTAACCCCATATAACTCAATGTAACATCTTAATATATGTTTATTTACTATAATAAGTGTTTATAAACACTTGGAACTCATAAAGACAATTTATTTTACAAAATATCCTTAGAGCACAAAAACACACCTTCGGGTGTCACAAAAACGCGTTTTACGCAATTACCTTGTAGTTTTTGACATGCCACGAGTTAAGAATCTTAAATAGGGTTAAAATGACCCTCTAAATCAATTAATGACAGTGTCAAAAAAGGTGCTCTATAGGGGCCGATTTTATGTGCAAAAACTAGTATAAAACTTACATTAAAATTTTATAAAAGGCATAAAACATGGTGACTCATCTTCCCATGTGCTATAATACTTAATGGCAAAGAAATATAGGTCTCATATGACCAGCAATCTGTCGAAATTATGCAAGGGAACAAGGCCATGTTGGCTAGACAAAAACAAAATGAAAAAGGCAAAAAGTAGATCTAGATTCCACCTTTTTCATTTCTTAAACTTCAAGTGACCTTCCTAGCTTGTTCTTATCTCCTAAATGCCGATTGATGAGCTCCATTTGGCCCTTGAAATCGTGCACCTATGATAAGTGTCTAAATGAGCATGTTTTATAGGTGTATTTCATATATTATATCAGCACTTTTCTGCTCATTTCTCACTTATCTTATGGTTTTCCTCTAGTTTATGTTTTATTGATTATCTCACAATTTATTGGTTTAAACATGAGGAACAAACAAGCTAGGAGCAAAGTACACGAAGACACGAACGTATAGGCGCAGACGGCTCAGAAAACGGACTTATAACGAAGAATGTAGAGCCGGTTGAAGATTGTTATATATATATATATATATATATATATATATATATATATGTAATATATTTATATCGCGTGCACAAAAGGCACGACCGCCCAATAACTAGCGGACGTCTCACATGCGACCGCGAGGCGGTTGAAACAGAGGCGACCGCCGCAAACGAGGCGGACAAGACAGAGTGAACCGCCTCTTAAGGAGGCGGACGTGAGAGAGGCTACCGCCTCTTAAGGAGGCGGACGTGCTCGCGGTCACCATAGAGGCTACTGCCTTTAAGGAGGCGGACGTGATACACACAACCGCCTCTGAACCAGGCGGACATATAAGAGGAGACCGCCTCTTTTACAGGCGGACATATAAGAGGAGACCGCCTGTTTGGCAAGCGGACAGCAGGCGGTCATGAATTAAATCAACGCCGCGACTAGTTTTCTTCGCCTGTCTTCGCCGTGTTCCTGCAACTTGAATCGATTTATCTATCTACTCCCGCACCGCCTACCATTAATCTCTCACGCGTGCAGCTCTCTGTCCCCTCTGCAATCAATGAAGATAGCAATCAACTCTCCTCTTCATCTGCAATCAATTTAGTACGGAGCCAAACCTCTATATAAACTCACCACCTTAGCTGCAAAACACACAACACACACGACGGGAGTCTGAAGAATTCGCTCACCACAAATATCCATCCGCTTCCATTTAATTCTCTCCCGTAACACCATATCAGTCCACACTCACCCAGTAACTAAAATAGAAGAGCAGCAGTGAGAGGAGAGCAGACCAGTTCCTCCTCTGAAATAATGTCAAAATCTATCTGTGTAATCTTCTTATCTACGGTTATGTCTGAGTAATTTTCTTTTGTATCCTAGGATGGGGGTTTATTTCTAATATTACCTAAATTAATATTTATTACCTGTCTCACTTGTTATCTCGTTTTAATTCCTTTCAACTAATATTGTTAAATGCTTATTCTGACAAAATACTGCATTTATTTGGTAACTATCAACATATGATTTTGAGATAGTCTAGGTACCACAAAGGAATTAATCTTGATATTTACACTCCGGACTGAGCAGGAAAATATTAAGGCTTTTATTAAGAGTTCGTAACTGACAATTATTAACTCTAATAGGCAATAAATAATTTGAAACATGGTTATAAATATGTTTAAGTAATTTAGGAAATTCCCCCGCTATCCTAGGATACATTTTTCCATCCACTTCACTTAATTCACCTGTTTTTACTGTTTTTATTATATTTGCACTGATCAACCAACAAATCAAGTTTGCCTCCGGCTAAACCCCTTTTTACAGTTTTTAAGTAACTACCAAGACTAGGATAAATTGAACAATCTCCCTGTGGATACGACTTGTTTTACTAACTACGACCGGGATTGTTTGCAGCCCGACGTTTATAATTTGAGTTTTTAATTTCTTTTCTTTTAATTTTACACCTGTTTAACCACTCAGAAATAACAGTCTGCAAATTGCCCCACACTTACCTTTTTGCTTGTCCTCAAGCAAAACCATGTACCCAACGAAGTAGGGAATGCTCAATATTAACAAATACTATTATGAAGGGTAGGATAAAGAAGTCAATAGTACATGATCTTAAACTTTTTAGAGGAGTGTGATCCATCACCTACTGGTGGCATAGGTGTACTCAGGGCAAAAATAAAAATTAGAGTTTCGGGGTATGATCCGGAGTACTTCAATGCTTCTTGATTTAAGGTGACTTTGAGAACTTTTACCATGGCCAACTTCTCTCAAGAATGGGCATTGAGGAGAAAACAAAAGGAAAAATAGAATTAGCATTTGTTTCACTTTTGCATAAGAGATGAGAAGATAATATGTAGGCATCAAGCCTTTGTTTTAAGAACACTCAACTCTCTTTGTTGGTTACCAATGGTGTCTCAAGTCCCTTATTATTTTATTTTTTTTTTGACAGAGAAGCACCCCTTAGCAATCCCTAAGAAAGAAGACAGAAAGAACCCCTGAGTAATAAAAATCCACCATTTCAGATCATTTGGTCACACCGCATAAAAATGCTCCTCAAAAGTAATCAAAATTTTAAAATTTTGTACCATTTATCCCACAATTCATAACAATATTTATTCCTAAAGAGAACAACCCACAAAAAGGGTCCACGATATTGAATTTGAACAAACGCAAGATAAGCAGAGAGATTAAGCATTTAAGCATAAAATGTCACCGAAAAGGGCACACTCCCCCACACTTAAATTGAACAATGTCCTCATTGTTCACCAGAAAAACAAGGGAAGTTTCAGAAGACCTTTTCGGTAAGTAGATAAATAGAGAGAACACGAAGCTCACGAATATTCATTTAAGCATATAAATTCTCCTCTGCATTTTATTTAAATAAAAGCATAATTTAAAGAAACTAGTACTCCCCTGATTTTATTTTTGCTAGCGTGTATTGGACTTCCCCCACACTTGAGCTTAGCCTCAAGTAGCGTAGCTTGGTTGCGGTGTAGACATGAAATTGCACCTGCAAAACACTAGAAGCAACCATACTATAAACGGGGTTAAAAGTTAGCAAAAATAAATTTAAAGGGAACCTGAATTAAAACAGCATAAAAGCATATAAAAGATAAGTTCGTCCGGGTTGCCTCCCGGAAAGCTGCCCTTCTTTAACGTCTTTAGCTAGACGCTTTTTCGTTAGATCGATCCTGGGGGGTGGTTATGAGGAGGAGATCCAAAGCATGACTCGATGGTTTTTTTGAGAGTCCACCTGGATGCATGTTTTCTTTTCTTATCCCGCTCTTCGTCCGGGACTGGTGGTGGTATCTCTGTGATAGACATGCCGTCTGGAAGGTGTAAACAGAAGTGGGGATGATGGTGATTGAGTTCCCTCACAAACTTGAGATCTTTGGATTTGCTATCTGGAGATCTTCCTGATGCAAACTCCAGCTTTTCGTTATAAGCTTGAAGGGTGATTTTCCCCTGGGCTACCCAAATGTGCACATCGGCTGTGGCAAGGAATGGTCGTCCAAGGATGAGAGGTGTAGTGGGGTTTCTTCGATGTCTAGAATGACAAAATCGCATGGGAAGTATAAGTGCTCCACTTTAATGATAACATCCTCCACCACTCCGCTTGGGTATGTTACCGAACCATCTGCCAGTTGCAGGGTCATCTTAGTCTTTTTCATCTCTCCAATTCCCAGCTTTTTGAAAGTGGAGAGGGGCATCAAATTATGGAGCACCCAGATCACATAGGGAGTATGGAAATGAGGTGCTACCAATTGTGACTGGAATAGTGAAGCTGCCCGGATCATTGCATTTTGATGGTAGTGGTTTTTGTAGAGTAGCTGAGCAAGCTACATTGAGAGGTACCGTACCGACTTCGGCCAATTTAGTTTTGTTGGATATGAGGTGTTTGAGGAATTTGGCATAGTTTGGCATTTTGGCAATGAGGTCTACAAACTGTACATTGACGTTTAGCTGCTTCAGCATTGCCAGAAACTTACCATATTCATTATCCAATTTCTGCTTCTGGAGTCGGCGAGGAAATGGTATAGGCGGTTCTTGTGAAGAAGGTTCTGAAGCTGGTGGAATAGTGAGGACGTTTGGAGATGTTTTTCTGTTGGAACCTCATTTTCTTCACTATCCTCTTTGGATTCTTCTAATGTTGCGGGATGTGAATTCGTCGGTTTTCTTACCGCTTCTCAAGGTTATCGCCTTAACCTCTTCTTCTTCTTCTTCAAATTCGAGCTTCTCTTCATAACCGGCTACCAAGTCTCGAGGTAGGTATTCTCAGATTGAATGCGATTTTTATAGACTTTGGCGGTGCTTTCCAATTCAGCTACATTCCTTTTGGAAGTTCGATTGCTACAACCCACTCTTGGAGGGAAGGGTGTAGTTCTGGAACTTTAGCTGTTTTAGCCACCTCCGTCTTTTCTTCATCGTGCTCCTTCACATAGATGCACTTGGCTTGCTCTCTTGGATTTGGTTCATTTTGGCTGGGGAGAGCCCCTGGCGGTCTTCGAGCAAGATGTTCCGCAAGTTGATTGATTTTACCTTCGATTTTCTGGTTGAAGGCTTCTTGTGCAGAGAGCTGGTTCTGAGTCATGGAAATGTAACCTTTCATCATCTCTTTGAGTTCTGCGTTTGGATCAGAAGAGGATGATGATGGTTGTTGTTGTAGTTGTTGTTGTTGGAAACCTGGAGGGG
Organism: Limonium bicolor; assembly: GCA_023374045.1. Lineage (NCBI taxonomy): Eukaryota > Viridiplantae > Streptophyta > Magnoliopsida > Caryophyllales > Plumbaginaceae > Limonium > Limonium bicolor. Next base: position 4,239,270 of record CM041781.1, on the reverse strand, counting down.
CACCTAGTGCTTTGTAACCCATATTAGAATTTGGTTGGGGTCGGTTCCCCTGATAGGTATTGGAGTTGTTGTTCTGCCCTCCTTGGTTCGGATCATTATCTTTCCATGAGAAATTCGGGTGATTTCTCCATGGATAGTTGTTGTTGAAGTTGTTGTAGGAATTACCGGGACGGTTTCCTATGAATTGTACTTCCTCGTACTGGCCTTTGCCTTCGCATTGATGAGTTTCATGAGGACCGGCGCATATGACACATCCTTCTGTAGGTGGAGCTGGTGGTGAACTTGTAGGTGGGGAAGCTATTGTTTTTACAATTTCGTTTTGTGATGTTGTTAGCTTTTCCACCATCTTTGCAAGGGACGAGATCTGAGCCGATAGATGATCTGTAGGCTCAACGTGGAGTAGGCCTGCTGCTCGTGGCGTTCTCCCTTTGGATCTCGTCCACTGTCTCGTGTTGCTCGTCATAGTTTCGAGAAGATCCATTCCTTCTTTAGGAGATTTCATCATGAAACTTCCTCCTGCAGAGGAATTGACGAGTAGTCGGTTCCCATCATCCAGACCGTTGAAGAATGAAAGGCAGAGGGATTGATCGTCAAGACCATGGTGGGAACACTTCATTAGCATATCTTTAAACCTGTCCCATGCGTCGTACAACGTTTCTCCCGGCTCTTGACAGAAAGTGTTGATTTCACCGATCAATTGCCTCGTTCTACTGGTTGGGTAGTATTTGGCAAGGAATTTTTGGGCCATTTGAAGCCATGTGGTGATTGATCGGGAGGGAAGGCTTCGATACCACCGGTTTGCTGAATCCGATAATGAGTGAGGAAATAGTTGGAGTCGAATTCTTTCTTTGACATTGCCGGTTTGACTAAAGGAATTGCAGAAGTCTAGGAAGAGACTCAGATGATTTGGGGCTTCATCTGGGTTCGCTCCACTAAACTTGCCTAGATCCCGGACGGCGGTGATGTAGTGGGTTTTGAAAACCCATCGTCCGGCTTCTTCTGGTGTTAGTTCAGGGAGAATATAGCTGATGCTCTTCCTTCGGTGTTCGGTTGGTGGTAATCAGATAGGGCACGGTGTTCTGGTTGAATTGCATGGTCCATTTCATTTATAACTTCGTTATTGGCCATGGCTTGGTTTCTCAGGTTTCTCTGTGCTTGAAATAAAGTACGCTCGGGTTCGGGGCTCGGACTGATTGGTGGAGAGCCTCGGGTTCGAGTGTTTGGCATGCACAGAAGATAACTTGTGGTTTGTCAGAAGCTGCAAAATTAGTTAGTAAATAAAATAAGAAAGACAGAAATATGGTTAGGCTGATAAACGTTAGGGGTTAGTATACAGAAATTATAAGTTAGTAGTTAGTATACAATGGAAAGAAATGTTAAGGACAATGGAAATGAAATGTTAAGGACAATGGAAAGAAAGGACAATGGAACGAAATGACAATGGAACGAAATGACAATGGAACGAAATGACAATAATATTAAGATGTTAGGAGTTAGATGTCCAAAGTCCGAAGTCAAATGTCCAAGTCAGGTCAGAAGTCCGATGTCCAATTCAGATTATAAGTCCGATGTCCAAGGTTAGATTATTAACAAAATAATATTGACAGTTTATTATAATAAAACAGGTGAACTACCGGAAACTAGGGAAATTGATGGAATCAATCTCCCCGGCAACGGCGCCAATTTGCAGACTGTTATTTCTGAGTGGTTAAACAGGTGTAAAATTAAAAGAAAAGAAATTAAAAACTCAAATTATAAACGTCGGGCTGCAAACAATCCCGGTCGTAGTTAGTAAAAAAGTCGTATCCACAGGGAGATTGTTCAATTTATCCTAGTCTTGGTAGTTACTTAAAAACTGTAAAAAGGGGTTTAGCCGGAGGCAAACTTGATTTGTTGGTTGATCAGTGCAAATATAATAAAAACAGTAAAAACAGGTGAATTAAGTGAAGTGGATGGAAAAATGTATCCTAGGATAGCGGGGGAATTTCCTAAATTACTTAAACATATTTATAACCATGTTTCAATTATTTATTGCCTATTAGAGTTAATAATTGTCAGTTACGAATCTTAATAAAAGCCTTAATATTTTCCTGCTCAGTCCGGAGTGTAAATATCAAGATTAATTCCTTTGTGGTACCTAGACTATCTCAAAATCATATGTTGATAGTTACCAAATAAATGCAGTATTTTGTCAGAATAAGCATTTAACAATATTAGTTGAAAGGAAGGAAAAAACGAGATAACAAGTGAGACAGGTAAAATATTAATTTAGGTAATATTAGAAATAAACCCCCATCCTAGGATACAAAAGAAAATTACTCAGACATAACCGTAGATAAGAAGATTACACAGATAGTTTTGACATTATTTCAGAGAGGAACTGGTCTGCTCTCCTCTCACTGCTGCTCTTCTATTTTAGTTACTGGGTGAGTGTGGACTGATATGGTGTTACGGGAGAGAATTAAATGGAAGCGGATGGATATTTGTGGTGAGCGAATTCTTCAGACTCCCGTCGTGTGTGTGGTGTTTTGCAGCTAAGGTGGTGAGTTTATATAGAGGTTTGGCTCCGTACTAAATTGATTGCAGATGAAGAGGAGAGTTGATTGCTATCTTCATTGATTGCAGAGGGGACAGAGAGCTGCACGCGTGAGAGATTAATGGTAGGCGGTGCGGGAGTAGATAGATAAATCGATTCAAGTTGCAGGAACACGGCGAAGACAGGCGAAGAAAACTAGTCGCGGCGTTGATTTAATTCATGACCGCCTGCTGTCCGCTTGCCAAACAGGCGGTCTCCTCTTATATGTCCGCCTGTAAAAGAGGCGGTCTCCTCTTATATGTCCGCCTGGTTCAGAGGCGGTTGTGTGTATCACGTCCGCCTCCTTAAGAGGCGGTAGCCTCTATGGTGACCGCGAGCACGTCCGCCTCCTTAAGAGGCGGTAGCCTCTCTCACGTCCGCCTCCTTAAGAGGCGGTTCACTCTGTCTTGTCCGCCTCGTATGTGGCGGTCGCCTCTGTTTCAACCGCCTCGCGGTCGCATGTGAGACGTCCGCTAGTTATTGGGCGGTCGTGCCTTTTGTGCACGCGATATTAAATATATTATACATATATATATATATATATATATATAACAATCTTCAACCGGCTCTACATTCTTCGTTATAAGTCCGTTTTCTGAGCCGTCTGCGCCTATACGTTCGTGTCTTCGTTACTTTGCTCCTAGCTTGTTTGTTCCTCATGTTTAAACCAATAAATTGTGAGATAATCAATAAAACATAAACTAGAGGAAAACCATAAGATAAGTGAGAAATGAGCAGAAAAGTGCTGATATAATATATGAAATACACCTATAAAACATGCTCATTTAGACACTTATCAACCTACAAGGAAGAAGAAGACAAGTTACAAACATTGAAAAATCAAAAGAATAAACCTTACTTTTCTCACCTTGTCTCTTAGCTCACAATTATTTCCCTCCACCTTGCCTTGTCTTGCATTATGGCCGAACACATGCTGGAAAGAGGGGCATTTATTGAGCCAATAACTCATGGAATAAACTAAAGAAAAGAATGGTCAAATGACATTAAAAATTAACAAAACAAAAATCAAATTCCAAATTGCATTCTCTTCTTACGTGAGCTTAGTCTCATTCTTCCCCTTGCACACTTCATTCACGAATTGGTAAGGCTCTCTCTCTCTTCTTGCTTCATCTTCCTTTGAAGCTCTTAAGTCCATTAATGGAGTTTTAACTTCTATCTTCATCTTTAAGGTAATTTCCTAGCATTTCTTGTCAAGCCTTGAAGCAAAACTCTTCCTAGCACACCATAGCATTTTGGCATCAACTATCGTTCCAAGGAGGTTGTCCAAACCAACATTAAACCAAGGAGAATCTCAAGGTTATCTTAAGGTAGTTTCAAGCTTGAAAATCCTTAAAGCACATTTTATTGTGTAACCGATTTCTATCTCTTCTAAGGCTCTTTTCTTCTTCATTTTCATGAAGGAAAACTTGTTCTTCATCCACCTTAAGTGAGCCGAAATTATAAGGAGAAAAGATTAAGGTAAATTCTTGTAAAACTACTTACAAATCTACTTAAGATCTTTATTGAAGATCTAACTCCTAAACTCCTTCACCACTTGCATATAACCGAAGTGGAGCATCAAAATTTCATTGGAGAAAGCTTGGAGATTCAAGAAGAGTTCAAGCACTTAACCACCTTTGTTAAGAAGTACGTTTACTAAGTAAATCTTTATGTTATAAGCTTTGTTAAGCTTCTAAAAATTATACAAAAATTATGTACATCTCCTAGGTTAATTAAAACCGAAACTATATGGTATTATATGCCAAAAATATAATCTATAACATATATGGAAAATATTTACCTTAAGACACAATTTTGTGTCACAAGATTTATTTATGTTACATATAAATTCAAGCCGAAATGTCAAGGGAAAAAATACTTTATTTTGAGCTAAGAATCCATATAAGACATTACAATTATTTTTACATGAGTTATATGACTCATATGAATTTATGTATATTTATTATGACATATAAACCCACTTTTATATACTATATGGTAGCTATTTAATTATGGCCGAATTGTCTAAGTGAAAAATAGATTTTTATGAGCTACTTATGTATATAAACTTATACTATAAAGTTTGGTGAGTTAAAAATTTTATTAGAGCTTAAATGGCTAATTAATTAAGTTATGTGGCTTAAATGTAATTTTTACAAAGTTTGGTGAGTTTAATGTGAAAACCGAGAGTTAAGGGTCTGTTTGGTGTAATTATAATATAATATAAGGTTAGGAATTAAGTTTATGAATTTTAGAATTTAAACAAGTGTTAAAATAACATTTTATATAGTTTTGGGCTATTATGTAATTTATAAAAGTTGTTATGAAAGTTTGGAACTTATTGTGGGCGAATTCATAATTAAGAGATTTATTAGGTTCACCTTCGAAATTTTGAGGAATTAAATATTTAGACTATAGTTTATAAGTTATTAAGAAACTATTATAAAGTTTTGGGATAAAAATGTAATTAAGGAAAAATAAATGACAAAGCCGAATTACTTTGGGGTTAGTTTGGTAATTTAAGAATTTATATATATATATTCAGCATTTTGAGAATTAAAATTAAAACTATAGTTTATAAGGCATTATGTTAAGATTATAAGATTTTGTGGCTAAATTGCAATTAAAGAAATATATATAATAGGCCGAGAATTGGAGGGGCTAAGTTGTAATTTTCAAGAGTTACAATATTTAAAAGTATATACCAAAATATTAATGGTAGTTTTGTGATTTAATTAAATAAGGAATTAAAACTATGTTATATAAAGAGATTAGAATTTAAATGTAAAGTTTATGAATTAATGTGGTTGTTTTGTAAATAACCGAAATATAAGGGTAATAATTTAGATTTAAATAAATATAGGTCCCATGTGGATTTTGGAGGAATTAGAAAGAAAGAATTTTGATTAAAGGAATTATGAAGATGAAACTATGACTAATATAGTTATAAGGAAATTAAAGGTAACCAATAATTATAATATATGGTTAAAGGAGGTATAATAAAAACTATAAGAATATTATGTTCATGTATGACATATAAATATAGTTAAGGAATTATAAGTTGTTATGTCACCTAGACAATCAAAATAAACAACAAACATAGTACATGAATAAATAAATACTTACATGTACATTAAAGGATTTATAAATAAATAAAAGGAGTAACAAATAAGTTGTACATGAAAGCATGAGGTAATTAAAAGAGATAAACCTCACATGAAATAACAAATACGAAATTTGTTGAATGATCCAATAAGACTATTATATAAGGGTAACATAAATTAACCCTCTCAGTTAATCCTATTCTAGGACTTTGTTTGACCAGACGTTGACCGTGAATTAAACAAGTACAGTCTACGGTGAACGGTATGGGATTCTTGCAACCTGTTTTCTACCGGATTACACCGGCTTGTGTGCTATCTGTTGTTTGAAATAACGACCAAGATAATTAATGTAAAATGTTGTTTACTCTTGTGCACCGTTGTATTATTTCATGTGCATGAATGATGCTAACTACAACGTGTATGTCCCACGCATACAAACACTACTATACCAGTGGATTAAATACATGCGCTTTATTATACCGAGAACTTGCACTCAAGTCTCTCACTAACTTCACTTTATAACAAACGTCATTATCCTAAACGTGATAATTGACAATACACATTGTGTTCTTGACTAACGTCCTTATTTGACACCTAACAATTCCATACTACGAGAACGAGGAGCCCAGTTGGATCTGGCCATGCATGCTACGGGAGTTGTACCTGTCTCAGGTCGTCTCCTAATCAATTTACGTCGCGACGGGAGTTCTGGGTGCACTATGTCACTCACCGGCTGCGTACCGGAACAGTTCTAGAGTTCGGGGTGCACTATGTCACTCGCCGGCTGCGTACCGGAACAGTTCAAGTGGAGGGGAAGACTTCATTCCTCTCGAGGGTTCAATTCCCACCTCTTCCAAGTACAGGAGTTAACTACATCATTTTCTGTGGGACTAACTACCCACCTTTCTTTTAACGAGGTCACTATACCTTCGTTGTATTGACATACTTACACCTGTCAGTCCCATCGTGCGGACCCGACTATTATCAAATGATTACAGTTCATCTAACTTGACCTTCTGAAGTCTTGTTTTATTTGACATCGTTGTCCTTGTATAGATTCTTGTTATTATCATACTATGTTTGCTTACAGCTTTACAAAAATGAACTGCATGTATTCAACAAAGTAGTTGGTGTGGCCCGGTAGCCGATGGGCTGCACGTTTTCCATACCAGCAATGTTTGCTGAGCCCCTTTGGGGGCACCCCCATTTTTCAGGTACCTGAAGTTGAGAAGATTACCACACCGAGTGTAGGTGGGGTAGATTCAAGCTATGGGAGTCTCCTACTAGTTATTTGTTTTACTTAAGTATTTTACATTTGAGTTTGATTCCTAGTATCTCGGATTGTATTCGTATTCAGACCGTGACTTTTGGAGATTGTATTTGGAGATAGCCTTGTTGGCCACAAGGGTGGCCAACGGCATTGTAATACCTCCCGGTTGTTGTATTTATTTCCGCTGCAGTTGTATTTTATTTGGGAGTGATCGCCGTACAGGTTATTGGATTTCGGGTTGGGGTGTTACAGCAATTTAATGAGTAGGTGATTAACGGATTCGATGGGTGTGTTCTCCTATGGGGAGTTTCTGATTCGAAGATCTGATTGTTCTAGCGTTTTTGCATTTTTATGATTGTATACCATCTGATTTTGCATTGTTTTTGGCATGCTATGTAACACCCCTACCGCTAATCCCCTAATTACTATCTAATCATCTCGGTCACCATACTACTTGCAGCAGAAATACAAGTACAAAAGGTGGGTGATACAATGTCGTTGGTCGCCCATTCGACTAACAAGGCCTACTCTACATACAGTAACGGTCTGATAAATAGAAGTATACTGAGCTTTCATAAACACCTTCAATGCATCTACATCATTTACTTACAACATTCGATTACCGAGTATGTAATTAATCCGAATACATCCCTTCTTGTAAAAATGATAATCCGAATGCATCATCATCTTATTGTATCTAGTGATGAGCAATAGGTTAGGTTAATTCGGTATGACTGACAATCAATTTTTTTTTGTTTTGAATGATAGAAATTTTTACCATTTTAAATATTCGATTATTTTGGTTAATTCAGATAGCCATAGTATTGTTAGATTAGAATTTTTTACTATATAAATTATAATTTGGTTAACCGAGTTAATCAAAGTTTTAAATTAACAATCCCTTATATTTTTCCACATTAATTACCGGCATGATAGGAAAATCATAACAAATAAATTCATAATAGAAAAAACCCAAATAATAATAATAATAATAATTTTTTATCTAAAGTTGTGTATATATATATTTCCAAAACCCTAAAAGCAATCAATAGCCCTATATATGTTGTTGTATGCATCATAAACCACAATACACATCTCATTGTAGTGAAAACTAAATCATTAGTTCCCATTGCTCCCGCGGAAGCTTTCCTTTTATACGGTGAATTACCTCCAGTCTGCTACTGTATCATCTCATCATCTTCCTCAAACTTCACCAACATCATCAACGATCATAACTATCACCATCCACCCAGCTCCAACAGCACAAATCATGTGTTCACCACAGTCCAAAATTCAACCGCAATTGACGGCACCACCAGCCGTGCTCATTGATTCCCTTACACCGGTCACATAACTCATGTTCACAATAACCAAACACAATAATTAGGTTAACTCAATTAATTTGGTTATTTTGATTGACCTAATAACAAATTTTCATTTGGTTCATTTTCAGTTATTTAGTTAAAATAATTAGGTTAATTCAATTAATTCGGTTATAGTTATTCCACTTTGCATACTTGTTTTGGTTAATTTGGTTATAGTCGAATTAATTGAAAATCGATTTTACTTTTATCCTATTCAGTTTTCAAAATAATGGAACGATCACCTAATTAATCCAAAGTGATTTTTTTGAAAAATACTATTAATCTAAGGAAAATAATAATTAATGGTAAATATGGATTTTTTTTAAGCTGAATATATTTATAGAAAGGGGAGTTTGAGGAATCAATCAACATAATCTCAAGTTCTCAACGTTACATGACGACTATTAGAGAGGTCAATTCAACATCATCTAAACCGTTCCACTACAACTAAACTCTAAAAAAGTTCTCAAGTCAAACACTAACACCAAGCAGGCCCCATTTGGATGCTTACCGACCGACGAACAGGAACGATAACTATTTAAGCGTGTGCAATACGTACGTAACCCTCAGACTCAAAGACGTTCCACTAACGTATATATGCATGCCAAACTTTACAGAGCTACTTTAATTAATTAATAAGATAATGTATGGATCAAAATCAAATGACACCCATATTTTTGTGTATGGTTTGAGGATATCATTATTCTACACAACATTATGCTTACCTCAAGTTTAAGAAAGCAATATAATTATCCTTCTTATTAGATAGTGGGCCACTTGTTATGTATTGGGCCGTTTCATGTAATCAGAGTCCAGTCCGGAATACCACTCTGTACTAGTATATATACACTTGTTCACAGTGAATGAAATACAGTGGAGATATTTTACAATACTGTTACATTCTATCATGGTATCACGAGCCATATAGGGTTAACCACCCAATCCGATCCGATGTCGTCCACCGGCGAAGAAACGCCCAATCCTGGATCCGGCATCTCTTCCACTCCAAATGCTGCGTCCGTCGTTGTTCACACCTCGACTCCATCTTACTCTATATTGGCGGCTGCCTCACACCTTGTCAAGCTCCGCTCCGACAACTTCCCAACATGGCAGAATCTTCTCCAGACTTTGGCTCCTCTTGCTGGCCCAACATGAGACCAAGGAACTCTCACAAACTTTCCTATCGTTCGAGAGAATTTGTTTTTCTGGGATACTCCTCTGATCACACTGGTTATATATGTTATGATCCCACCACTCATAGATCTCTTATCTCTAGAGATGTCATATTTAATGAAAGTTCCTTTCCCTACTCATCTATCTCTCAGCCCACAGCCTCACCACCACAAAACAAACTACCAGATCCCATTCCTCCCACTCAAATTACTGTTACATCTACCTCTCCCACTTCCCCACCTTCCTCACCTACAAATACCCCTGCACCTGATTCTCCCTTACCCTCTCCTACAACCAGTGCCTCTAATCCCAGCTCAAATCCCACCTGCCCACCACCTCAAAACACACACCAGATGGTTACCCGATCCAAAACTAACACATTACAGCCAAAAACTTACACAGATGGCACTATTATCTGGCCTAGAATTCATAACATGGTCATTCAGTCGAGTGACATCCCTGAGGAGCCAACATTCAAGCAGGCACAAAAGTATACTGAATGGACATATGCAATACAGAAGGAATACAATGCATTGATTCAAACAGGAACTTGGGAATTAGTTCCCTCTCACCCATCCATGAATGTGCTAGGGACTAAGTGGATTTTAAAGACAAAAAGGAACTCCGATGGTTCTATACAGAGGAGGAAGGCCAGATTAGTGGCTCAAGGGTTTAATCAATCCTATGGCCAGGATTACACTGAGACATACAACCCAGTGGTTACGACTTCCACTATTCGAATTGTTCTATCCATTGCTGTCTCTCTACAGTGGCCTATCTACCAGGCAGACATTCAGAATGCCTTTCTACATGGGGAGCTTGATGAGAAGGTTTACATTAAACAACCTCAGGGGTTTGTTAATTCTCGGTACCCTAATCATGTATCTCCTCAAAAAGTCTCTATATGGCCTGAAGCAATCTCCTAGGGCTTGGTTTTCTAAACTAAGCTCTTATCTCCTACAGATTGGCTTTCGATCTACTCTTTCTGACTCCTCTCTATTTGTTTACGAAGAGGAACAGAAATCATGTATGTTCTCGTCTATGTGGACGATATTCTATTCACTGCCTCCTCTCAGTCTCTCATTGATGCCTTTACTCACAATCTTTCCTCTCACTTTCCTGTCTCTGCTACTGGCGAACTCCACTATTTTCTAGGTGTCTCTGCCACTCGCACACCTGATGGTCTACTTCTATCTCAACAGAAGTACATACATGATCTCCTTGCTAAGGTTGACATGTTAAGTGCTAAATCTTGTCCTACCCCTCTGTCCCCTACAACAGACCTTGATACTCTAGATTCCCCACCATACGACAATCCCACCTACTACCGCAGTATTGTGGGCAGCTTACAATACCTAGCCCTAACCCGACCAGACATATCGTTTGCAGTTAATTGGATATGCCAATATATGCATAATCCGAAACAGATTCATTGGTGTGCAGTCAAACGAATTTTAAGATACCTTGTGGGGACTCAAAGATTGGGACTTTTCTTACCTAACTCACCTCTGGGTTCCTTGCATGCTTTCTCTGATGCCGATTGGGGAGGCTCACCGGTGGACCGCCGTTCCACCTCCGCCTTCCTCATCTTTTTTGGCCGGCACTTAGTCTCGTGGAGTAGCCGCAAACAAAGGACAGTGGCGCGCTCCTCGACAGAAGCAGAATACAAATCTGCTGCGAATGCTGCTGCCGAAGCTACTTGGATACAAATTCTTCTCTCCGAGTTGGGCATCTCCCTCACCAGTCCGACTCACCTCTATTGTGACAACCTCGGCGCCACATTCCTCGCATCTAATCCCTCCATTTCACAGCCGCATCAAGCATGTATCTTTGGACTACTTCTTCGTTCGAGAGAAGATACAAAACGGAACCCTAGCAATTTCACACCTTGCCACTCGCGACCAGATTGCTGATCTTTTGACTAAACCCACTTCCACTTCTCATTTCCACAACCTACGAGCCAAACTTCCCCTTGTCAGTAAGTAGTTTGGTCTCGCGGGGGCATATTAGATAGTGGGCCACTTGTTATGTATTGGGCCGTTTCATGTATCAGAGTCCAGTCCGGAATACCACTCTGTACTAGTATATATACACTTGTTCACAGTGAATGAAATACAGTGGAGATTTACAATACTGTTACATTCTATCACTTCTCCGTCATCGATCTTCAACCTGCTAGTTCAATCAAGTCAGGAGTACTGTCAGCACGTTTATACTCCTCAGACGTCGAGCAAAACTCCCCCCTCTTGCTCGACTGGTTGCTCGATTCACAGCAATTAGTGCCAGTAGTACAGCTACTAATGACATCCTGATCAGCTGGTAAGAAGCTGCTGCTGGAACTGGAAGTGCGTCTCTTTTTCCTTTTTCTCTCTATCTCTTTGTCATCTCTCCTCTCAAGGAAGTACAAGAAAGCCATTGTCCGTGCAACGCAAGAGGAGCCTATTTCATGTGAACGCTTGTACCTGCGCGTTACTTTCCACAAATGTAGAAGGACAGCGGCGAAGCAAGTGAACCCACATACCAGGAAAGGTCCCAGAAAGTGTCTCAACTGAAGTTGTTGCGAGGAGTTTGGTGGGAAACAAGTTGTTCTCTGAAATGCCTGCCACTTCTCTGTTATGTTCTGCAGTGTTCTCTCTTCTGATAGCCGGAGGATGGCATCAGACATGTCGAGAGCTAAGGGAGACCCCTTAGGAAATGCCTGGTTAATTAACAATAATTAATTAATGGTTAGGTTTCATAAAAATACTCATCAATCAGCTAAGCTCTAGTAAACTTGTTAATTATACCGTGAAAAAATAGTTAAATCATGTGGAGGGTACTTACAAAACCCCAACCTGCGTGGGTTAATTGTTCACCAACAACCAAGAACTGGCAATGTTCAGAGAGGAAAAGGTCAACATAAGGCCTCTCGTCAACCACAGCAGCCACCGTACCATCTAAAAGCGCTTGTGCATACTCTTCTGGAGAATGGAGCACCTTAAGCCTACTCTTAGGTATGTGAAGTGCCTCAGTCAAGTAGTTTTCTGCGTAAGACCCCACCTGGAATCCAATATTACCTAAGCTAGACGTCAGGGAATCTATACCCGTGATGTGGCTTGAGAGCTGTTGAACAGTAAGGTATGAACTAGGCTCGATTTGTACCCAGATTGAATGATCCAGATCACAGAAAGCCAAATCACCAGCATTGTTGTCCCAAGAAGGCTGACTGTTGGCTCTGATGTGAATAAATTTAAAAAAAAAAAAAAAGACATCAGAGAATTACGGTCATCAAACTTGACCAAGACGATAGCCCAAATTGAATTGACAACTTCAGACTTACCCTGCTTATTAAACGCGGTTGAGAAGCTGAATCTGCAAATTACCATAAAACCTCCTTTAAACACCATAGAGAAGACTAACCATTCTAGTCAAAGACTTTAATTACACATGAAACTTACAGCACTGCTGACATAAATTGTTTCTTCGGTGATCCATGGAATTCATCATTAAACTTGTGCTCTAGAATCCAAATGACAGCAGTCATGACCAGGAAAAAAATAAGAGTGACCGCCCACATTGATGCTGTGAATGGTAGAATACAAGTCCAAACACTTGAATTCAATTCCTTAGCTCGAACCACAATGACCAGCCCAGATGCCGCATATGGTTGGGTAAAATCAAGATACTCAGTCCTGCTACAGACAACTGCAATGTCCCCAACCGCAGCATCAAAAACCTGCAAAATATGAAGAGAATAAATACCACGACCACTCAGCAACTCTCTCTTTGAATATTTGTCAAAATTAAGTAAGAACACCAAAGATCGAAAAGGTTGCATGTGGCTGGCCTGGCTACCTACATTTGTTGTTACTTGGTTTACCAACTTCGTATAGCTTGGATTCTCCAGCCTATTCCCAAACCATATGAACTCATAGGGGAGGGGATAAGGAAGCAATTTCACAGCAGCACGGAAGACATCTAGGCTATACCCTGCTGCAACATGGTGGGAATGATTGTTTGTCTCATGAGTAAATCCTGGAAAGCTCACACGAAATGGGATCCCGATTCTCAACTTCCTTCCATTATTGGGGGAAACCCATCCACGAGGACGTTTTCTCCTTCCTCCCGGCCAGATCACTTCATGTAACTGCCCACTTGCATATGATATATTCGTGGTTTACCCAAATCGGTAGTATAAGGTAGCTCAACGGAAAGCCCGAACATATTACTCCAATAGCCAATCAATCTCACTTGATTTTCAGCCACATTGAGGATTTCCAAAGAAGGTTGATATAAGGATCTTCTCTTGTTAATATATCGAATTGGACCTGTTAGGCCAGTCATATTTGTTGCCAGAATGAGCTTGAGTAGCTTCGACCCTCCATTGAAGTTTCTTAGTGTTCTCAAATATGGCTTTTGTGCTTCATAGGAAGAGAAATACGGATCATCAGAGAAAGAAATGTTATAACCAAGATGATAAAACTTCTTCAGTGCAGAAGCAATCATCCAAACTGTGTCATAAGCATAGAGGCTGTAAGCTGTCAGCCCAATTGATCCATTGGTCAAATGTGCCCACCTTGAAGCAAATTGCTTTTCCTCTCAAATTCACGAGTGTGATGACGTAGTGTGATCACACCTTGAAAAGAACTTTCTCTCTCAGGATGAAGCCGTGACTGAGCATCTAAGAATGTTGAAAACCAAGAAGTGGTAATCCAAACATACCCATCAACCATCATATTGAGCTTCTCAACCTTCTTAAGAAGCCTTAGCCCAACCTCTGCCGCTGTATGGACAACAATCACTCTTGATTCCATCATCTTTATCTGATTCAGCACATTCTCCATCCAAATTTCATCCGCTAATGAACCAGGGGGTAATGCAGCTTTGTGTGAGATTTTACAACGCCTTGCAGTGAGCTCGCCTTCTAAAACAGTGATTCCATTTCGGTACTGATCCTGATCAGAAAATATAGCTGTCACTAATTCCCAGCCAAAGTGACTTACCATATTAGCTACGGCTTTCATTTGCATCAGATCATTGGGAGCAGTTTGAACAAGATAAGGAAATTGGATGGGAGAGAACATGGGATCAAGGGCTGTAAATGTTAGTAGAGGGATATGAAGACGATTTCCTATGTGTGAGAGAAGATGGGCCGTTACAGAACTTTGAGGACCAATTATGGCTACGATGTCCCTCTCCATTAACTGAAGACCTGATTACATACAAAACCACATAAGTTACTTGGGAAACAAAAAAATAAAATCTCAGTTTTTCTTGTTTTAAAATTCGCAACAAACAGATGCCATCAAGGTAACTAGAACAGAGATAAGACACCACAAGCCAAACCAACCATATATTTTTCCCAACTAGAGAAGAATTGACAATGGACGCATATATGAGACACAGCGTATTAATGCTAATATTTTAATTCCATAGTTACACCAAATGGAATAAATTGCAGTAACTTACCACCGGATATCATTCCTGGACCTCAAAGCCCTCTTAAGAACCAAATCATTCATAAGTTTGTCCCTCTTCTGCTTAGGCCAACAGGAAAAGATATATGTCTGTTAAATTGGTGTGAAGTCTTAAGTATCTGTTAATCTCAAGGACTTCACAACAACTATTTAATCTAAGATTCCCCTTTGAAACTTCTGGACCAAAGTTACTGGAGGCTTTATAACCTTTTCATTCAGGTACAACTACATTGATGATCTTCTTGTAGTTCACCATGAGATGTACCCAAAACCAATCAAAACTACATGGATCTGCAGAATGATCTGAAAATTGTCGCACAAACAGGCTTGATAAACACATCTTATGAATATGCATAGAAGTATCTCCATGGCGACAGGACACAAAAAATGATGCATGAGAATTATTTTTTAGGAGAATTACCTCCCACAAGGGAAAGGAACCCACTGGCTTGGGTATCGTGAATGTGCACAGCTAAAACACGGCCGCCCAGCACATTAGGATCAGAATTTATATCATCCACAGCCGCTTGCAATGCTATCAGTGATGTTTTTCCCTGAATACTTTGCAAGGAGAAAATGGCTCCAATATGTACAGTTTCCGTTCCACAGCTTTCTCGAATGCATGCAGCTAAGCACAAGACTCTAATCAACGAAACCAGCCATATCTGTCTCATCGTGATCAGGTGAAGGATAAAAACTAGGAAAATCGATCAAACAAAAAAGGTAGAGACACGTAGTTGGGTAGTTTATGTTGAAAGAGAACAGCTCTGTGTTTATCCTCAGTTATAGCAAGAATGTAAAAGGATTAGTTACCCGTAATCACAATTTGGTTAAGTAAAACAGCTGGCACATGTTCAAACTATGAATAGAACTGATCGTAATCGAATTGATACTGCAAAAATGACAGGTAAACGAATATATTCATAAATAACTGTCATGAGGACGATGATGAGATATGACTTTAAGAAGATGGAATCAGCTGAAATGGACACTTGCGGTCGCCAAGAAAAACTTTAACCCCAATCAAGAGAAAGCGCGAAATGACTTTCAATTGGAACCAACACATGGTGCAACTGCAAAGTAGATCTTTTTTATTTTTTTTAAAAAAAAAATCTTAATTGTTCGAAGCGGAATTATCTCTCACAAAAATTCTTAATTGTTCACATCAGTCACCCACACATTTGTGTAGTTGAGTGTGTAGGAAAAGAAAAAGGCATCAAAGTTTCAAAATATAACTGAAAAAAATATTTGTTATCATAATTCGTGTTCTTAAAAATAACATAAATTATATTACGTTTCCTATACATTTTGATGTGTTGGTGCAAAGTGAATATTATGTTTATGTAAAAATGAATCAGCAGTGTTATTGTTATACCCAAAATTTCAACCCCCAGTATTCTCAAAGGCATACGTGTTACAAAGGGCAAAATGGTCAAAGTGCACTAATGCAGGATTTTCCAGGGACATTCTCGGGATTTTCTATTTTCATATGACTTGTACATCATCACCAAACAATTCCAAATATCGTAGTCATTATGAAAGGTATTTCATGATTTTCTGATAATATTTATTCCGGAAATTTAGCTTTTAATTCATATTATAAGCTAATTTCTTTAATTAACACATGAAATAACCTCGAAATAGAAATAATAAAAGGTTTCCAAAATTAAAATAAAATTGTCACATGGTTAGCATGACTACATACAGTCATAAACCTGAAATTATTTTATTTGGAACCTTATCCCAAAATTTAAAAGAGAAATTCAATCATTTTTGCAATTTTCTCTCTCCTATGGAAAATACCGAAATCAAAACAAAACGTCATGAAATTTTAACACAAGATAGGATGATTATTAAAGACTAATGCCGTTGGAATTTCGTTATTTCGACTTTCCAATAATAAGTTATGAATTATGGGAGATCCAGATTGTGAGATTTTTATCTAATCGGTTATTTATCAAAATAACCCGATTCAACTCTCAAAATTCTTTAAAACGCGATTTCGAAACATGGAGAAGGTGCCATGTTGTAATATGGAGAGTGCCACATGTCAACACTTTATTGGAGGAAAATAAAGAAAAAAAGAAAAAAAAAGAGAAATTTGTAACATTCTACGGGTACACACGCAGGGAGAGAGGGAGAGGGAAGAGAGAGAAATTTTATTTTTTTTCAAAATGCCATAACTTATAAAATATAAGTGTAAAAATAAAATAATTATACCATTGTTCATCATTTTTTTGTCTTCAAAATAAGACCAAACATGAGTATGTTTTGATAATTTTTTATTTTTCATTTTTTGTATGTACATATTTTTTAAGATCGTGGTGAATCTTAAGTTTAAGAAAAGTGAATCATAGGTGTTACAAAGTGAATCAAGGTTGTTAAAAAGTGAATCAGACAGTTGCTTCAAAGTGAATAAGAGGTTAAAAAAAACGAATCTCAAAACAGAGATTGTTTAACTAAAGTGATTCTGATTGTTTGACTAATATGAATCAGATGTTTTAGAAAAGTGAATCAAACGTTGTTAAAAAGTGAATCACAAGTTGTTACAAAGTGAATCAGAGTAATAATAGTGAATCTCGTAAGCATAGATTAAGAGGTTTAAGAAATGTGAATCAGAGGTTTTTATAAAGTGAATCATGCATTTAAGAAAAGTGAATCAAAGGTTTAAGAAAAAGTGATTCTTGTAAATAAAGATTGTTTTAACTAAAGTGAATTAGAGGTTTAAGAAAAGTGAACCGGAGGTTTAAGAAAAGTGAATCCAATGTTTTAAAAAGGTGAATCAAAGGTTTAAGAAAAGGGATATTTTGTTTAATACTAGAAAATAATACCACAAACTTATGCGAGGTGGTTTTTAGGGTGTTTGGGGGAGGTAGGGTAATCTTTTTGGCATTAGTTCAACACTTTATATTGTCGTCACTACTCGACAGTTTTTTAGGGTTTGGTTTAGGGTTTAGGTCGTTAGACCCTAAACCTGCACTACAAACCCTAAAAAATGCCTTCGATGTTTTTAGCTATCATAGGGTGGTTTTGGGTGTTTGGGGTGTAGGGTAATTTTTGGCATTAGTTCTACACTTTAGATTGTTGTCACTGACTCGATAGTTTTTTAGGGTTTGTGGTTTAGTGTTTATGGTCGTTAGACCCTAAACCCTACACTACAAACCATAAAAATGACTTCGACGTTTTTAACTTTACGATTGTGGTTTTTAGAGTCTTCGGGGTAAGATTCATTTTGTTAATGAATAAGGTTCATTTTATTATTAAAGAAGATTCATTGCTAATGAAAAAGATTCACTTTAAAAATACCTAATATATACTCATACAAAATATAAAATTTAAGTTTACCAAAACATATCCATGATACATCTTGTTTTGAAGAGCACGAAAAATGATGAACAATGATATAATTTTTTTACTTTTACACTTATTTTGTGAGTTATAACATTTTGAAAAAAAATATAAAATCTCTCTCCAACACTCTCCTTTCACGCGTGTGTTTGCGCACACCTTTTCTCTTTTTTTTTTTCATTTTTTTTTCTCAGACCCAACATTATACAGAAAGTTTCTGTTATTTTTTTCCACTCAACCATAATAAGGCACGTGTACAAGAGCCACCTTACTCCGTGGCTCCAGCGCCAGGGTCGTCGATCTGTTCTTAAAATTCATCCTTTATCTCAGTTAAAATTTCATAATTTTTATCCGCTGCAACATATTTTAAAAAATCAGATTCCCTTAGAGCACAAAATCAGGGTTTTAGATAAAAATCTTGTTCTATCAACATGGCCTTGCTCTTTCTATAAAAGGACCTTCCAAAAACGACCTAGGGCAGAAGAGAACATTCCCATAGTCAGAGAACACAGCCGTCTATTTGCCTCTCACGTTTTCAACACTCCCAATACCGAAACTCTACCAAAATCATCCCAAAATCACCAAAAACACATTCTTTCTTCTCCCATTGAACTTCCAAGCATCAAAACACCAAAAATACAGAACCAAAACGTGCTTAACAACACAAGGAAGAAGAGGTCAGAAGCTCGGGTCAAAGTCAAACCGGATCGGCCACCAACGAAGCTTTCAGAGATTCCCGACGTGAAGGAACAACAAATTTTCGAAATCAAAACAGGCTAAAAACCAAATTCTCTAACCCTTCTGGTCTAAACACACTTCTGGTTAAAATTGATAACCGAATTGATTTTTCCTTGCTTCTGCATTAAGGTTTGTTTGTGTTTCTGCCTTCTAACTTGTTCGTTAAGTTTCGCATTAAATTCGATTTCAAATTGAAAACTTTCAATCACTAACGTCTTGTACATCTTTCAGGCTACACACCCATAAAATTTGAGCCAAAAACACTTTCGGGAACAGCCTCAAAGCCGCCGTCCGAGGGCGGTCCGCACCCACGGACGTCATGTCCGGGGTCCCGGACTCCCTGTCCGTAAGCCCGGACGCCCACGGACGGCGGCGGGATTTTAAAAAATTCAAAATTTAGATTTTCTAATAATGTCCGGGCCCACGGACATCCTGTCCGTGGCCCCGGGCTTCGCAATTTTTTTGTTTTCCTTTAATTTCGACTCTTCTGTATAACTAGGTTAACTGGGGTCCGTGGTCTCGGACATGGGGTCCGTGGCTACGGACGTAAGCAAAATTTGACCTAATTCTGCCTCCGAAACCCTAGTTTAGGTAGCTTTTAATTTCACTTTAATTTTCTGTCAAAAATTGCTAAAAACACAAAAAAAAAAACAGAAGCTCGCGCACTTAGGTTAAAACGACTCGTAATAAGCCGTAAATAAACCAAG
Organism: Limonium bicolor; assembly: GCA_023374045.1. Lineage (NCBI taxonomy): Eukaryota > Viridiplantae > Streptophyta > Magnoliopsida > Caryophyllales > Plumbaginaceae > Limonium > Limonium bicolor. The sequence continues at coordinate 4,219,535 of CM041781.1, read as the reverse complement.
TAGAGGAAAAACGACCTAGGAAGGGTAATGAAAGCAATTGAACCCTAAATAAGTCGAATACCAAGCCCCCGAACCCGAACTCTACCTTTCCTGATTTACTCTAGGTTAAAATTAGGTGGCGACTCATAATAGGTTCCAGTGAGCTAGCTCAGGTTTTAATAATTATTGTTATATGACATAGTTATTAATCTTAGGTTATAAGTGGACCTAAAACCCGATTAGATCCTAATCAACTTAATCCACAGAGGATAGGGTTTAAAATCGAGGCTCACAGTTATAAAAATGAATTATTTTCTGATTTAAAATTATAGTTACTGTTATAAGTATTATTTGACAGGCTTGATGTGTTAGTATAAAGTGAATCTTATGTTTACAAGATTCAATCCCGCGACCTATGGGTCGTGTATAAATTGCCTTAATCACTGTATAATGATAGTTATTCATGATATTTTTACAAACTACCTGTATATATTAAATGTTTGGTATTGTAAATATAAATGAAATTTTCTGACGAGATATGATTCAACCCTAGATACATAAAAATAATAAAATAGATGTAGATCAGACTATGCCATATTAATATTTCAATTTATATATTATTACAAAAATTTAACTTAATACGGTCAAAATATTAAAAATTATTAAATATGTTGGGTAAAATTGTATAAACTTAAAAATATACATATATCATTAAAACATCTTTAAAAATATCACAAATTACATATATTGGCTCAAGTTTGTGTTGGTTTAAATATGTGTTACCTTATTTTATCTAAAAACATCACGTAATCTAAATTGTTGTTACTTTAATTTTTAAATTTTATTATGCTACTATATATTTAAGGTTATATATATATATTATATTAAGGCTATTTATTATAATTTTGTACAGCTTAACATTTTTATAAATTTATATACATATATATGTATATTTCTATTTAGTTTACAAATTTTAACCAACACATCAAATCATTTAAATTGTTATTTATTACGTTCCTTATTTTTTATATTTTATAATTTATGTGGTTTTTATGATATATTTTAGTATATTATCAACCAATTTAAATTGTTATCATTTTAACTATTTTTAGATCTTTCATAATTTACGTTGTCTTTTGTAAATCTAAACATCAATATGTATTACATGTTATTCTATTATAAATGTGTATAATTAAATTTTATAAAAAATATATAAACATACATATGTATATTTTAAATTTATTTGGTTTTTTAAATATTAAAAGCATTATATAGGTAGATGCATAAACTGTATAAAAGTAAAATAAAAATATACATATATATATATATATATCATTTACTAATTCTAAATATTATTACTACTAATTAATGATAATTATATGTATATTTTAAATTTATGTGGTTTTTAAATATTAAAAGCATTATATAGATAAATGAATAAACTATATAAAAGTAAAATAAAAAATGATGCATATATATGCATCGTTTACTAATACAAATTATTATTACTACTAATTTATAATAATTTTGCAAATGAAAACCAACATATGTGATAATTTAAATTATTATTACTTGTACACATCTTAAATTGGTTTTTAAATATTAAAACCATTATAAAGGTAATTGTATAAAAACAGTATAAAATTAAAAATAAATATACATATATATGTATATGTATTATTTACTAATTCAATGAGAAGAATTGCAAGCATTTCGAGGCATTGATGAAAAAGAAATTTGAGATGATTGATCTAGGAGAATTGAAGTTCTTCTTAGGACTTAAAGTCAAGCAAGAAAACGAAAGGACTATCATATCCCAAGAGAAGTATGTAAAGGATTTACTGAAGAGATTTGGAATGGAGGCATATAAACTATTTGACAAACAAATGGCAGTTGGCACAAAGATGGCTATCACGACTGGTGACCGACCGGTCGACCAGCGATCATACAGGGAGATGATTGGTTCTATACTATATCTTACTACTAGTAGACCTGATATCATGTATAGTGTTTGCTTATATGCCAGGTTTCAAGCAGATCCAAGAGAAAGTTACCTCACAGCTGTGAAAAGGATCATACGCTATCTCAAGGGGACCATGAATCTTGGTCGTTTCTATCGTATGTTTACTAACTGTAACATTGTAGGATTTTCAGATGTAGATTATGGAGGATCTATCACCAATAGAAAAAGCACGTTAGGAACAACATTCTTTGTTGGATCTTGTTTGATCGCATGGGGATCAAAGAAACAACAAAGTGTTGCGATCTCAAATGCGCAATCTAAATAAATAGCTGCTGCAAGCTGTTGTGCTCAACTCTTATGGCTCAAACAACAAATAGGTGATTATGGAGTCAAGACAGGTACGTTGCCAATTATGTGTGATTGTACAAGTGCCATCTCTATTTCTAAAAATCTTGTGCATCATTCTCGTACCAAGCATATTGACATAAGACATTATTTTCTTAGAGATTGTTGTGAAAATGAATTAGTTGGTTTAAAGTACATTTCTACCGAAAATCAACTAGCTGACATTTTTACTAAGCCATTGAGTAGAGAAAGATTTAATAAGATTGTTTATGATCTTGGAATGATATTCATTAATCATAATTAACTTGTCTTTTATTTCCCATGATCGGTCACCGACATGTGAGCAACACCTATAATATTGTCGCTCAGTAGTCAATGAATAGCTAAATGCATATGATACATGTCAAATGACTACTTGAAATAGATATGTCATCTTTTCCACAAAAGTAAGGTTAGAGTAGAAGAGTGCAACGGATAGATATGGGAAAAATGTAACGGATCGATGACAGCGGTCGTCCGATGACAGCCGTCACGACCGCTGCCTATTATGAATAGTACCATTGGGACATGTCAGCGAGCGGAAGAGGAGCGGTCTCCGACCGTAACTCGATATCTATAAAAGGGCGACGGGAGTCTTGCTCTTGTCACACTATTGCCCTCATTCTCTCTAATCTCTCAGTGCATTCAAAGTAATTTCTCTTCTCTCTTACAACACTCTCGTGAGATTAAGTGCAAAAATCCCCGTCTCACAGCCACTCTAAGGATTCTCTAGCGAAAAGTTTATAAACTCCAAACAAATCCTCGATCAAAATGGCACCTAAATCTGCACTTCGATCCAACAAGAAGGTTATCCTTAAAGAAGCTCCATCAGCACAAGTGGCCGACATACTACTGACATAATCTCTCAGAGCATCACCACCCCCTCGCCTATCAAAGAAAGAGGAGGATCAACTTGTGCGTAGGGTCACAGATGAAGGCGACCTACTCTAAGAAGAGGTAACCTATATAAGCTTCCATTTCCCCAAAATTCATCATCTCATTCAAACCGAAATCCTCAAACCAAAAATCCTTCCAACTCTTGCCTCCACAAAAAAACCAACAATGTCTTCTTCCGTTCCATCACCTAAAGTTGCCACCAAACACTCCAAAGCCAAAGATTCCAAAAACCAAAATCTTTCTACTGCTACAATGAGTCGTGTAACTCGCGCAACTCGTGCCTCAAAACGTGCCAAAATCTAAAAAGAAACTCCATAAAAAGCCCACTCTATGCCTGAAGGAGCAACTCACAAGTTGCACTTCACCGACGACGAGGAAGCCGCTCCCTCAGCAGTCGTTCGACAGATTGTGACAGCCCAGCCCAATCAACCCACATGTGTGATATTGTCCGCTTTGGCACGCAGGCCGCACGGATTTGTTCCTAGGGTTTCGCCCAAAACGCGTCACACAAGGGAGAGGTATCCATGCACCTATAAGGCACACTTCGTTCTCCTCCCCAATCGATGTGGGAGGTATCCCACCTCTGGGTGCTACACTCCACCCCCCCTCACGGGAGCCCAGCGCCCTCGCGGGCCCACTGGCACACCGACCTGGGTCTGGCTCTGATACCATCTATGACAGCCCAGCCCAATCAACCCACATGTGTGATATTATCCGCTTTGGCACGCAGGCCGCACGGATTTGTTCCTGGGGTTTCGCCCCAAAACGCGTCACACAAGGGAGAGGTATCCATGCACCTATAAGGCACACTTCGTTCTCCTCCCCAATCGATGTGGGAGGTAGCCCACCTCTGGGTGCTACACTCAATTTTAATACCCCGGACCTAATAATGGTGATTTAATTACTCTAATAAAATTATTAAGGGCCTAATTGTGCCTAGAGAGTATTGGTAAAAAGAATAAAACCAAAAGTAAAGAGAAAACGCTTGAAAAGCGAAAAACGCTAAAATGCGCATTAAATGAAAATAAGAGATATATAATCTCGTAAGGGTCCGAGATGGATTCCTAAGGCTTAATTAGGCCTAATTAGTATACGGGAATGATTCCCGAAGAAAATGGATCCAAATAATGGATTAAAACGCTAAATAAGCATAAAAGCACGTTTTTCGAGAAAACCCGGAAACGTGACTTTAAGTGGTCAAATGGACCCGTAAAAATTATAGTTGATTAAATAACTATAATTAAGTATTAATGGAAGCTTAATAACCATTAAAATTAATTAAACAAGAAAATTCCGGAAAAACGGACCCGGTAAGTGAATAGTGCCAAACCGGGTAAAATAACGAGCGTTTTCTGTCAAAAACCGAAAAACGCTCCAGCATGTAAGTATACTGTGGGGCCGATTTTTTTGGCTTAATTAGCCTTCCCCCTCTCTAATAATAGTTAGGAAATAAAAGAAGAAAAAGAAAAGTAAAAAGGGAATAGTAATATTAATACTTTACTACCCTCTCTCACCTCCTTCCTTATTCTTTCACGATTGTTTTTCCCCCTCCAACTAAACTCCTTCTTCTTTCTCTGTAATTACCGATTTGAGAAGGAGCTCACAAGCCCCATCTCCTTCCTCCTCTCATTCACTCATTTCTTCACCGAATCGCACAAAAATGCCACCATTAGATTCGTATCGGCGAGGGCTACGTTTTCCACCCTCAAACTCTTGATTCCTCCATCTTCACTTCCATGGGTGTTGGAGCTTTTGGAGCTTCAAGAGCTGATTCTAACTCTCCTCCACCTCCTTAATGTCTTGAGGTAATAATTAGTAAGAGCTTTGGCCATTTCAAGCTTGTTCTTGCAATTTGGGAAAATTTTCCTCACGTTGAAAATTTTCTCCCGTTTCAGCCGTGAGCACCTTGACCTTGTGGAGTGTTGGAAATGCTCCATTTGATTGCCAAGCTCTCCTTTTGAATACTCTAAGGTAATATCTAAGCTAGAACCTAAAAACTAGTTCTTGAAATACTAGTTTTGTGAGGAGAAATTAAATTAATAAGCTTGATATGTGTGTGTGGGGATATGATTGTAGTTGGCAATCTATGCTCCTTTGTTTGGTGAAAACGAGAAGAGGAAGAGGGAGCAAAAAGAGAAGAAGAGAAGGAAAAACCGAGAAAAAAAATAAATAAGGTAAAGAGCTTACCTTGTGTTAGTTTATTTGGCTTGTGAAACAGATTTTAGAGTTGAATGAATGCTCTTGAATGGGTGTAGTTATGATACTACAATGATGGTAGTTGAATGAGATTGTTTTTAATGTGGTTTAAGTGGGCAAATAAACCTAGAAGCTAAGCTAGTGTATATGTGTGAACAAGTGGGAATTTAATGTATTGTGGTTGTTAATGTCTAAACAAAACAGGGGAGAAGATTGTGTTTGTGTGTTGTTTTAAGTGTGGTGAATATCCTAAAGAAGTAGGCAAGTGCTGTCAAAAATTTCCTTGGAGATTATGAACTTGGGTGTTTCATTATAAGGAAGAAACTAGTTGGTTTAAGAAGTGTTAGGTGAGTGATTAATGGTTTGAAAACCAAACCAAGAAGAAGAGAGTGTGCTAGCTGTGAAATAATGTCATTTGGGTGCAAGGAATGGCATTAGTGAGTGAGGTTTGGAATGGTAAGAAGAGGGTACCAAAATCTGTTACAAGGGGTTAAGGAACAAGAAACCAAGTTATGAAGTTATAAGTAAATTTGAGTGAATTAAGCATGACTTAGTGAGTGGACTTGGTGATTGGTTTAAGATGGTTTAGGTGGGTAATTAGGTGCTAAAACATGTGGATTATAAGTGGGAAAGATTGGGTAATCAAATGGTGGAAGAGTGGAATTGTAACAGATTTGAAAGTGCCAAATCTGTAAAATCTGTAGCAGGGTCCGGGACCTAGTCCATGGACAAAGTCCCGGACCACCCCCTCTATTTAGGCCGAGAGTGAAGATTGTGTTTGGTCCGGGACTTGGGATGGGGACAAGGTCCCGGACCAGGTGTTGTTTTTCACCCGAGAGTTTGGTAATACTTTGGTCCGGGACTTAAGATAGGAACCAAGTCCCGGACCACCCCCAGAAACCTACAAGTATTTTTAAGGTTCCTAATGATGGGGGTTTGAATGTTAATGATGTTATAAGATGTTAAGGCCTTGTTTGGTGACATGTTAAGGCCCTAGGAAGTGTAAGAAAGTGTTAGAAGTGATTGTAAAGTGAGAACTCAATTTAACAAGAGTAAAACCGAGTAAACGGGATAACGGGGTAAATACGGGAATAGCATTTTATTATGTACCGTATGAGCTTAGTATTAATAATAATGTTTGAAACATTATCAGAGAATCGTGCGTGACCCGAGCAAGGTGAGATGACACGGTAAAAGTAAAAACCCTGGTGAAAGGTATGATTTTCTCATGCCCCGTATGCTAACCGAGTTACTCTGATTTGTGTGTTTGTGTGCCGGCTTAATCAAGATTAAAGCATGAAAATAATCCCTTGTTTGATTATGCATGTCTTATTGTATGTTGTATGAGCTAACACACTTGTATGCCGGTGAGGTCTATCTTAGTGTGCAGACCGACTCAAAGTGAGTACCGATTGACTAGAAACCCGTAGATCGGGTAGTCTCATAAACAATGGGAATAAGCAAACACACACAAGCTATCGATCAAAGTATAAAGATAACGTAACGTATGAACTCCCTAGAATGTGAGGGGATGTACGGGTTGTGTAAATACCCGATAACGGTTAGAAGACCTTATTGAAACAATCCACGAAATAAATATGAGTGGAGAGATAAATGAACCTCCACTGAGAGGATCAAAGTTAGAACAATGATGTGAACATGTAAGACGGTAGAAGAGACCTAAGGGACTATGTAACTCCCTTGAGACACGGTCAACCTCCTATATGAGGATTTTACCCGGTATAAGCAAATAACCGTAAGAGTAAGTATTTGAAATGTATTGGTAACTCTTAAAACCTAAGATTAACCGAACTTGAGTAATGTTCCCAAAGTCGTTAGAAACATCGAGAGGGATGCTTCTAGACTAACACATAATATTATTATAACTCCGAGAGAGGTGTATGGGAATGTGAGTAGTCCGAGAGTAGTCGGACCTATGTAAAGAGATAGGAACTAAGAGAGAGTTCCGGGAGCTAGTTGAACCTTCCCACCATGCTAGACCCAGAGTAGGGTCGAAACCGGGGAAGTAAGACTATGCTCAAGAGCCATGAGTTTTGGCTTAAGTAAGTATTAAAAGTAGCAAGCGTGACGTAGGAGACCTGTAGTGTCTCGAGAATCTACCAGAGCTTGAGTATTACCAACCCAAGATTATGGGTGACATAATGTGTGTTAATGACCCAAGTGTATGGGTGAGATAATGAGTATAAGTAACCCAAGAGAATGGGTGAGGATAGAATGAGTAGCCCAAGAGAATGGGCACGTATAAGGATAAGTAACCCGAGAGAGTGGGTGATTTATTATAAGAGTAACTAAGGCATTAGTGGGGTAGAAAACCTCAAGGCCTAAGAGTAGAATAATACAACTAACAACCTTGTTATGTTAGTTAGGAATTGTGTTCCATGGTTGGATGTAGATTCCTTGTGTTATATACATATGTATTGTATTGATGTAATGCATGTCGTTTGACTAAAATGAACTCCATGTATATCCGACCAAAAGTAGTCGGCGTACCGCGGTTAGCACGCGGTATATGCGAATTTCATATGCAGCTTTAAGCTGAGCCCCTAGGGGCATCGTTTTTATTCGCAGGTACACCAGAGACGAGACCGTTCGAGTGTAGGACGGGGTCGGTGGTTAGCATGGGTAGTTAGATTTAATTACTTATGTATTGAGGAGGTGTAAGACCGAATATGTTATCGGCATCCATATAATGTTGACTCGGTATAGTAAAGAGATGATTTGAGTAAAGTATTTGCATTGTGTATCCGGTTGTTCCAGTCCATCAGACCATTACTGTATGTGAATTAGGCCTGGTTAGCCATGAGGGTGGCTAACGGCGTTGTATCACCCTCTGTTGTATTAGAATTCCGCTGCGAGTTTAATGGTAAATCGTAACAGTTTAAGAGGTAATGATGAGATTAGCAGTTGGGGTGTTACAAAAATGGTATCAGAGCGAAGTATCGCTCTGATGACTGGAAATACCGAGCTTAGGAGATACCGAGTTAGGAATTAGAGACTTAAGGCTAAGGGTTGAGTGGTAGCGTGAGAGATGCGCTAGATAGGAACTTCCAGTATGAACTGGATACCTACAATACCATACCCGCCCTTCACAACCCCCGTATTAAAAGCTTGGGAAAGAACGCCAGAGAGACGGGGAAACCCGATCGGGTGCTTATTTAATACTTCAATAAGAACCAGAACTTGTCATGCGGTAGATTCTGAGAACCCAGAAATCCCAGAAATGAATCCCGCTGGAATGATTCTAATCGCACTTAATGGCGAAGGATCGAGAAATCCTAATCCAAGGAGACTGGAATCTGTGGCAGCTTGGGGCGACATGCTTAGCAGTCGCGAGAACTCGGCTGGCCGAGTAGCAGCAGGAAAGTAAGCACCAACCATGCCACAAGGCGGATTCTTGAGAAGTAACAAGACCGGGACTCAGGTCTACGGACCGCCATAGTTAGATAATACCACCAGGGTATATTAACCGATTGAGAATCTAGTCAAGAGTAGGTACACCCACCCAGCCACACCCGAAGAGGTTGCAATACCTAGCGGGCATAGCTTGGACAGCTACGAGTATAACTACGGGATATACCCGAATAGGACTACAACAGTAGTGTCTAAATGACTTAAACCTCGGTAACCACAATGAAGACGTGGGAACGAGCAACGAGGCAGAATATAGAACTTAGTAATTAAGGAACTCCGAGAGTGGAGAAGCACCTTACTGAATGACAACCATGTCAAGAAGAGTGAGAAACAGCTCCAAGGAATAGTTATCCAACTAAAGGATCAGGGAAGAGCCGACAAGGCTACCAAATATAACGTGACCAATACCGTGACCGGTATAAGTTAACCAAAAACCGCCTGCACCGCGCACTTGCCTCGGCAAGTGCAGTAATAACGGGACAGCTAAGAGGAACTTTAACAGGAAATAAGTACTTAGCAGAGTACGAGGATGGCTAAGGAAGCCGATATAGCACCACAACCCTAAGAATTGTGAAACGAAACCTTGAAAAGGCCTAACGGCCTGATCATTGCATAAAGTACATACCAGTCAGCGAGAAGCTGGACACGGTAAGGAGTTGTTGGCGTTGAAATGCCATGAAGATCTTACTTTTAACCCAAATTTTTCTTTCAAAATAGAATTTTCCAAAAACCCCCAAATTTTTTTAAAACCAAAACCAGAGAACCATGATAAGTTATCATAGGACCATATAAGAGGAGTTGGAAAAAATACTTCACTTAGGCGTGACCGACACTACAAGTGTACACAAATGAGACATGGAACGACCGCACTCCGAAGGAGCTTGCGGGCCTGACAGATTAGTTATGAGTTAGTCGGGTAAGTGGTAACGTATCAATAAGATACTCCATGTATGTATACAAGTAGAGTACGGAACACGGGAAGTAGCCCACTCCATACTACGGACGAAAGAGCCAATTCAAACAAAGACAGTTGGACACCTCGAATGACCGACCACAGAGAAGCTTATAAAGCAAAAGGAGTCAAGAACCCATTCCAAGGGGATGACTAAAGAGTTAAAGGTGCGATAAGCACCGAGTATTTCGTATAGACATTGAACATGTCTCAGGGATCCTGAAGGAAAATACGTAATAGCTGGAATGAATGCCCAGTGTGAACAATACGGCGAATGCCGAAAAAGGAACATATTAATGTTCGATGAACGGGATAGATTTCCTATAGTATATTTCACTGAAGAAAATGACGACCTGACCAAGAAGGTAAAGGTAGTACCAATGATCTACCCGATAACGGGAGACATTACAACCCAAAATGGGATAGTTCAAAGTATACATAACTGCAAGGCGGAGTAAAGTAACCGAACATACCCATGAGTTCAGCCAGACGTAATGGCGCAACTCAGTAACACCCAGGAGCAATCCGTGAAGGGTGCCGGAATCAACAGTGGTTGAACGAGATATCGTGTGGAGAACACAAGTGTTTAGACGAACACTCGGGTAGAACCCGAAGGGATCCCACATAACACGGGATACCCTGGACTGCCAGAAGGCATGAATTAATATCAAGATGCTTAAGGGCCTTCCATGTACGGAAGTGTGATGAGACAACCATATCAAAGAGCCCAGTATTACCTCTAAACCATTTAATGGTGTACGGAGAAGCAGAGACTTGTATAAACAGCAGCACAGAGCATAGCTCGAGGCAAGGTGGCTTGTAAGCCAGTAAACCAACTACCATTCGGAGATATAAACGTTGTAAACCTATGCATAGAGGCTTAAGAGGGACAGTGGAGAATGAACCACTACCTTAGAGTGGGGATACCACTTGTTATTATGGGGCCTATGGAGCGACAATTGTGTGAATCCTCCAGAGAAAGGTTACCACCTAAGTATGTAATATGAAACCGCTAGAGCGGTATAGTGAAACTTGAGCATGTGTATATTGCCAAGGAGCATATGAACTATAGTAGAGTGTAAAGAAGAACCTTGATAGCAGCAATTCGAAACCGAAGAGTAATCGGATGAGTGGTAAACACTGTATGTGTACAATATGAATTGTAGAGTAAACAATGCGCAATGAGCGTAGAGAGTTTAGAGTAGTATATCCTATTGAGCCAAGTGATGGCAAGCCATAGTGTAAATGGCGAGAACACCTGGGTGGAAGCTAAAGTAGTAGCGGATGCCATGAAAATGAGTAAGAACATGGTACGCAGTAAGTGACCATTGTAAGAGTATAATCAGATAATGATATGAAGCTGTTGAAAAAAAAGTGGTAAGGAGACATGTTCATTCTATCTCATAAGAGATTTACTGTCAAGGGTTTACGCTTCTGCACTCTGTATGACTGAGTGTTTTGGTATTGCACTTGTGCGGTAATGATCGAGTGGGAGAGCCAGGAATTGAGAAATGTCAACGAAGCCTGTTGAGTGAGAATCTAGAGAAATAACCGTGCGGCCATTGGCCAAAGATGCACAAAGAACGTGGGCAGTAACCCACAGGTCCCAGGATCGATACATAATAAACGCATAGTAGTATGAATGAAGAATTCTGGTACAGAAACAAGTAAACAAACATAATTTGGAAGCACTATTAAACGAGGAAGCACTACATACTGAGTAGTAGCTTGATCCCAACCGACAATAAGTCGGGAAAAATAAGTGAATACTCACGAAGGTATACAGTGCTATACGAAATAGATTTCTAGAGAGCTAGAGAGAAAATCTATAATTCATCGAATTTGCATACGGTAAGAGATACCTAGCGACGATTGACAAACCTTTATTCCCAAGATAAAAAGGGATAGAAAGGGAGTGGATAATACATTGAGAATACCAAAAAGGCGAGTTAGGCTCTAGTTATCAGGTCGCGCAACAAAAGCTAGTGGGCCGTAATTCAAAGGTTGAGTATACCTGACAATGTGAGTAATTGGCATATCATAAACGCCTTGAAGCCTTAGAGGCTAAAACCGAACCCGGTTATGAGTTAATTAACCGCATTGAAGTTAAAACACTTCATGATACCTGAATTAGTGAACCAATGTTCAGTAATAACATATGGTCTGTTACGGGGGCGTAACCCCTTTTAAGGGGGGTAGGGCGAGAAACCGCTTAGAGTATGCTTTACGTATAGATGCGTAAACTACTATGTGCATAGCACAAAGGAAATTGTTTTGATGTTTGGAACTCATGTTACATAAACATGTGTACCCATTCATTGTGTAATTATTATTATCGTGCATGAGAGATGCAAGTAACGAGTATATGATAACTATGAAAAGAGGAGTAGAGAGACTCCTGGGGAATGAGAATCCCCATAGAATATGTCTAGTGAGATTAGACATGAGACATAATGAGTATGAATCGGTATGAAACCGATGTATAACCTAGTAGGAAGTGAGTTTCCCAAGGTGATTTTTATTTGAGAATAACTAATGGAGTGAGTTCCATCCTTTGGAGTTGTATGCTGTATGTTTTATTTTGAGTACAATTTGAGAAAATAAGTCATGAGTTGCTTAGGTAAGTAAGCAAAGTAAATAGAGAATAATGAATGACCTAAGTTCTAGGAACTAGAGATAAATTGAAACAGATTGTTTTATGAATATGACTAGTAAGAGTAAAAGATAGAAAACGAAAATGTTTGACTATTTGTTTGCTTGAAACTGACGTGGGAGGTGGAACTTGGTCTGCTAGCGATCAAGGGAAACCGAACACAAATTGGGGTGGAAGGATAGTTCAACACTGATGCTGATCACATCAGGGTTGGATGATTCTTGAAGCTTCCTATAAGTGGTCACAAGTAATCACGCTAAGAAAAGATACAACTACCATAAACCGGATTTGGAGTTGTGTGATGTTTTGAAAAGAATTTTCAAACAGATTTTGAAAAAGAATTTTCTTCAAGTATGAAGACGGAAATGAAAATTGGTTTTGAAACCGCTATCACCCGCTGATGGCTGTAGCCTTAAGTCTTGATGACCGGTAGAACGGTGGGCGTGTATTAGTTTTGAAACCATTGCACCGTACGTGCGGCGGTCCTAAGTGACCGGTTGGGGCGGTGACAGTGTGTGATTTTTCCAAAGGCAGCGGGACGGGGAGAGTACCTTGAGATGTTCCTGTGTTGAGTGAGTCAACCAGAGTGCCTGAGGATATGTATATGTGTAACGTTTTGATCAGAACCGAAGGGACCGTGGGCCAGAGAGAGTAAGTGCCCATTTGTCATGAAACGGCCGTGAACCAAAAAGAGTAAGTGTTCAACGTGACCGGTACCTGAGGGATCAGTAGTATATTACTCAACATGGATTCGAGGACTGTAGTGCCTTCTTGTCTTCGGACGATTCCATGGAGAGAGTACAAAAAGTATTTTTGATTGCTATACATGCTGTGATATATGTGTGATATGTGTAGTGTGAAATGAGATGGACTTGTGGAGTCTGTAAGGTTATACATGTATTATAACCTTGGCATAGAATGCCATGAGACCAACCATATTAGATTCGCCAACTTTGAGGGCAAAGTTCCTTAAGGGGGGTAGATTTTAATACCCTGGACCTATAATGGTGATTTAATTACTCTAATAAAATTATTAAGGGTCTAATTGTGCCTAGAGAGTATTGGTAAAAAGAATAAAACCAAAAGTAAAGAGAAAAACGCTTGAAAAGCGAAAAACGCTAAAATGCGCATTAAATGAAAATAAGAGATATATAATCTCGTAAGGGTCCGAGATGGATTCCTAAGGCTTAGTTAGGCCTAATTAGTATACGGGAATGATTCCCGAAGAAAACGGATCCAAATAATGGATTAAAACGCTAAATAAGCATAAAAGCACGTTTTTTCGAGAAAACCCGGAAACGTGACTTTAAGTGGTCAAATGGACCCGTAAAAATTATAGTTGATTAAATAACTATAATTAAGTATTAATGGAAGCTTAATAACCATTAAAATTAATTAAACGAGAAAATTCCGGAAAAACGGACCCGGTAAGTGAATAGTGCCAAACCGGGTAAAATAACGAGCGTTTTCTGTCAAAAACCGAAAAACGCTCCAGCATGTAAGTATACTGTGGGGCCGATTTTTATTGGCTTAATTAGCCTTCCCCCTCTCTAATAATAGTTAGGAAATAAAAGAAGAAAGAAAAGAAAAGTAAAAAGGGAATAGTAATATTAATACTTTACTACCCTCTCTCACCTCCTTCCTTATTCTTTCACGATTGTTTTTCCCCCTCCAACTAAACTCCTTCTTCTTCCTCTGTAATTACCGATTCGAGAAGGAGCTCACAAGCCCCATCTCCTTCCTCCTCTCATTCACTCATTTCTTCACCGAATCGCACAAAAATGCCACCGTTAGATTCGTATCGGCGAGGGCTACGTTTTCCACCCCTCAAAATCTTGATTCCTCCATCTTCACTTCCATGGGTGTTGGAGCTTTTGGAGCTTCAAGAGCTGATTCTAACTCTCCTCCACCTCCTTAATGTCTTGAGGTAATAATTAGTAAGAGCTTTGGCCATTTCAAGCTTGTTCTTGCAATTTGGGAAAATTTTCCTCACGTTGAAAATTTTCTCCCGTTTCAGCCGTGAGCACCTTGACCTTGTGGAGTGTTGGAAATGCTCCATTTGATTGCCAAGCTCTCCTTTTGAATACTCTAAGGTAATATCTAAGCTAGAACCTAAAAACTAGTTCTTGAAATACTAGTTTTGTGAGGAGAAATTAAATTAATAAGCTTGATATGTGTGTGTGGGGATATGATTGTAGTTGGCAATCTATGCTCCTTTGTTTGGTGTGAAAATGAGAAGAGGAAGAGGGAGCAAAAGAAAGAGGAAGAAGAGAAGGAAAAACCGAAAAAAAAAATAAGGTAAAGAGCTTACCTTGTGTTAGTTTATTTGGCTTGTGAAACAGATTTTAGAGTTGAATGAATGCTCTTGAATGGGTGTAGTTATGATACTACAATGATGGTAGTTGAATGAGATTGTTTTTAATGTGGTTTAAGTGGGCAAATAAACCTAGAAGCTAAGCTAGTGTATATGTGTGAACAAGTGGGAAGTTAATGTATTGTGGTTGTTAATGTCTAAACAAAACAGGGGAGAAGATTGTGTTTGTGTGTTGTTTTAAGTGTGGTGAATATCCTAAAGAAGTAGGCAAGTGCTGTCAAAAATTTCCTTGGAGATTATGAACTTGGGTGTTTCATTATAAGGAAGAAACTAGTTGGTTTAAGAAGTGTTAGTGAGTGATTAATGGTTTGAAAACCAAACCAAGAAGAAGAGAGTGTGCTAGCTGTGAAATAATGTCATTTGGGTGCAAGGAATGGCATTAGTGAGTGAGGTTTGGAATGGTAAGAAGAGGGTACCAAAATCTGTTACAAGGGGTTAAGGAACAAGAAACCAAGTTATGAAGTTATAAGTAAATTTGAGTGAATTAAGCATGACTTAGTGAGTGGACTTGGTGATTGGTTTAAGAAGGTTTAGTGGGTAATTAGGTGCTAAAACATGTGGATTATAAGTGGGAAAGATTGGGTAATCAAATGGTGGAAGAGTGGAATTGTAACAGATTTGAAAGTGCCAAATCTGTAAAATCTGTAGCAGGGTCCGGGACCTAGTCCATGGACAAAGTCCCGGACCACCCACTTTATTTAGGCCGAGAGTGAAGATTGTGTTTGGTCCGGGACTTGGGATGGGGACAAGGTCCCGGACCAGGTGTTGTTTTTCACCCGAGAGTTTGGTAATACTTTGGTCCGGGACTTAAGATAGGAACCAAGTCCCGGACCACCCCCAGAAACCTACAGAGTGTATTTTTAAGGTTCCTAATGATGGGGGTTTGAATGTTAATGATGTTATAAGATGTTAAGGCCTTGTTTGGTGACATGTTAAGGCCCTAGGAAGTGTAAGAAAGTGTTAGAAGTGATTGTAAAGTGAGAACTCAAATTAACAAGAGTAAAACCGAGTAAACGGGATAACGGGGTAAATACGGGAATAGCATTTTATTATGTACCGTATGAGCTTAGTATTAATAATAATGTTTGAAACATTATCAGAAATCGCGTGACCCGAGCAAGTGAGATGACACGGTAAAAGTAAAAACCCTGGTGAAAGGTATGATTTTCTCATGCCCCGTATGCTAACCGAGTTACTCTGATTTGTGTGTTTGTGTGCCGGCTTAATCAAGATTAAAGCATGAAAATAATCCCTTGTTTGATTATGCATGTCTTATTGTATGTTGTATGAGCTAACACACTTGTATGCCAGTGAGGTCTATCTTAGTGTGCAGACCGACTCAAAGTGAGTACCGATTGACTAGAAACCCGTAGATCGGGTAGTCTCATAAACAATGGGAATAAGCAAACACACACAAGCTATCGATCAAAGTATAACGATAACGTAACATATGAACTCCCTAGAATGTGAGGGGATGTACGGGTTGTGTAAATACCCGATAACGGTTAGAAGACCTTATTGAAACAATCCACGAAATAATATGAGTGGAGAGATAAATGAACCTCCACTGAGAGGATCAAAGTTAGAACAATGATGTGAACATGTAAGACGGTAGAAGAGACCTAAGGGACTATGTAACTCCCTTGAGACACGGTCAACCTCCTATATGAGGATTTTACCCGGTATAAGCAAATAACCGTAAGAGTAAGTATTTGAAATGTATTGGTAACTCTTAAAACCTAAGATTAACCGAACTTGAGTAATGTTCCCAAAGTCGTTAGAAACATCGAGAGGGATGCTTCTAGACTAACACATAATATTATTATAACTCCGAGAGAGGAGTGTATGGGAATGTGAGTAGTCCGAGAGTAGTCGGACCTATGTAAAAGAGATAGGAACTAAGAGAGAGTTCCGGGAGCTAGTTGAACCTTCCCACCATGCTAGACCCAGAGTAGGGTCGAAACCGGGGAAGTAAGACTATGCTCGAGAGCCATGAGTTTTGGCTTAAGTAAGTATTAAAAGTAGCAAGTGTGACGTAGGAGACCTGTAGTGTCTCGAGAATCTACCAGAGCTTGAGTATTACCAACCCAAGAGTATGGGTGACATAATGTGTGTTAATGACCCAAGTGTATGGGTGAGATAATGAGTATAAGTAACCCGAGAGAATGGGTGAGGATAGAATGAGTAGCCGAAGAGAATGGGCACGTATAAGGATAAGTAACCGAGAGAGTGGGTGATTTATTATAAGAGTAACTAAGGCATTAGTGGGGTAGAAAACCTCAAGGCCTAAGAGTAGAATAATACAACTAACAACCTTGTTATGTTAGTTAGGAATTGTGTTCCATGGTTGGATGTAGATTCCTTGTGTTATATACATATGTATTGTATTGATGTAATGCATGTCGTTTGACTAAAATGAACTCCATGAATATCCGACCAAAAGTAGTCGGCGTACCGCGGTTAGCACGCGGTATATGCGAATTTCATATGCAGCTTTACGCTGAGCCCCTAGGGGCATCGTTTTTATTCGTAGGTACACCAGAGACGAGACTGTTCGAGTGTAGGACGGGGTCGGTGGTTAGCATGGGTAGTTAGATTTAATTACTTATGTATTGAGGAGGTGTAAGACCGAATATGTTATCGGCATCCATATAATGTTGACTCGGTATAGTAAAGAGATGATTTGAGTAAAGTATTTGCATTGTGTATCTGGTTGTTCCAGTCCATCAACCGTTACTGTATGTGAATTAGGCCTGGTTAGCCATGAGGGTGGCTAACGGCGTTGTATCACCCTCTATTGTATTAGAATTCCGCTGCGAGTTTAATGGTAAATCATAACAGTTTAAGAGGTAATGATGAGATTAGCAGTTGGGGTGTTACACAGATAGAGGAGGAGGAAGTACAAAGTGGCGAAAAGTCACAAAAGGAGGTTACATCAGAAGAAGGGGGTCACAAAGAAGGTATGAACGCCCAAGATTCTGAGGAAGAAGTGGAACCGGTCGCTCAGACTGTAGTACCAGTTGACGACCGATCGTTGACCCTAAACCCTAAACCCTAAACTCTAAACCCCTCAACGATCCAGTCATGAAGGCGATAGCGACACAGAGTCCTCGCCAATCTTACCAACGACAGAGCAGCGAAAGAAAGCAGAAAAGGACAAAGGGAAGCAAAAGATGGTGCTGTCACCACATGGTCAGGAGCTCGAGGAGCTCTTCCAAGCCAAAAAGGCTGTTGCAAGGCCTTCACCTCCACAATCCCTAAAATGTCTTAAGAAGCTCAAAGAGCTAGAGCCAACACTAATAAAGGCAGAAAACGTCAACAAAAAGTCTTGTCCCGTCTTAAAGACGTTGGACTTGTGCTGGATGGAGAAGATGGGTCTTGGAAAGATCCAGGAGCTACTGGAGTTTCAAGGATGGGTTGAATTCTTTCAGAAGCCCATTGATGTCTACACTGAGCTGCTCAAGGAGCACATGAGACATCTTGGACCGCTCCAGAGCGATGATGACGACGACTACCTCATCTCCACCGTCCAAGGCATCACCATCAACATCACCAAGTCTTGGATCTACAAGACTTTTGGTTTGGAACCAGAAGGATTGGTGGTTCCAAAAGAAACCACCTGAAATGACTGCAAACGGGAAAATTGAAGACAAACAGAGATAACTAAGAAAATTATCCTAGAAAATCTATAAATCTAAAAATGCCCACGGGTTGCAAAAATAAATCCCGGTCAAAGAGTATAGTGAACTAGAAGCTACCGGGGTCGGATCCACGGGGACTTAGTTATCAAAACTAATCCAAGAAATTAATAAATTAAGAGGGTTGTCGTTTGTTTTGGTTTAAAAACTAAAAGTAGCAAGTGAGGAAATTAAATAAAATTGTGTAAAGAGATGAATGAAGTGGAACCTTGGGTTCAGGGGAATTCTTTGCTAACTAGACTATATAATTAATCACCGGTTAATCGAGATTTGGATTGACAAATTCTTTTTATCTCTTTAAGACTAAATCCTAGTCAAATTGAGCTCTTCTATCCGTAACACATTAGGCCGAATCACGAAGTAATGTCATACAAATAAAAGGATTGAGCGTGAGAATTATCCTTTGCATCTCAAGGTCAAATTAATTTATCTAATCAATTTTTCCACAGATTAACAGGTTGCTATGACCTTTCTATCACTCACCGGTCAGATCCTGACAGAAATTCGCATAGCTAATAATAAAAATCTGCAGTTTTTTATTAAAAGGATAAATAAAAACAACCTGAACAATCCAAATAATTATCTGAATCAACCGGTAAAATAATCATATTATCAGTCTAACTATGAATTCCCCATCACCCAAGATTTAATCCCTTAGCCACACATAATGTTAAAACAAATACAATAAACGATAGTAAAAATCATCTCTGTATTGGTTTTGAAATTCGCCAAATAAAAGGTTGAACAAACTGGTAGAATCTGGAGTGAAAATCTCTCTCCGGTGTTAAAAATAATTGCACAGTAGAGAGAGTGAGTGAGGCCGACGTGTAGTACTGTCGCGTGAGTTTTTATGTCCGTCAATATGTGTTTCTTCCCTGTTTTATTTATGTCCTTCACCCCCTCTCTGCGCCTGTCTGTCTATTCTGTCCATCCCCTCCCCTTCTTTTCTTCTTTTTTTTTTCATCTCTCTCTTCTTTATTTTCTTTCTTTATTTTTTCTCTTTCTTTTCCTCTCGGAGTCTGACTTCTTCCGTTTCTTTCTTTCTTTTTATTTGGTTTTTTTTATTTTCGTCTCCCCCTTTGTATATCTCTGCGCCTCCCCCTCCTCCTTTCTTCTTTAATTCCTTTCTTTTTTTTTCTTTTTCCTCATCCCTTTCTTTTTTCCTGGACTTTTTTTTTTCATTTGTTTTTTTTCTTTTTTTTTTGCTCAAGTCTGCGCTTGCAGACTTTATTTTCCGTGTTCTTTGTTATTTTTCCACCCCCAATTTTCTCATATTTCCAATCTTCCCCCTCCTTCTTCTCAATCCTTTCACGACAGTCTCGTAAATATATATATATATATATTGCACCGGACGCAATTTTGACAGAGTCTAAATTGTTCATATGAGCTCCGATTTATTCCCCGTTTGTGGCGTTGGAAAGCTCGTGAGGAGATCTATGCATTTCTACCATCATTTCTTGATTTAAACATATAAATTGGCATCAGTTCTTGCCCAAAATATGAGTCATGAAAAACATAGGATAAGTGTGAAAAAGTGCATAAAAAGGTTGCATAAATAATAATTTAGCACCTATAAAACCATATCAATTTCACACTTATCAAATCACCCCACACTTAGCCTTTTGCTTGTCCCCAAGCAAAACTCTCAAGCACAAGTAAAACCAAGCTAATGAACTCAACAGAAAGGAAGAGCACAGAAGAAAGAATTGCTAGCTTTACCAATCAAGGGGGCAATTCAAATTATTCAAAACAATTTATTCTTTCCAAAAACATGAAGTCATTCGGAGCTAACAAATGAGAAACAAACCATAAGAGTCTTGCCTTTAACCTTGAGCCAATCCACCTTTTTCCTTCACAAACCATAGAAACGACAAGGGGCATGAAGTAAGAACATACTCCATCATACCTTTCAATGCCACATACTCTTGATCCATAATCGAAATTAATATGTATTCAGCTTAGCATTTGCATAAATATTTCAATTAAAGCGCTTTCAATTTCTTTCACCACAGACTTTTCTCTCCACCCATGTAACGGCTTTGGGTCAACTATCCCAGACCACAAGGACCTTAGGTAGCTAGGTGATAAAGCACCCCAAAGGACTTAATAACCAAGTGGACGAGGCCTGATTTGGATCAGAATTAAAATTAGCATGCTTAGGATCAGCGGAGTACCTTGCCTTGTTCTTTTCCAACCATTTCAATCCAGTTCATTCCAAGGCTCAAAGCTAAAAGCAAGGTTCAGATGGAGAATATTCTCACTTGTTTCAGCACTTTCAGAACAAAGACTTCATTTCAGCAATTAAAAACCAGAAAAATTTCAAAATTTTGCACCCCAAGATCAGCTAACCAACTAAACTTCCTCTATGGCTTCCTTCCAAGTTGAGCAATCACAGCAAGACTTTAACAAATGCAAGAGAAAAGAGCTTAGAGACGCACAAAAAACAAGCGGCGAAGGAGCTTACCCCACCCCACACTTAGAGTGAAGCAATGTCCTCATTGCTTAGGAAGAATTAAAATTGCGCAAGCAATCCAACAGGGGAAACAAAATCGCACAACAGATCAGAAGGGAGCATGTAAAACAAAAAGAAAAAGGTAAGAATACTCCCCAGAGTCCGCTCAGGGTGTGTAGCAAGTCCAACCCCACACTTGAGTTCAGCTAAGCGAAGTAAGCAAGCTGAGAAATATAATCTGCAAAGCCAGAAGAACTCAAGTGGAACCAGACAAAACCATCAGTAGAAAAATAAGAGCCAAGGCTCTTGCAATAAGCATAACCAGCAACACACCACAAACTAAAAGAAAAGAGCAAAATAAACAACTAAACTAAGAAAGGGAAAAGAGATACAAACGGTGGGTTGCCTCCCACCAAGCTGCCCGGAGTTAGAGTCTCTGGCTAGACTTCACAAGATAGCATCAAGGAGGGCCGCCACAGCAGCTAGCAAGGGCTTTCTTCAGTCGGAAACGCCATTGCAAGCGCGGCTTCTTCAAAGATTCAAATTCAGTGCTGGAGTAACATCAGAAACAGTAGAAACAGGAGTAGGAGAAGAGAACTCTCAATCAAGGATACTCCAGGTGCAGAAGGCTGAGCAAAAGCAGACCAAGGTACTTCTTCAGACGAGCACCATTCACCTTGAAGACCTCTCCAGACTTGTTCTCTAGCTCGTAGGCACCATAGGAAGTGACTCCCACAACCTTAAAGGGGCCGGCCCAGTGGGACTTGAGCTTTCCAGGGAAGAGACGGAGTCTAGAGTTATATAAGAGAACCAAGTCACCAACCTTAAAATCTCCGTAGGATCATCTGGTCATGAATCCTCTTCGAACGCTCCTTGTAGATCCTGGAGCTATCATAAGCTTGCTCCCTTAACTCCTCAAGCTCAGACAATTGAAACTTTCGCTTCTCACCAGCAGCATTCAGATCAAAATTGAGGGCTTTCAAAGCCCAATAAGCTTTATGCTCTAGCTCAACTGGGAGATGACAAGACTTCCCATACACCAACTTAAAAGGAGACATCCCAATGGGAGTCTTGAATGCAGTTCTGTAAGCCCACAGAGCATCATCTAGTTTGACAGACCAATCCTTCCTGGAGGAGTTGACTGTCTTTTGAAGAATCCATTTCAGCTCTCGGTTACTCACTTCTGCTTGACCATTAGTTTGGGGATGATAAGGCAAAGCAACCTTATGAGTCACCCCATACTTAGACATCAAGGAATCAAAGGCCCTGTTGCAAAAGTGAGAACCACCATCACTGATGATAGCTCTGGGCACACCAAATCTTGTAAAGATGTTTTCTTCAAAATTTAACCACAGTTTTAGCGTCAGCAGAAGGGCAGGGATTGCTTCGACCCACTTGGAAACATAATCTACAGCAACAAGGATGTAGTGGTTTCCATGAGAAGAAGGAAATGGGCCAGCAAGTCAATACCCCAAACATCAAACAACTCTACTTCAAGAATTCCCTTTGAGGCATCTCATGCCTTCTTGAAATGTTCCCCATCCTCTGGCAATTATCACAGTGAGAGCAGAAGCGGTGGACATCCTTGTGTAGAGTGGGCCAGTAGAAACCACACTCTAACACCTTAGCAGCTGTCCTAGTGGGACCATGGTGACCACCTGCCTCTCGAGAATGGCAGAACTCAATCACACTTCAACTTCTTCATCGGGGAGCATTTTATCAAACCATCAGCACACACCCTAAAGAGATAGGGGTCCTCCCAAACATAATGACGGGCTTCAGAAAGAAACTTCTTCCTCCGGTTGTAGCTTAGATCATGGGGAATCAAACCAGAGGCAAGATAGTTAGCCAGGTCAGCATACCATGGCTCTTTAACTTTCCCAATTACAAAGACTGTTCATCAGGGAAAAATTCATTTATGGGGACCCCGTCATCTGGAGTCTCAAGCCTAGACAGATGATCTGCAACTCCATTCTGCTTTCCTTGCTTATCAACAACTTCCAAGTCGAATTCTTGGAGAAGCAAGATCCATCTCAGGAGTCTGGGCTTAGAATCATTCTTTTGGAAGAGGTACTTCAAAGCAGAGTGATCGTATGAGCAATTACCTTACTTCCCAGCAAATAGGACCTGAACTTATCAAGAGCACCACACAAGTAGCTCCTTTTCAGTAGTGGTGTAATTCTTTTGGCTTCAGATAGAGTCTTACTTGCATAAGTGATAACCCTCAGAATTTTGTCCTTCCTCTGACAGAGTGCAGCACCAACAGCATAATCACTGGCATCTGTCATGATCTCAAAAGGAAGAGACCAATCAGGAGGAACCACAATAGGAGCAGAAATGAGCTTACTCTTGATAGTTTGAAAAGCTTTCAAACACTCCTCTGAGAACTGAAATTTCACATCTTTCTGCAGAAGATCAGACAAAGGCTTGGCAATTTTGGAAAAGTCCTGGATGAACCTCCTATAGAACCCTGCGTGACCCAGAAAAGATCTAACATCCTTAACTGAAGTGGGAGGAGGCAACTTCTCAATGACCTCCACCTTAGCCTTATCCACCTGAATACCATCTTTGGAGACCCTGTGTCCAAGCACTATACCTTCCTGTACCATGAAATGGCACTTCTCCCAATTCAAAACCAAATGAGTCTCCTCACATCGGCCTAGTATCTGATCCAGCTGATCAAGACACACATCAAAACTCTGGCCATACACAGAAAAGTCATCCATGAAAACTTCTATGCTCTTCTCAATAAAATCATTAAAAATCGCCATCATACATCGCTGAAATGTGGCTGGAGCATTACAAAGACCAAAGGGCATCCTCCTATAGGCAAAAGTACCATAAGGACAGGTGAAGGTGGTCTTCCCCTGATCCTCTGGCGCATGGGAATCTGAAAATAACCACTATACCCATCAAGGAAGCAGTAGAACTCTTGCCCAGCTAACCGCTCAACATTTGATCAATAAACGGTAGCGGGAAGTGATCCTTCTTTGTGGCTTCATTCAAGCGCCGGTAATCGATGCACATCCTCCAACCAGTGGTTTGCCTCTGAGGCACCAATTCACCTTTCTCATTGGGCACTGCAACTATTCCCCCTTTCTTGGGAACAACTTGCACAGGAGAAACCCAACGCTATCAGAGATGGGATAAATGATACCTGCATCCAAAAGCTTCAGCACTTCAGCTTTCACTTTTTTCAGTTTGGATTCAATCTCCTCTGGGGCTGCCTCACTGGCTTGACACTATCCTCCATGTAAATTCTGTGAGTGCAGAACCCTGGACTGATCCCTTTAATATCTGCCACTGACCACCCCAAAGCTCCCTTGTGCCTTCTTAACACCTCCAGAAGTCTGCTTTCCTGCGAAACAGACAAAGATGAAGAAATAATAACAGGCAGGGCGCTACCCTCTGCCAAGAAAGCATACTTAAGATTTGAAGGGAGAGTTTTGAGTTCAAGAGTAGGGGGCTTCTCTATTGAAGGAACGAGCCTCTGAGTAGGCCTGTCCAGTGGCTCCACAGGAGGAGCATAAGAGCGAAAGTAGGATCGACCCTGGTTAAGCTGCTGGACAACAGTAGCTACCTCAGTGCTCTCCTTATCATCCTCAATTGAGTGGCACAACACCTGCTCTAGCAAATCAGAATTCTCAAGCAAGAAAGAAGAGTCATCAGCATTCCTAGCAACAAAAGCATCATAATCATCAGAACAATCAACATCAACTGAAAGCACAGCATGAGAAGAAGCATTTGTTCTCATCATCTTAGTGATATCAAAACTGAGTTCCTCATTATTAAACTTAAGAGTGATCTTTCCCTTGTCAACATCAATGACAGTTTTAGCAGTTCGCAGGAAAGGTCTACCCAAAATCAATGGTACTTCAACATCCTCATCCATATCAAGAATGACAAAATCAGCAGGGAAGAAGAAGTTACCAACACCTACCACAACATTCTCAACCATACCACGAGGTTTGATTGAAGAACGATCAGCTAATTGCAAGTTAAAATTAATTGGAACAAGCTCACCAGCATGAAGCTTCTTAAACATTGAATACGGCATCAAATTTATACTCGCTCCAAGGTCGCAGAGTCCAAAACCACAGTCCATGTCTCCAATGGTGCAAGGGATGATGGGCTGCCCTGGATCTCCACACTTTGGAGGAAGCTTCTGCTGGATGGCTGCAGAGCATGTCTCTGTCAGCTGAACGATCTCACTCTCCTTAAACTTTCGCTTGTTAGAAATCAAATCCTTCACAAAGCGAGCATAATTAGGCATCTGCTTGATAGCATCAATCAAAGGAATATTGATAGTAAGCTTAGAAAACACATTCAAAAATTTCCCAAATTGATCATCAAGTTCTTTTCTTTCAATCTATTAGGAAAAGGAAGTTCCTTAGGAACCACCTTACCCTTGGAATTTTTAGCAATCAAAGTATGAGAAGGGGAAGAGATAGGAGCCTGGGTCTCCTCAACAACTACCTCAGGAGGGGCTGGAGGCCCTGACGGTGCACCAGTGCTAGAAGAAAGAAGACCGGTCTCTTCGCCAGTTCGTCCTCAGCCACTTGATCTTTATTTATCAACTGCTTCCCACTTCGAAGACTAACTCCCTGACAAACCTCTGCTTCATCAACATCTAGGACGGTCACTACCTTCATCTGCTCCTTTGGATTGGGATCCGTTTGAGAAGGTAATGAACCAGGAGTCCTTTGATTCAATAACAACTTAGTCAGTTGTTCCATGTGCTGCTCAAGCTTCTGCTGACCAGCAGTCAGAGTCTGATTGGTAATCATCTGCTGCTCATACTGACTCTGCTGCTTGGCTTCCAATTTAGCCAACAAATCTGCAAGATTGGAAGTATTTGAAGAAGAGGGAGGGCCTGGTTGTTGAACTGAGATTGCTGATTCTGATTGTAGGAGGCCGAAAAACCAGGAGGCACTCCCTGAGTAGGCTGCTGAGGCCTCATCTGATATGAGTTCAAGGCATTATTGGGGTTGCCATACCTCAAGTTCGGATGCTGATTCTGAACCCAAGGCTGCCTATTGAAAGATTGGCCCACAACATTTGCTTCTTCATTTCTACGCATCTCAGCTATCTCTGGGCATGATTCAAATTCATGTGGCCCACCACACTGACAACACCATAAATCATTGGAGCTAGAAGATACCTGCTTCACAGATTGAGCAGGAGCTTTACCCATCGTGAGTTGCTCCAACATCTTCAACATGTGGCTCATGGTAGTCTCTGATTGAGCTTGCTTCGCAGCCATCTGCTCTAGGAAAGGGTCCAAAGCTCTAGAAGAACTAGAACCCAATGAATAAACCCTACCTTCACTAGAGCTCCACTGTCTCAACACCTCATTGTATGACTCCATAACAGCCATAAACTCTTCGACATTCTTAGCTAGTAGGTTACCACCCAAGGCCGAACGCACCTCACCCTTATTCTCATCTCTAAGCCCATGAAATAATCCAAGTGCTAGAGATGTATTGTCCTGTTCATGGTGAGGGCACTGGCATAGAAGCTCCTTGAAGCGATCCCAAGCTTCACAAACTGTCTCAGATCCTGAAATACCCCGAACTTAAATATGGTGATTAAATAATTCTAATATGGTATTTAAGGGCCTAATAGTGCCTTAATAATATCGGTGAAGAAAATAAAGCCAAAAGAAAAAAGGAAACGCTTAAAAAGCGTAAAGTGTAAAAATGAGTATTACGTAACCATAGGAGGTATGTGACCTCGGTTAGAGTATTAGATAGATTCCTAAGGCTTATTCATGCCTAATTGATGTACGGGAACAATTCCCGAAGAAAACGGATCCATAAAATGAATTAAAAACACTAATAAAGCTTTAGCGCATGTTTTTTGAGAAAACCCAAAAATGTGACTTTGAGTGGTCAAATGAACCCGTAAAAATTATATTCAACAAAATAACTGTAATTAAACATTAATGGAAGCTTAATAACCATTAAAATTAAAGAAACGAGAAAAATTAGGAAAACGGGCCCGGTTAGTGAATAGTGCTAAAACCGGGTAAATTAACGAGCGTTTTCTGTATAAAACAAAAAACGCTCCCAACTTATATTTTGTATGGGGCTGGTTTTTTAAAAAAAATCAGCATACACACACTCACCTAGCTAGTTAAGAAAAGAAAAAGAGTTGAAAAGTTAACAAAGTAAAAAGTAAAAATTAGACAAATACCACTTTCCTTCTCTCTCTCTCTTCTCATTCTTTTCTTTCCCAACGTGAGACTCCCCTCTCTTTCCTTCTTCTTCTGATTCTTCTTCTTCCTCACGGTAATATGGAGCTTCTCAAGAGCTCCCATGGCTACTCCACTCTCTTCTCATGCCCAAGCTACATTAAAGCCCCAAATCAAAAATCAATTGCATATTTGAACTCCCCTCACCAAGCTCTACATTCCCCTCTTTTCAAAATAAAAAAAGGATGAACTTCATCTCCATGGGTTTTGCCATTTGAAGAGAAAATGGCATCCACTTGAAGCTTGGAGTCTCCTCTTTCTTCTAAGGTAATAAGTTCCGAGAAAAACACATTTTCCTCCATCTTTTAGTGTGGCCTATTTTGCCCCTCTTATGCCTTGTTCCTTTTCTATTTTGAGCATCTTTCCAAGCGTTCAATGGTGGATTAGATCCTCTCCTTTAATTCATGGCAAGAGACCAACTCTATGGTTTCAAGGTAATGACCAATTTTAGTGTCTTAAGCATTTTAATTAATGAGTTTAGTGTTACTACTTAAACTCATTGCATTTACTTGAATGTTGGGCTGGAGCATTGGCAAATACATTGCCACTTGACCGAAAATGGATGGGAGAAGAGAAGAAGAGAATTTAAAAAGGGGATTTGAATATTCAAGGTAAGAAAATTTACCTTAACTACTATCTTGATGTTTTAGAATTTTTGGGAATGGGGAAACCAAAAGAATAAACCAAAAACTGTATGGAAATGTGTCATGAGTAGTTAGATGAGGAATTTATGCATTGTTGCTTTGAATTGAGGGCCTAGGAGCCAAGTAGTGTATTGATTGTGTATTATGATGTATTTGGAGCATTTGATGAGATTGAATGAGTATTGTGTGCTGTTAGAACCCTCTAAGGCTTTGGTTAGTATTGAATGAAATTTGGCGATGAGATGAGTTTTGGACAATGCTAGAAAAGCAACGGAGTTATGGCAAACTTTCAGTAGAAACCGAAGGAGTTTTAGGTGTATATTTAGTATAGAATGACCTAGGCTTAACTAGGTGTTTATAGGATGGAGTTGGGTTGATTAATAACCTTGAAATGGTATTTGGAGAACTAGGCGGAGAAGTGTAAAAATCTGTAGTAAGTTAGTGTATTAGTGCCTTAGAGCTTTGGAGAGAAACTAGGTTGTATGACATTGAAAGAAAAGGATGACCTTGAGTAATGAATTTGTGAATGGTTAGAAGGGAGTTGGAATGGTCAAATGAGTTGAGGATATGGTAAAATACCTAGATAAAGGTTGGAAAATGAACTAGAGTGCATGAGTGCAAAAGTTAGAATTTGAGTTGTAGAATTGGGCAATAATGGAGTATAAGTGTGACTAATGATTTGGGGATGTTTAAGGAGTGTTTAGGGGTACTTAAACATGTAGAAAACATGTGGGAATGATTAGGAAAGGATTGGGTAAGAATTGAGGTGAAGTTGGAGTTCAAAGTGAGTAATTAAAAGGAGTACTGGGCTGGACCGACCTTGGTAAGGTCGGTCGACCTGTAAATCGCAAATCCGGAGCATTTTGACTTAGACCGACCTTAGGACTGACCTTGGTAAGGTCGGCCAGGCTTAAATTTTCGAATCCGGAAGTCTTCTGACTTCGACCGACCTTGGGACCGACCTTGGTAAGGTCGGTCGGGCGAAAATTTTGTAAAACCGTAATTTACTGACTCCGACCGACCTTGCATGGGAGGTCGGGCAAAAAATGGCATTAGTAATAAGCCATTAGGAGTGTAATGATGAAAAGGACAATATGCCCTTAGGACCTAAGTAAACGAGTGTGAGAAGTGAATGAGAAGTTGTAGACGTAAGTACATTTGAATAAACCTAAGTTAACGGGATAACAGGGTGAGTACGGGAGTAGTAAATGTTTACATACCGTAACACCTTAATGTTAATAGAAACATTTTGAATGTTACCAGTGGAACAAGTGTGAGCCGAAGAACGTAAGGCAACGTGGTAAAGTAACCATTGGTGTAAGGTATGATTTTCTCATGCCCCGTATGCTAACGGTGTTACTCGAATTTGTGTGTTTTGTGATCACCTAAACAAGATAAATGCACGAATCGGATTGTTTGCACTTACCTGTGCTTGTAAGGTATTGTTTCTTGCTGGAATGTATTCTTGAGTTTGAATTTTGTATAATTCATGAAATGTGTGATTGTGGATGGATGGCTTGGATGTTGAATATGTATTGTAGCTCGACTCATAGTTGAGTCTTGTTTGATTAGTGACTCGAAGAAAGCGTCTTGTTGCGAATTAATGGAAAAGTGGTAACACACTAAAACTATCGAACCAAGAAACAATAATGCAAACCTATGAGCTCACTAGAATGTGAGAGAGTGTATGGGATTAGTAAACTCCCAATAACGGTAAGAGAACCGAATTGATTTAATCCACAAAACAATTAATAGTGGAAGTATATAAGGAACCTCTATCTAGAGGATTTGATGATTGTTCAAGACATGAACCTTGAGAGTAGTAAAGAATGACAAGGGATCTCCAAACCCCTTAGAAAAATAGTCGACCCAAAATGAGAGGACCCGACTAATGTAAACAATGTCCCGAACATGAGAGTATTCGATACATTGGGGGAACCCGTAAACAATGTCCCAAATACTTCTAGGCTAATCCATGAGATTGTAAAATAACTCCGAGAGAGTAGTGTTGGGAATTTGAGTAGTCCAGTAGAAACGGACAATTGAGTATTTGAGGAGCTAAGTGTATAGCTCCGCTTGTATTTGTAAGCCCGGTGGTGAGTCTTGTGTATGACTCTGCCCGGAGGACATGGGTAATGAAATACCCCAAACCTTGATATGTGGGTTAAATATCAAATTATGGTATGTAAAGGCTAAAAAGTGCCTTAGTAACATCAGTGAACAATTTAAACCATAATAAATGCAATAAAGCATTAAGACACAGTTTGAGCAAAAACATGCTCTAAGCTATGAGTGAACTTGGTTAGGACCCAAAGAGCCTACCAAGACTTAGTAATATTCAATTATGATTTAATAAGGCTAATTAAGTCCTTAGGAAACCTTGGTAGACAATAAAACCAAACAAAACACAAATAAATACCTTAAAGTCAATATGAGCAAAAATGTGCTCTAAGCTTGGGATAAATGTGTATAAGGCCTAATGGTCATACCTATGCCTTATTTATATGTTAATGAACATATTAAATCCATTACCAAAGAAAACCAAGCTTGAAAACAAGTTAAAACGCAAAATGTGCTTTAAGGAGTCTTAAAGCACGTTTTTGAAAAATTGTCTTGTAAATGAGTTTTGAATGGCTAAATGTCCATCATTACTCTTTAATTAACATGTGTACTATATAGTATCACATTTGGGTGGCCATATAGTGGGAAATCAAAAATTTCACTTCTATGTGCCTTAGTTTGTGAATAGTAACTTTTATAAGCTAGTTTGTAACATATAATGTTATAAGTAATTAAATGAGTCATCAAAGACTATTATACCCCTAGGTAAAGATGGGGGCCGGTTTTCATGTGTGACTCACCACATTTGAACAAATAAGTAAGTTAAGTAATGACAAAGCAAAAGTACTTTGCTTTTAGCTTAAATATCTCCAAAAAGCAAGTGTTATCTTCATTCTCTCATTCCTTCCTTCATTTCCCACGGTGGTCTTCTTCTTCCTCCTCTCTCCATCGGTTTCCAACAGCCCACACTCATTCTTCATCTTCTTTCACTTGTAACTTGTGATTCCCTTGGCCAAATCAAATTCCAAGACCATATTTGTCTTAGTTAGGTCAAGCTCTACACTTCCCTCTTTTTAAATCTTCAAGAACTCAATTTTGGTGCCATGGAGATTCACCATTGAAGGAGCTTGAGCTCATCTTTTCACATATTCTTGTTCTCCTTTGATTCAAGGTAAGGAAACTCAAAGAAAAATCAAGTTCCCTCCATGTTTTGTTGTTGTCCGAAAATTCACCATTAATGGAGCTCTTATATTGCCTTGTTCTAGCTTCATTTGAATCTTCCAAGGGCTAGGTGGAGTCCTCTCTTGATACTTATTCAAGTTCTCTTCCAATTTCAAGGTAAAACAATTACCTTAATGTGTTAAAACAATATGTGTAACTAGGGTTTACAATGAGATGAAGCATAATGCTTGAATACTCATTCT
Source organism: Limonium bicolor (assembly GCA_023374045.1). NCBI lineage: Eukaryota > Viridiplantae > Streptophyta > Magnoliopsida > Caryophyllales > Plumbaginaceae > Limonium > Limonium bicolor. The sequence continues at coordinate 4,188,173 of CM041781.1, read as the reverse complement.
ATTGTTTGTATAATGTTTAATAGTTGAAAAGGGACCAAATTCCTTACCGGTTTTACAAGGAAACAAGAAAGAAATTTGTGAGGAAAAGAGGTAAACAAACTATCTCAATGTAGTTTAAGTGCCTTAGGAAAATGAGCTTGATTTGCTTAATAAAATGCCTAAGGAGCCAACGGTGAATGAGCTAGTAAAATGTTCTCAAGAAGACTAGTAAAAGAACATATGTATGGGTGTATGTATTTGCAGGTCAAAGGCATTAATTATGTGGGAAATTCAGTGTTTATGGTTTATGCAATTTAAGGGCCTAAGAGCCATGTTATTTAAGGGCCTAAGTGCCAAGCAATTTAAGTTATGCACTATATTGTGATGTAGTGCTTAATGTGTGAAGTTTGTGTATAAAGATGTGTTTGATGGATTTTAGGTGTTTTGAATGAAATAAGGTAAAAACCTAAGTGTTTGGATGTGAGTGTATACAAGAGAAGCTATGGCCAAATTTGGGAAAAATGTGTGAGAAGTTCTAAGTGTTTTAAGAGGTTTTGGTGAACTAGGAAGTGTTATAGGTGAATAAATGTTTACTTGAGAAGAAAACATGTGTTAAGGTGATTTAGAGTGATGCAAGGATTTAGGTGTTATCTTGGAAGTTCTAGGAATTCAATATGTGTTTTGAGAGTGTATTGAAAAGTCTTGAAGAAGTTGTTTAAGGTTTGGGTGATGTTGATGAATAAGGAGAATGATGTTGAAGTAAGGTTTTGAGAAAAGAATTCAAGGAGTTGTAACAAGGAGATTTAGTTAGAAAGGAAAGGAGTTGAGAGATGATGTTAAGGTGTAGAGGAAACACCTTGGTGTAGTGGTCATTATTGGTGAACTACCACTTAGAAATCTTAAGGAGAAAACATCCTAAGTGCTAGGAATTTTGTAAGAAACTTGTGAATGATAAGATGGTTTTGGTGAGTGATTTAAAGAGTTTAGCACATGGCTAAAGGTGTGTTTGAGGTGCCAAATGGTGTTAGGAAGCATTATGAGACTTTAGGTGAAGTTTGGAGTTGAATGGGCAATGGGAAATAAAGGTCTGGGGCAGACCGACCTTGCGACCGAACTTGCCAAGGTCGGTCGGGCCCAGTTTACCCTGCGAGAATTGGTTTCTGGAAAAGGCCGACCTTGGGGACCGGACTTGCAAGGTCGGTCGGGCTTGTATTTTGTGTACGGATTAAGTTTCTGGAACCGACCGAACATAGGACCGGACTTGGCAAGTTCGGTCGGGCTAAATTTTCAAAGGGGAAGGAAGTCTCGGGAATAGACCGAACATGCGACCGAACTTACAAGGTCGGTCGGAGTAGAAAATTTTGACGGAAATGTGTTCTGGAATGGACCGAACTTGGACAAGTTCGGTCGGTAAGGTCGGTCGGACCAAAAACATGGTTTAAGGTTATGAAATGATGTGTAATGATGGGGATTGATAGGTAATGATGTTATAAGGTTGTTATGGACATGTTAGGTGAGTTTAAATGGCAATTAAGTGGGTGAAAAGTTGTACCAAAATGTGAAAGTAAAACAAGTTAAAAATGTTAAGTTATGTAACTAAGTTAACGGGAAAAAAATTAAGCATTGACATTAAACGATCAAGCAAACCCCGATGTTAATGAAAACACGTGTGATGTTAACAGTTGTTCGAGAATTGCTCGAGGTACATAAATGGACGTGATTAAGTGGACTCCGGTGACAGGTATGGTTTTCTTGCAACCTGTGTCCTACGGATTACACCGGCTTGTATGCCAATGTGTTTTTCTGTATGTTTGCCACGTTGTAAGATTAAACATGTAATGAGTTTACAGTAATTCATTTATGTGGCGTGTACAACTCCGATACCACTTAACCTCGGAAGTGTTAACCTTAGTTAACTGAGTCTAGGATCACGTGAGAGTTCGGTATTCGGAGTAAACGACCCGTACCATGGGACGTACTAACCACGGCTATGCGTGTGTTAATTGTGTGATATGTGTAAGTGAATGTAGGGATCTCCCTTGTGTGTAACCCAGTTGTAATACTGTATGGTGTGTAGTCATGATAGACTCCATAGTGGGGTTCTAACTAATATCTAAAGTAAGTATGTACTAACAGTAGTGAGGAATCCGGTTTGGCCGGTCGCGCGTTGTTTGGGAGAGGGTATCCTTCCTAGCCTTACCCTTCTCTTTGTTATGGTTGTTTCCCCTCACGGGTTATGATCTCCCATTAGCTTACTCCAAAGCTTAGCTATTCTGACTTATGATCGGTTTAGGGGGAACATGTGTTTGTGTGGTGTGTTCGGGCCTCCAAACCCGAACCGCCTTAACTTAAGTTACTCGTCCAACTATTAGGACGGTAATGAGTGTTGTTGTTATTGTATAACGAGCTTATCATGAGACTGGCAACATTCTCTAGGCTCACCAGTGTGTAAACAATGTTTGGGTCGGTTCCTAAGCGAACCATTCCCGTTGTGTTATGTGTTTTGTTGTGATGCAATATCCATTGCGGTATTATGTTGTGTACGTGGAAACGCGCAAAGTGTTGTTAGGTGTTGTATGTAGTGTATGTTATATGTTGTATAATGTAGATTGTGTGGATCATGGATATGATTCCCAGTTGTGATAGGAGGCGTTTAAGGATAACCCGATTTAAGGGTATGTGTCGTCTATTAAGGAAGTAGCTCCATTGGAGGAGAAACACTCTAGGGATGATGAATACCATGGGTGACTTATTAAGTAGGATGTATTACCGATTGTTGAGGCCATTGAGGCGAAATGTTAAGTGTTGTGTGTTTATTGTTACATGCATGATTTAAATATAATCAATTGCATGTTAAGACGACAATTAGTTGTGCGTGGCCCGGTAGCATGTGGGCTGCGGGATTACCATACCAGCAAAGGTGCTGAGCCCCTTGGGGGCCACCCTATCTCTTCTTTTCCTATTTCAGGTACGAAGTGCTGGAAGCCGTTCGAGAGTAGGACGGGTAGTCATTGTACATGGGTAAACTTTTAAGTGTATGTATACAGTAGGTGTAGTAAGACCGAAATTGTTGTCGGCACCAGTTTATAAATACTCGGTATAGTTGATAAGGTGTATGTTGTTGTTGTTGTTAATGGAAAGGGATACTAATGTATAGTTGCTCGGGAATTTAGCCCATCAGACCGGTACAATGTATATGGATTAGCCTTGTTAGCCACGTGGGTGGCTAACGGCGTGTAACACCAGCGAGTTAAGTAATGTGAAGAGGTTTGTATTTCCGCTGCAGTTTATTGTAAGTATGTAAATGTTGGATGGGGTGTTACAGGTAATGACTTAAAAGATACCTAGTAAGTATGTAAATGAGAAGCGAGATGTAAGTATGTAAATGAGAAGCGATAAGTAAGTATGTAATTGAGAAGCAAGAAGTAAAAATGTAGTTGAGAATCGAGAAGTAAGTATGCAATTGAGTAGCGAGGAGTAAGTATGTAATTGAGTATCGAGAGTAGCGAATTGAGTATGGAGAATCGAGATGGAGACTCATAGTATTTATGAATCTAAGAGAGCATGAGTAAAAGTAACCCAAGAGAGTGGGTAAGACAATGAAGAATTGATAAGGGATAGTGAGGTAGAAACCCTCAAGGCCTAAGAGTAGGATAAATTAAACTAACCACTTGACGTGTGAGTTATTGTTTGTATCCTATGTCGAACATTGGTTGTGTTAATGTAATATATAATGTATGTTGTATGCATGTTGATTGAATTAAAATGAATCACATGTTCTCGACCAAAATAGTCGGCATACCCCCGTTAGCACGCAGGGTATGCGAATTTCATATGCAACAATTTGCTTAGCCCCTCGGGGTACCGTTTTTATTTTCCAGGTACTTGAAGTTGAACACCGTTCGAGTGTAGGACGGGGATGGCTGTATAAGCTTGGGTAGTTGATTAAGAACTTGTATTGACTTTGTAAATCTAAACGTTTATTTATAAGACCGAATTGTTACTTGCGAACTTGAGGAATTTAGATACTCGGTATGGTATTGAATGGATATTGCATTTGTATAAGAATTCACTTGAAGTTGTAATTGTACCAAGATTCGACTAAGGAATTGAGAATGTATTGTTGGTATAGTAGTACTCGGTATATTCAAGTTCATCAGACCGATAGTATGTTGTATTTGTAACTGGCCTTGTTAGTCACGTGGGTGAGTAACGACATTGTACACCCACCGTTGTGTATGTAATATCCGCTGCGAAGGTATGTAATTGTGGTGTAATGACGAAATTAGCGGTAAGGGTGTTACAGATCCTAACTGCTTGAAAGTCATCAACCCAGCAATCAACTGGCGAGTTCTGGAGATTGGCAAGTACTTCTCATAAAATTTCTCTGTCATCAGATCCCAAGAAGTGATAATGCCTGGAGGCAAGTGATGATACCATTTAGATGCCTCTCCTGAAAGGCAGTTCAAAAATAAGCATAATCTTACATACTCCTCCAAACCAGGAACAAGACCCAGAGTGTCTAGATGAACCAAGAACCGGTGCACATGGTCTAAAGCATCTGAAGGATCTGCTCCAGAGAAACACCTAGCTGGATGATTGCACACAACAGTCGATTGATGTGAGGGTTTCAATTTTAGCCACTCAGCAAGCAACTCAGCGGTCAACTGTGGCAGAACAACTGGGCTCCCTCTCGGAGTAGCAGGCGGTCTATTGATTGTACCCATTGTGGCATTATTCTGGCCATTTTCGATTTGAGGAATATGATCACCCATATCAAAATCTAGCTGCCTTCTCGCCCTGAGAGCCTGGAGGAAAGTTCTTTCAATCTCAGGATCAAAATTTGCTTCAGGAGGACCAAAGGAACACGTTTTGCGCATCCACTAGGCACCTGCAATAACAAAGAAGAAAGAAACTAAAGGAATTAAAATTAGAACTAATAAAGCAATAGAAAGATAACAATAAAAAAACGAAATAGCTAAAATAAATAAACTCAAAATAAATTGAAAATAAAATAAAAACAAAGAAAACAATATAAACTAAGAATAGAATAGAAAACTGAAATAAAAATAAAATGAAAACAAAGAAACTAAAAAAAACTGAAATAAAATAAAATTAAAATTAAATAAAACAAAACAAATGACAACCAAAGTCAAGGACTAGACAAAAGTCAAGTCCTTGACAACGGCGCCAATTTGCAAACGGGAAAATTGAAGACAAATATAAATAACTAAGAAAATTATCCTAGAAAATCTATAAATCTAAAAATGCCCACGGGTTGCAAAAATAAACCCGGTCAAAGAGTATAGTGAACTAGAAGCTACCGGGGTCGAATCCACAGGGACTTAGTTATTAAATATAATCCTAGAAATTAATAAATTAAGAGGGCTGTCATTTGTTTTGATTTAAAAACTAAAAGTAGCAAGCGAGGAAATTAAATAAAATTGTGTAAAGAGATGAATGAAGCGGATCCTTGGGTTCAGGGGAATTCTATGCTAGCTAGACTATATAATTAATCACCGGTTAATCGAGATTTGGATTGGCAATTTTTTTTATCTCTTTAAGACTAAATCCTAGTCAAATTGAGCTCTTCTATCCGTAACACATTAGGCCGAATCACGAACTAATGTCATACAAATAAAAGGATTAAGTGGGAGAATTATTCTTTGCATTTGAAGGTCAAATTAATTAATCTAATCAATTTTTCCACAGATTAACAGGTTGCTATGACATTTCTATTACTCACCGGTCAGATCCTAATAGAAATTCGCATAGCTAATAATAAAAATCTATAGTTTTTTTAAAAGGATAAATAAAAACAGCAACCTGAACAATCCAAATAATTATCTCAATCAACCGGTTTAATAATCATATTATCAGTCTAACTACGAATTCTCCATCACCCAAGATTTAATCCCTTAGCCAGGCATAATGTTAAAACAAATACAAGAAAAGATAGTAAAAATCATATCTGTATTGGTTTTGAAATTTGCCAGATAAAAGGTTGAACAAACTTGAAATACCCCAAACCTAAGTATGATAAGTAATATCAAATTATGAGGTAATAAGGCTAAAACATGCCTTAGGAAGATTGGTAGAAATCTAAACCAAAGAAAACACATGAAAACACCATAAGGGCAATTTAAGCAAAAATGTGCTCTAAGCTTGGAGCAACTTTGATTAGCACCCAAATATCATTCTAAGACCTTATTAACATGCTAATGAACGTGTTAAATCAATTACCAAAGAAAACCAAGCTCAAAAACAAGCTTAATCACAAATTGTGCTTTAAGGACTCTTAAAGCACATTTTTGAAAAATTCTCTTAGAAATGGGTTTTGAGTGGCTAAATGCCCATGATTACACCTTAATAAACATTTGTACTAATTAGTATCACATTAGAAAGCCTAAATTAATGAGAAACCAAAAATTTCACAATTTTGTGCACTAATTATGAATAGTACCCAAATAGTGCCCAAAATATGTCAAATGACTCTCTTAAGTGGTCAATGGTCAAAAAACACCTAAATATCTAAGTAAATGAGAGGGGGGGGGGACGGTTTTTAAGGTGATGAGTCACCATAGGCTTCAGAAAAATAAGAAAAGAAGAGAAGTAAGTGAAATGACTATTTACCTTTATTAAGCAAATATCTTCTTTAAGCCTCTTCTCTCTCCTCTCTTCTTCATTTCCTTCCTTCCCCACTGAATTCTTCTTCATTCTCCCAGTGGAAAACCGTTCTTGCTACAGCCATTCTTCCTCCATCTTCATTTGCTCATCAAATGTTAATTTTAGCTCCAAATCAAAAACTAAGCATGGATTTCTCTTAGTTAGAGCAAGCCCTTGCTTCCTATCTTTTCAAAACTGGAAAAGCTTCATTTCGGTGCCAAGATAAAACTCCATTGAAGGGGAGAAAACAAGTTTGAAGAGCCCATTTGGTTCTTCATTCATCCAAGGTAAGGAAAGTGAAAGAAAAATCAACTTTCCTCCAATTTTTCTTAATGTCCAAAAATTACCTCTCACGGAGTCTTGCTTTTATGCCTTGAATTATCTTGTTTCCAATATCTAAAGGACTAGAGGAGGTCCTCTTTGATTCATTACCAAGTTCATATTGAAACTATAGGTAAGCATCCAATTTTTATGCCTTAAAACATATTTTTAACCTAAGGTTGAATTCTAGGGGTTTAGGCATGTTGCTTAATACTCATTATCTTATTTGAATGTTGATTAGAAGATTTGCAAGGGAACTAAAGGTCCTTGCCAAAATTCAATCTAGAAAACCAAAGGAGGAAAGTGAGAGAAGCTTGAGAAAAACAAGGTAAATTGCTTACCTAATGGTGGTTTATGGTTTTAAGAGATGAGGTTTTGATAGATACCTAATGTAGCCTAGAGCTTACATTATATAATGGTTATATAACCTAGGGAAAAGAATTTAAACAAGCTTCTGAACTAGTGACTAAGGATCCAATGGAAATGAGTTAGTAAGATAAGCATAAGGTGGATTATAAGAACACTTATATTGCTATGGGAGCATTGATGTGTGTAAATTAGAGGTTGAAAGCTTTTATATGTGGGAAATTCAGTGTTTAAGTTTAAGTCATTTAAGGGCCAAAGAGCCATGTCATTTAAGAGCCTTAGTGCTATGCAATTTAAGATTATTGCACTATATTCAGTTTATTATGAATGGATTGATTTGGGTGAGAAATACGATGAGAAAAAGATTTGATGTGTGTGAGATAATTGAATGAGAAAAACTATGCATATGGGCATGATAATATACTAGAGGAGTTATGGCGAAATTTGATTAGAAAATAAAGTGTTTTAGTGGTTGTTGTGAATTAATATGACCTAGGATTCACTATGAGTCATTGAAGGAAATTTGAGTGGAAATGAGTTAACAAAGGTGTTCTTGAGGATTAGAATGACCTAGAGTTATCTAGGAGGAATTAGAGGTTAGGTGGGTGTATTGAACACACTAAAATCATGGTATGGGGAATGTTGAGACTTATGCAAAAATCTATAGGAAATGGTGTATAAAGTCTTGTGATAATTTAGGTATGATATAGGTTGCATAACCTTGATGGTAATGGGTAGACTAGGGTGATGGAAGTGAAAATTGTAAGAGAATGTTGTAAATTGTCAAGGAAATGACTAGAAATGTAAGAGTGTTTAACCATGAGATTGGTGAGTAAATTGAGTAAAGGAGATGAAGATGTCTAAGGAGGGTGTAGCATGGTCAAGGTAAATGAAGAACAATGTTAGGTTGTTAAGAGGATGGAAAGAGATGTATATGTATGTTCAAGTTTAGAAGTGATTAGTAACAAATGGAAAGGAGAGAAAATTGTGCGTGGAGATGCAAGATAACCTTGGGAAGTTTAGTAAAGGAAATATGGTTGAATAATGATGTTTGAGGAGTAGTTATATTGGTTGAAAGGAAACACTTTGGTTAGTTGAAGTCTTAGGCAAAATTTACATGTTGGAAGTGTAAGGAATTAAGTTATAAGTGTTAAGAATTTAGTAAGAACTTGAGTAAATGATCAAGGAATTTGGAGGTGCGTTGATCCATGAGTTAGGAGGATTTTAAGCGATAAAATGGTGTTAGAACATGTGTGAATACATGGGGAAAGATTAGAAGAAGAGTGAACAAAGGAACTAGTGGAGAATGAAGTTCAAAACTGTAAAATTTAACAGTTTAAAGTGTGGTCCGGGACTTGGTCCTTGGATAAAGTCCCGGACCAGCACTAAAAACCTGCCGAGAATCTACTCCAGAGGTGGTCCGGGACCTAGGCCAGGTACAAAGACCCCGACCACCCATAAATAAGTCCCGAGAGTAAGGCCAGTAATTGGTCCGGGACTATAGACCCGGACCATGTCCCGGACCATCCATTTTTACAAAGGAAGTGTGCTTTTTAGATGGTAAATGAAAGTGGCTTGTTAGGTAATGCTATTATATGGTTGTTAAGAGTAAGCAACCGAACGACCAACAGTAAACGGTATGGTTTTCTTGTAGCCTGCTTGCTAACGAGGTGTCTATCGGCTTGTGTGCTATTTGTTTATGTGTGCCGACTAAACAAGATAAAGCATGCAACCGGAATATTATGTTTGTTGTGTGTTTGTGATGCACTAACACAACTTACCTTGAGAACTTACTAACAATGTTTAGTAAAGAATTGTGTGAGAATAAGGAACACTCCCAAATATTGTTTTATTAGTAACCGAAAGTGGTTAACTAACAAATATTGACTTTGAGACTTCTACTAACTAGAACATGGGGGGGGGGGGGGAGTGAGGAATCCGGAATGGTTCGGTCATGCGTGTGTTAAGTAAGAGGTTGGTATCCTTATCAGGTTCCGACTTCCAAATATGACTTGTCTTGGGACTCGTCGCCTAGAGTCGACATATAGACTTGACCTCCTCAGACTTCTTGTTTTAGGAGGGAGGCATACTTAGATGGTGTGGTGAGATCTACCTAAATCCCAACTAATTCTAACAAATATTGTTTATGTAAACCAATAGAGTTGATAACTCATTGGTTAGGGTTACTTGACCCGACAAGATAAACAATGAATTAAGGAACAACCATTCTAGTTAAAGAACAATTGTCTTAATTGAGATAAGATTTAAGATAAGGTTTGAGATAAAGTACTGTAACACCCCTACCGTTAATACCATCATTACCGTCCAATCTCCTCGTACTTCCAGAATCACGCAGCGGATACATACTTACATACGGTGGGTGATACAATGCCGCTAGTCACCCACGTGACTAACAAAGCTACTACTACTACATACAACATCGGTCTGATGGACCGGAATCTCCGAGTACTACACAAATACATTACATACTCCATTACTTACTGAGTACTACAACTTTCCATCCGGTACAATACTCCATTACAATACCATCAAATACGAAATAACATACCGAGTTTACTAGGATCCTGATACAATACAATACTTCTTCCAAGCTCATACACACTCATTAAGAGTCTACATCTACCCGTTTCTCACATCTACATGCTTATAATGCATAAGGTGTACCCCATTGGTACACTACTACCTCAAGGCTACAAGCCTTATACCATTTACTATACTACATTTCATTTCCAATGATCTAGGTAGATCCGCCAGTCTCTTACCTTGACCATATCCACTTCGGTACCTGCACACTAAAAACGTACCCCCTAGGGGGTCAGCTTACGCTGAATATGATAACCGCATACCCCACATACTAGCAAGGGTACACCGACCATTTGGTCGAATACATGCAATTCAATTTACAATACATACATTCATACATACATGCTTTCATTCATGATACTACAATACTACACAAGGTATACATACATACGCCCAGTACAATACATGTTTGGAGGACAATACCAGTCAACCAACACTTACCATCTTCCACAATACACATACACAATACATACTCGTTACCTACTCAATACGCAATACGGAGATACACTTCTCCAATTCACACATAAGGCTTGTTAGCTTCTTTACACACCCGGGTTAATCGGGTGTTCAATACTCATTTACTCAAGGTCAATGACTTACAATAGCCAAGACCGATACACATACAATACTTACTTCTTACTTACTTTACTCCAGTTAAGTCGGTATGACCTCCGGGCAGGGATTACTACATCCCACCACCGGGCTTTGGGGTGGCCCACTAATCCAGGATGCTACCCATTCAAGGGATTTGGTCCATGGAAAAGATTACAGCCAGGATTCGGATCCAACCTCTTGTGTTTCCTTATCCTCATGCGTGGCCGAAACTATATCGGACTTCTACTCATTCCATTTACTCATTACTCATGTTAGGAGTTAGATTGTTAGGAGTTAGTAGAAGTCAGTACTTCAAGTCCATACATCCATACAATACACAAGTACACATTACTTACACATACTCTTCATTTCCATTCATACGTTTCATGAATTATACAAACTAAATGTTCAAGAAGATACACAAGAACAAAATAGTTCAAACACAGTTAAGTGCAATATAAGTCCGATTCGTGCATTTATCTTATTGGTGATCACATAAGCACACAAATAGGGGTAACCAGGTTAGGATACAGAGCATGAAGAAATCATACCTTTCACCGTTGATTTACTCTAGCGGGCGTTCCCTTGTTCCTTTGGTTCACATTTGTTTCTCGAATCTTACTCTCGAATCAATGACTACATGCCAAATGATTCTATTAATACTAAGCTTTACAATACATACATAATTACTACGCCCGTACTTACCCCGTTTTCCCGTTGTTTTGGTTTAACTTAATGTTCTTATACTTACAATTCCCTTAATTTGTTTCCTTACTCGTCTACTTATTTTCTTACCGTTACTACTTTATTAATGGTTATTACAACTTACATATGCATATATGTGTATAGGCATATATATACATACCTATGATTACTATAATCATATAATAAAACATTTTTTTTTCGATTTTTTTTTTGTCTCGACCGAACTTGCAAATCCGGTCGCAAGTCCGGTCCATTCCAGTAGCTCTCATCACGGGAGAATTTTCTGGTCCGACCGAACTTGCATGTCCGGTTGCAAGTCCGGTCTATTCCAGGAGGTTTCAGACGGGAAAATTTTCTGGTCCGACCGAACTTGCATGTCCGGTCGCAAGTCCGGTCTATTCCAGGAGGTTTCAGACGGGAAAATTTTCTGGTCCGACCGAACTTGCAACTCCGATCCATTCCAGAAGGCTCCCGTCTATGTGATTCTGGGCTCGACCGACCTTGCAAGTCCGGTCGCAAGTCCGGTCCGGCCCAGTACTTCAGTTTTCAAATATGTTTTCAGTTCTATAATTTGCCCTTTGCTTCCCCAATCTTCCTACATGTAATCCCACATGTTTTAGCACTACTTAGGCCCTCAAAATTGCCTTAGCTCATCCTCCAACCTCATTACTCATTCTTAAATCCCCTTTACACAATTCCCTCATTTCTTTACAACACTTACAATAGTTTTTCATTTCTCCAATGCTACAGATTTTTTGTTCTAACCATTACCATTCAATACTCCCTCAACCATTGTTATTCCTAGCATCCAAAATGCATTGCTTTATATCCTAGTTCTTCCCATTACCTAAATCCTTTTCAATTTGCTTCCAAGGTATTAAGCACTCACCTTAAGTCCTCCAAATACACTTAATTCCTCCTCGTTTCTCCAATGCATCCTTGCACTCTTTGCTACAGATTTTGCATCCTTATATCCTCATACTACACTACCATTCCATGGTTACTAAATATCTCTACTAACTCCAATACACACCTTGGTTCTCCCACTCACCAATTTATTCTTAAATACATAATTCCTACCGAAATTTTGCCATAGTTTACCTACTTTCCTTACTTATCCACATACACACTTTTCATCAAATTCATTCCTAATCTAGCCACACCCATACAAGGGTCCTACCAGCAACCAATACAATACCAATTCATCAATACTTCCTCAATCCACATTACTAATACTCATACACAATTATTTGGCTCCAAGGCCTACAATCCACATACTAATTCACAAATACTCAAACTTCCACAACTACCATACAAGTACAATAGTTTAGGTTCTTTTATTTGTTTACCCATTCCCATTACACTAATGTATTAAATCAAGCATTAACAAGGAGCTCTTACCTTGAGTTTTTAATTCCTTCATTTCTTTTCCATTTCTCCTTCTTCTCTCTCCTTTGCACCAAAATCGGTCATATGTGACAACTCCATTCCCATCACCCAATGTGCACAAAATAAGTGAAATTAAACTACTAACCCTTAAACTAACACTAAATCATTGAAGTGTTATAAATATAAATTCTAGGGTTTACCTTTTGGAGTGTTTTAGGAGGGGTTTTAGCCCTTGGTTTAAGAAGGAGAATCCACCACCATTGAAAGGTGAAATTTATGCTCAAAAGAGAGAGAGAAAACAAGGCATTACTATGGGCAAAAATCGGTTACCAAAAGGAGGTGGAGAAAACATGGGATTCCCATGAAGATTTTTACCTTAATGGAGAGAGGGGACTCCAAGCTACACATTGGTGCTATTTTCTTCACCAATGGGGTATAGCCATGAAATTGAACTTCATCATTTTGAAATTTTCAAAAGAGGGAAGTGTAGAGGAGAATGAGGGGAGCTAGAATATACATTTATTTTTACGTTTGGAGCTCACATGGAGGTGGAGCATGAAGTCAAAGTGGAGAAGACATTGGAGCTTCTTGGAGCTTCAAAAATCGTCCAGCATAGGAGGGAGAAGAGAGAGAAATCACTGGAAGAGAGGAGGGAGGTGAGAGAATAGAGAAAGGTGAGGTGAGAGGAAGAGGAGGTACCTTTTTACTTTTTGCTTTTGTCTCTTAATTAACTAGCTAGTATGTGAGTGTGTGTGAGGGCTTTTAACTTATTAAAACCGGCCCCCTACTGTTATACTAGCTGGAGCGTTTTTCGTCTTTTTACAGAAAACGCTCGTTATTTTACCTGGTTTCGGTACTATTCACCAACCGGGCCCGTTTTCCGGAATTTTCTCGTCTAACTATTTTTATTGACTATTAAGCTTCCGTAAATGCTTAATAATTGTTATTTAATTATTTATAATTTTTACGGGTCTGTTTGACCACTTAAAGTCACGTTTTCGGGTTTTCTTGAAAAACGTGCTTTAAAGCTCTCTTAGCGTTTTAATTCATTATTTGGATCCGTTTTCTTCGGGAGTTGTTCCCATACACTATTTAGGTCTTATTAAACCTTTATAATCCATATAATACGCTAACCGAGGTCTCATACCTCCTATGGCTATTTAACGCTTATTTAGCGTTTTTCGCTTTTTAAGCGTTTCTTTACTTCTTTTGGATTTATTTTTCCTTACCAATACTACTTGAGCATTATTAGGCTCTTAAATACAGATTAGAGTAATCTTAATCACTATATTTAAGTTTGGGGTATTTCAATCTACCCCCTTAAGAACTTTGTCCTCAAAGTTGCTCAAGGTTATAGGGTTACGATACTTGCTCGTTCATACTTGTCTATGTCAAACGTCGTACATTCTTCCTCCTTACAATTCCTAAATCCATTACTCAAGATTTATACTTTCCATACCTTACCAATGTACAATAATTACTCAAATCCACATTACTACCGGCCATCCAGTTCCTCATTACAAAATTTAAACATACATACAGTGCAAAGCTATCCCCAAAGCAATGCAATACACATTACAATCCCGCAGGCACTCAGGTCATCTAGACACAGGACTCCTCTATGTCCCGCTGCTCTTGGAATAATACAATATGATACACTACTACCTTCTCCGGTATACGCTTCTCACAAATCCTTCATCACCAGGCTAAGAAAATCCTTTCGCAACTACTACTTAGAATTTTCTAAAACACACAACTCCAAATTCCAATTTATATTCCTTGCTTCTATCCTAGGTGTGATTCTTGTGACCACTTGAGGGGAGCTTCAAGAATCATTCGACCCTGATGTGATCAGCATCAGTGTTGAACTATCTTTCCACCCCAATTTGTGTTCAGTTTCCCTCGATCTGATCAGGATCAAGTCCGAATTCCCACATCAGTTTCAAACAACCAGATAATTCAATTATTTCAATTTATATGTTTTTACTCTTCCTAGTGATAATTACCAATTCATACACTCTAAAGGATGGAATTCAGTCCATCAATCATTCTCAATCTACTTCCCAATTACTTTCCTCAGAATTCAATGCCTAAGTGCTCATTTCATCAATCTTCTCTACTTTCTTCCATTACTCCCTATTATCTCTACTATTCTAATTAGGGAATACAATACTTATGAAATTCAGTTGTCCTCAATTTACTTCCAATAACATACTTACGAATACACCACTCATGGGCTACATTCCTCTACTACTCATAGTCAATCCGTACTACTTCCTTAAGGATACAATACTTGTGGAGCTCTGTCCACTACTCGTTACTTTTCTGTTACTAATACTCTTACACTGGGGTTACACGATGGGTATATTCGTCCTATGGTATTCGCATCTCTCATGCCTAATTACCACAATTTCAATATGAATGAATACTTATGTGTACTTAACATAGTACCAGTCATGAAATCAATTCTCATTTGTGCTATGCACATTATAGTTTATGTGCTTTATTCATAAAGTTCACATTAAGCGGTTTTCACTCTACCCCCCCTAAAAGGGATTACACCCACGTAATCTACCATATGTTATTATTATTAAACATTGATTTACTCAATTTGGGCAATCTGAAGCGTTTAGCTTCATTACGGTATAATATATAATATGCTCTGGTCAAAGGGTCTTAACCATACAAAAAGGTTAGTCTTTGCACCAGGAATTCCTATATGAGCTTATTTAACTCATAATTAATTCGGTTCTAGCCTATCAGGCTTCAAGGCATTAATAGCCATTCTATTATACTCACTAGGTATATTATCTCCTAGCTAGGGACCACTAGCTTCTGCTGTGCGACCCTGATAACTTGGGTTACTCACCCTTCGTGTTATTCTTAATGTGCTATACATCACCTTTTTATCCGACTATTGTGGGAATAAGGTTTACTAAACAAATGCGGTATTCTTTTACCGTGTTTGAACTCAATTAGTTTTAGATTGTAACCAGCTCTCTGGTAGTCTACTGCACATGCTACTCGTGCTTCCACGATTATTCATTAAGTTCCTCCGACTTATTGTCGGGCGAGGTTAAGTCACTACTTAGTTGTAGTACTTCCTTTGTTGTCAATAGCTTCTGAATTATACCAGTTCTCTGGTTCAGTACAAGTGTCCTTTACTTGTATGACCTTGCATTTTCTATGCATCGGTCCTAGTGACTTCTTCAGTCTCCTTTCACCCTTTATTCTAATGGAATTCACATCTTGTGATTGTTAGTGTGTTCTACACTCTTCGTGCTTCTTTGGCCTTAGACCGCACGGTCTGTTGCTCAGCTTGCCTAACTGGCTTATGCCATGTTTGTGGTGAAAAGAAGGATTTACTACGATTTACATTCTCCATGTCCCTAGCCATCCCATTAGATCATTAGCTGCACAAGTGCAATACCAAAACACTCAGTCATACAGAGTGCAGAGGCGTAAACGCTTGACAGTAAGTCACTTATGTGATAGGAAGGAATATTTCTGTCTGTCTTCTCATACTTATACTCCGTGTCATTATCTAACTACTTCCTCATAGCGGTCGCTTGTTGCGCACCGTATTCTTACTCATTATACAATATCGTTCTTACTGATTGTGTTACAGTGGTAGCTCGTCTTTACTCATTACTATTGTCGTTGGCACCATTTCCTTATGGTGTAATTACACTTGGGGGTTCCTAGTTCATATGTATGATGATTGTCGTAGCATACCGCAGTGGTATTATCTTCCCCATGTGGAGATGTTTCATTCTAGTTTAGGTCTCATGTGTAGGTTGGTTTACCTCACATTATTTCCATCACTTACGATACCATTTACCAATTATCTTGGTTGACCAAGGATGAGATAATTCATCGGGTTATAAGCTCTCTTGAGCGTCGGTCATTTGTGGTGTTCAATGTGTATTCACATTGATTGTTTTTGACAATTACTGTCTCCCAGTGTTGGGCATTGGTTATGGCTCTAGCTGTGTGGTTTTACTTTTGTATGTACATCACCGGAATATCCCAAGGAACTTCAAGGGTCCTCTAATTCCGTTCTCTATTTGAAGAGTATTTTATTACTGATAAATGTAAGTGATTGTGGAGGGGTTTATCTCCACTCACAGGTTTCATGACAAGGTTTACCGCATTGGTGTTTACAAAATGGTTCACCACATACTTGGGTGTATATGGAGTATACTTACTCCTTTAAATCGTAATGGTTTGGAAATCTCATTTCCTTATCCCATCACTTCTTGGCAATATCCATATACCTAGGCTCATTGCTATAGTAGAAGGAAGCCTTTTCTAAGGGTTCACATCTTCACCACCTTGGTGGTCTTCGATTAACGAGGGGTACTTTTCCTCGGGTTTCCGTAGTGTCCAAATGTGGACTAGGCCAATGTTGGCATTTATCACGATTCTTATGCCTCTATGCTACCATTGCTACAGAAGGCATGAAGGTACTTAAAAGCTTGTCAACTGTACACTAGACTGATGCTCTAGTGACAGTGACACTGAGTTGGCCACTACTCCAAGCCACTCAGGATGTTGGGCTTGAATTGATGGTCCAGTTGTTGATTTCTTGTCATATGAGACGATATCTCTTGCAAGTTTTGTATCAAATGGTGTGGGTTATGCAACCGTTAAGGTTTACATATCATAGTTGGTTGATGGCTTTTAAGCCTTTTTACTGCAGGTTATGCTCTTCGCAAGCTGCTTATGCATGTTTCCACTTCATGTATACCCCATAGGTTGGAGGTATTACTAGGCTCCATGGTAAGTCGTGACATCACGCTTCCGTTCATTGGAGACCCTTTTGGCAATCAGGTGTTAATCCGAGCCTTCTGGTAATTTAGGGTGTTTCCTGTTAAGTGAAATCCCTTCGGTGTCCTAACCGAATGTTCGTTCTAGCCCATGTGCTCTTATCATGATGCTTGTTCAACTGTTGTTAATCCAGACACCCTTCAAGGATCGCTCCTGGGTGTTGTTGGTCACGCCGATACATCCGGCTAATGTCTTTGATATGTTGTACCCACTGTACCGTCTTGTGGTATCGTATTTTGAGTTATCCCTTTTTGGGTTACGACGTCTCCCGTTCTTGGGTAGACTGTTTATACTTGCTCCTAGTGCTTAAGACTAGGTTTAAAAAATCCTCTCTAGTGATGGATTACGCTCCTTGGTAGTCTTGGGAATTGTTCTTGGGATTCTCGTCCCGTTCATTGAACATTGTGATGTTCACATTAGGCATTTGCCTTACGGTGTTCAGCTGGGTATACTTCCCAGCTGTCATGTGTTTTCCTGAAGTCTTCGAGACATATCCAATGTCTATACTTATTAGTCTGTGCTTTTTGTACGTCTAATTCTTATTCCGTATCCTCAGATGGATTCTCCGAGTTCTTTTGCTGACTTCTTAGTTGAGTTCCTCCTCCTTGATCGTCTGGAGTTCCAGTTGTTCTGGTTTAAACTTACTTATGGTCCGTAGAACGGAGTTGACTACTTCCCGTGTTTCGTACACTACATGTATACATACGTGGGGTACCGTGATGATACGTTACCACTTACCTAACTATCTGTTAGGCCCACAAGCTCCTTCGGAGTGTGGTTGTCCCACATCCCGTAATTGGGTACACTCGTAGTGCTCGTCACACTTCTAGGTGAAGTATTCTATTGTCAACTCCTCTTGTATCATTCTATGATACTCACCGTAATTCTGTTGGTTTGGTTTTAAAATCCAAGGTTTAAAAGAAGGTTTGTGGTTTTGAAAGAAAACTTGGTTTTGAAAAATAATAGTTCGGTGTTAAAAGCGGTTCTTCATGGCATAGCCATGTTCGAAATCTTGACCAAGTCCAGCTTTCCGCTTACTGGTGTATCCTATGTACAATGGTCAGTCCGTCAGGCCTTTCCAAGGTTCCATTCTTTCAGTTCTTAGGATGTGTGATCCAGTAGTTGTTCTATTATGGCCACAGTACATTACTACATACTTGTGGTGTGTAAGGGTTCCTCTACATGTTTCTATCCTTACTGCACTTGCCGTGGCAAGTGCGTGCGACTGGTGGTTTTTGGGTAAACCTATACCGGTCACGGCAGGGTTTCCACTCGTATTTGGTAGTCTTGTCGGCTCTTCCCTTGGAGTGTCAATTTATGTTTTAGAATACTCGATCCTTTAGGTAGCCTCTCAGTGATCTGGACATGGCTGTCGTAGATCTGGGTACTTTCCAATCCTTGGAGATTCCCCTTTGATTTGGTTTTGTGTCATTCCTTGTTGCTCGTTCCCACACATTTATTGTGGTTATTGAACCTTAGCTTGTTTAGGCACTACGCTTGTAGTTCAATCGGATTATATCCCGTGGATGTTCTTGTACCCATGTAAGCTATGTCGGCCAGGTATTGTAACCCTTTGGCGTTGTACTTTCGGAGTTAACCACTCCTGACTATGTCCTTAGTCAGCTGGTATACCATTGGTGGTATTATCTAGCTATTACTGTCCCGTAGACTTGCGTCTCGGGTTTTGTTATTGTTCCTTCCTCTACTCCGTTGCACGCTTAGTGCTTCTTTTCCTGCTACCGATTGGTTAGCCAGGTTCTGCGACTGCTAAGCATGTCGCCCCATGTTGTTGCATGTTGTAGTCTCCTTATGGTTGAAGTTCTCATTCTACCGCCATTAAGTGCGGGTATTGTTATTCGCCCGGGAATCATCTCCAGGACTTCCAATCCTTGGGATCTGCCCTA
Source organism: Limonium bicolor (assembly GCA_023374045.1). Lineage (NCBI taxonomy): Eukaryota > Viridiplantae > Streptophyta > Magnoliopsida > Caryophyllales > Plumbaginaceae > Limonium > Limonium bicolor. The sequence goes on along the minus strand of CM041781.1, from coordinate 4,168,815 downwards.
TGTCGGGTTCTTTCCTCTTATAGGAATATCTCACTACTGCCAGATCGGGTTTCCCCGAATATGAGAGGGCTTCCTTCTCTCTGGCGTCCTTTCCCAAGTTATACAATGGGGTTTGCGGTGGACGGGACTGGTATTGTAGGTATCCGGTACTCACCGGTGGTTCCTAACTAGCATATCTCTAATGCTAACACTCAGCCCTTAGCCCTAAGCTTCTAGTTCCTAACTCAGTATTTCCTAAACTCGGTACTTCCAGTCATCAGAGCGATACTTCGCTCTGATACCACTTTTTGTAACACCCCTACCGTTAATACCATCATTACCGTCCAATCTCCTCGTACTTCCAGAATCACGCAGCGGATACATACTTACATACGGTGGGTGATACAATGCCGCTAGTCACCCACGTGACTAACAAAGCTACTACTACTACATACAGCATCGGTCTGATGGACCGGAATCTCCGAGTACTACACAAATACAGTACGTACTCCCATTACTTACTGAGTACTACAACTTTCCATCCGGTACAATACTCCATTACAATACCATCCAATACGAAATAACATACCGAGTTTACTAGGATCCTGATACAATACAATACTTCTTCCAAGCTCATACACACTCATTAAGAGTCTACATCTACCCGTTTCTCACATCTACATGTTTATAATGCATAAGGTGTACCCCATTGGTACATTACTACCTCAAGGCTACAAGCCTTATACCATTTACTACTATCTACATTTCATTTCCAATGATCTAGGTAGATCCGCCAGTCTCTTACCTTGACCATATCCACTTCGGTACCTGCACACTAAAAACGTTCCCCCTCGGGGGTCAGCTTACGCTGAATATGATAACCGCATACCCCGCGTACTAGCGAGGGTACGCCGACCATTTGGTTGAATACATGCAATTCAATTTACAATACATACATTCATACATACATGCTTTCATTCATGATACTACGATACTACACAAGGTATACATAAATACGCCCAGTACAATACATGTTTGGAGGACAATACCAGTCAACCAACACTTACTTACTATCTTCCACAATACACAAACACAATACATACTCGTTACCTACTCAATACGCAATACGGAGATACTTACCATCTTGCATGTCCGGTCGCAAGTCAGGTCTATTCCAGGAGGTTTCAGACGGGAAAATTTTCTGGTCCGACCGAACTTGCATGTCCGGTCGCAAGTCCGGTCTATTCCAGGAGGTTTCAGACGGGAAAATTTTCTGGTCCAACCGAACTTGCAAGTCCGGTCGCAAGTCCGGTCCATTCCAGAAGGCTCCCGTCTTTGTGATTCTGGGCTCGACCGACCTTGCAAGTCCGGTCGCAAGTCCGGTCCAGCCCAGTACTTCAGTTTTCAAATCTGTTTTCAGTTCTATAATTTGCCCTTTGCTTCCCCAATCTTCCTACATGTAATCCCACATGTTTTAGCACTACTTAGGCCCTCAAAATTGCCTTAGCTCATCCTCCAACCTCATTACTCATTCTTAAATCCCCTTACACAATTCCCTCATTTCTTTTCAACACTTACAACAGTTTTTCATTTCTCGAATCCTACAGATTTTTGTTCTAACCTTTACCATTCAATACTCCCTCAACCATTGTTATTCCTAGCATCCAAAATGCATTGCTTTATATCCTAGTTCTTCTTATTGCCTAAATCCTTTTCAATTTGCTTTCAAGGTATTAAGCACTCACCTTAAGTCCTCCAAATACACTTAATTCCTCCTAGTTTCTCCAATGCATCCTTGCACTCTTTGCTACAGATTTTGCATCCTTATATCCTCATACTACACTACCATTCCATGGTTACTAAATATCTCTACTAACTCCAATACACACCTTGGTTCTCCCACTCACCAAGTTATTCTTAAATACATAATTCCTACCGAAATTTTGCCATAGTTTACCTACTTTCCTTACTTATCCACATACACACTTTTCATCAAATTCATTCCTAATCTAGCCACACCCATACAAGGGTCCTACCAGCAACCAATACAATACTAATTCATCAATACTTCCTCAATCCACGTTACTAATACTCATACACAATTATTTGGCTCCAAGGCCTACAATCCACATACTAATTCACAAATACTCAAACTTCCACAACTACCATACAAGTACAATAGTTTAGGTTCTTTTATTTGTTTACCCATTCCCATTACACTAATGTATTAAATCAAGCATTAAGAAGGAGCTCTTACCTTGAGTTTTTAATTCCTTCATTTCTTTTCCATTTCTCCTTTTCTCTCTCTCTTTGCACCAAAATCGGTCATATGGGGAATAGAGTTGTCAAACTCCATTCCCATCACCCAATGTACACAAAATAAGTGAAATTAAACTACTAACCCTTAAACTAACACTAAATCATTGAAGTGTTATAAATACAAATTCTAGGGTTTACCTTTGGAGTGTTTTAGGAGGTGTTTTAGCCCTTGGTTCAAGAAGGAGAATCCACCACCATTGCAAGGTGAAATTTATGCTCAAAAGAGAGAGAGAAAACAAGGCATTACTATGGGCAAAAATCGGTTACCAAAAGGAGGTGGAGAAAACATGGGATTCCCATGAAGATTTTTACCTTAATGGAGAGAGGGGACTCCAAGCTACACATTGGTGCTATTTTCTTCACCAATGGGGTATACCCACGAAATTGACCTTCATCATTTTGAAATTTTAAAAAGAGGAAGTGTAGAGGAGAATGAGGGGGGCAAGAATATACATTTATTTTTACGTTTGGAGCTCACATGGAGGTGGAGCATGGAGTCAAAGTGGAGAAGCCATTGGAGCTTCTTGGAGCTTCAAAAATCGTCCAGCATAGGAGGGAGAAGAGAGAGAAATCGCTGGAAGAGAGGAGAGAGGTGAGAGACTAGAGAAAGGTGAGGTGAGAGGAAGAGGAGGTACCTTTTTACTTTTTGCTTTTGTCTCTTAATTAACTAGCTAGTATGTGAGTGTGTGTGAGGGCTTTTAACTTATTAAAACCGGCCCCCTACTGTTATACTAGCTGGAGCGTTTTTCGTCTTTTTACAGAAAATGCTCGTTATTTTACTCGGTTTCGTACTATTCACCAACCGGGCCCGTTTTCCGGAATTTTCTCGTCTAACTATTTTTATTGACTATTAAGCTTCCGTAAATGCTTAATAATTGTTATTTAATTATTTATAATTTTTACGGGTCCGTTTGACCACTTAAAGTCACATTTTCGGGTTTTCTCGAAAAACGTGCTCTAAAGCTCTCTTAGCGTTTTAATTCATTATTTGGATCCATTTTCTTCGGGAGTTGTTCCCATACACTATTTAGGTCTTATTAAACCTTTAGAATCCATATAATACACTAACCGAGGTCTCATACCTCCTATGGTTATTTAACGCTTATTTAGCGTTTTTCACTTTTTAAGCGTTCTTTACTTCTTTTGGATTTATTTTTCCTTACCAATACTACTTGAGCATTATTAGGCTCTTAAATACAGATTATAGTAATCTTAATCACTATATTTAAGTTTGGGGTATTTCAAGTACAACAATTCTAATTAAAGAACGGTTGGTACATTGAGACCGAGATAAGGATTAAGATTGAGGTAAGATAAGAATGGACTGAGATTATGAGGTATCATAATTTAAGGAGCTAAAAGACTAACTCACTTACTAACGCTTTTAAGTCGTTAATTGTGTTTGAACTTTGATTGTTGTTTATTGCACTTCTTATTTATGTTGTGCATCTAATCAACTTCATGCTATCGACAATTAGTCGTCGTAGCCCTGTTAGCTCGGGGGCTATTAGAGAATCGTACCAGCAAAGGTGCTGACCCCCTCGGGGGCAACTGTTTATTTTGCAGGTGAATAATAGAAGGCGACCATCCTGAGAGTAGGATGGGGTAGACGTGTTGTGGGTTAAAGTATGACCTACGAGTTGTGCGTGTACTCTCGTATGGTAATTTGTGTTAGTAAGTTGTATAGGATGTAAGGAAAATTGTAAGGTTGTCATGTAATTGGTTAAGGCTTGTAAGTACTAATATTCGGTATATTCGGGTCCATCAGACCGTAGCTAGATCTTGGAGATTTAGTATGCCTAGTTAGTCACGTGGGTGACTGACGGCGGTAATACCAAATGCTGTTAAGAAATTCCGCTGCAGTGTAAATGAAAGTATTTGGAGGTTTATGAGTTATTGTCTACTTATGAGTTGGGGTGTTACAAAAGTGGTATCAGAGCGTAGTTACGCTCTAATGACAGGAATTACCGAACTTAGGAGGATACCGAGTTAGAGTTTGAGTTATGGGTTAAGGGTTGAGAGAGAGCGAGAGGTGCGTTAGTTAGGACTTCCCGGTGCTTACCGGATATCTATAGTACCTAAACGCGCCCTCCACTACCCTTACTTTGAATACAGGAACAAACGCTAGAGAGAAGAAAGCCTTTTCTTACTCTGGGGAAACCCGATCTGGCAGTTAGTTAACATTAAGCAATACGAGAAATACCTCATTGTACAGCAGTTTACGAAAAACCTGAAGGTTGTAATTGGAGCACAATGATGAAACAGGCACTGCCAACGGAATTGTACCAATAAGAGAATGGTAATTACCGGCAACATGGGTCGACATGCTACGCAGTCGAGATACCCCGCCATACCAATGATAAGAAGAGCACTATGAGTGCAATGGAGAGGAAAAGAGAAGTGACAGGGATACCGAACAGTAGTCTGAAGGAGCATAACAGCGCATAATACCGCGCATGAGAATAAGGACTACCGGAAAGTCCATTATGAAAACAGGGAACTCCAAACCCCATGCAACTTGGAAACTTACGAGGACTTGATGAACATAGCGCATGCGATGATAAAAATGTGTACAAACTGTATACCGGAATAGGACTACAATGTAGTGCCTAAAGGAGAATCAGTACTTAGTAACCACGACAAACGTGTGGAAACGGGAACGATGATTAAGACATAAGAAAAGAACAAGGGGTTCCCTCAGAAAGAGGAACGCGCTGATAAGTGACTGTACTGTCAAGAAAACAGGAAACTGTCGTAAGGTCAGTTATCCAAAACAAGAGAGCATCGAAGGAGTCCCAATGACTACCAATTACATGGAGAATAGAAGAAAGTACCACTACCGATGTACACAGTACCAATAACCCATCTTGCATGGTGCACTTGCTGTAGCAAGTGCTACCACAGTTAAGCTATACAGGAAGCCATCATGGCGAATAGTAGAACGCTACAGTCATAATACATATTAATACCGGATTGTAAATCCATAAGAATGGGAGAATGAGACCTTGGAAGGGCCTGACGGCCTGACCATGATGAGATGAGTTGACACACCAGTCAGCAGGGAGCTGACCTTGGATGGAATACTAAACGATATAAATGATCGCAACGGTGCAACCTACTACAACAACAACCGACAATATGGGTAAGAACTCCAATCTAGAACCTCGAGGAGAGGAACCTAAGAGATCGCTCAGTGATCTGAGCAAAACAATATGTAAGTAATAACATACCATCAATTTATTACGAAATACAATGGAGACGGTCGACATAAAAACTTTCGACAAGAACGGGATAAGACTCCCTAGATGACCACTTAGAATACCAGTAATAAACATTCTTCATTGAAGGTGTTGGTAAACCCCGGAAACAGGAACAAAGGAAGTGACCTTAAGCTATATCTACGAGGGATCAAAGATTTACAACCCCGAAAGAGAAAAGCTCAGAGGACTACACCACGGAGCGGGCATAGTCGAGCTGGACCAACAATGAACGATAGTTAGTATTGTTTGCCTAACTCATTAACACCCAAGTATGATTAATCATTGATGGGTGGCGTAGTCAACAACTGTTGAACGGAGCATTGAGATGGAAGCACATGATAACCAGGATAAATATCCAACTTAGACACCGTAAGAGATGCCTAATACGAACCTAACCTTAATTGCTAAAAGACATAAGTCTATTAGAACGACGGTATTCGTAGACACTGATTAATCTCAGATCACCCGAATGGACTTCTATAGTAGGGAGCAGAATGCAGCAACGTTCCATGAAACCCGATACTACATTTAACATGTAACCTAACGGTTGAGAGAATTCAAAGAGCTAGAATCTTATGAGGATAACATACAGATGAGTAAGAGTACAAGGAGTGAACCAAGCACCAACTCTCACCCAATGACATTAAGCACTAAGAGCCTACGAACCAAGGATGTTAACCACATCAGAGCCTGAGGCACAGTAAGTTGTAAGAGAGCTTATTTAAGCCATGAAGGAACTACAATTCATAGATATGAACGGTTATAAAACCTATAACTTAGATTGTGGAAAATTGTCAGGAAAGGGCACCAATGAAAATATTGAGGTAATACTACTGACAGGGGTGGAGAACAAACCATTCCTTTTAGGGTGGGGACACCTCTAATTGTTGCGGGGCCATGAGTGGGAATAAACCCCTCAAAAAGGGCTTTCACTTATTTGAGATAGAATACTCTTTTATTAGAGAATGGAAACCGTGAACCTTGAAATTACCTTGGAACCTTTCAGTGATACAGATAAGAAGAAAGGCTGCACAGACAGACCTCATATCCAACACCCAGGATTTAGGAATCAGTAATCGTCAGAGATAAACGTTGTGAGTGCACAATATGGCACGTCAAGTGACCAACGCTCAGAAGAGCTTGTGACTTAATGGATGAATTCTTCTGTAACCAGTTAAATACTGGGTAAATAACATCATAAAGGATGGAAGAATGTGTGAGAGATTAACCTACTCGCGAACCCGAAATTGGAGCAAAACACCTTCATATTAAGAGATAACAATTTTATGACACGGTACAACAACCGCCATACACCCGGAATGGGGGAACCCCCAGTGTGTTTACACCAGGAAGATATTGAGTATAAGATAAGATGTTAGAATAAATGAGTAAGAAGTTGCATCATCAATGGGCAACAGAGTAAAGGCCAACTACCACGGTAGCAGAGGTCATGAGGACAATACCTATATAAGTGGATTAAGTCATGGTGCGCAGTAAAGCGACCATAGTGTGTAAACCGTCAAGCATTGACATAAAGGCAATTAGATCTATGAGCTAAGACCGATAAAAGTGAGGAAATAAGATGATAGACGAACTGTGTATTGACGCCAGTAGTCTAGACCATGCGAGGTAAGATTTCACAGGAAGCACACTTTCCATTCCTTAAGGAACTGGAAGTGCGTTCCTAGCAGATCAACATGAGAAACAAGATGAAAGTCTCGATGGAAAGAGACCTCAATTACTAAAGGATAGAATTCGTACTAAACACAGAAAGAAGCTAGAGCACGCCATATCTAAGAACACAATAGATGGATTTCCCTTGATTAAGTTCAAGAAGAACAATAAGTGTTATTATAGGATGATAAAAGAGGAGATCGACACCAGAATACTTCATAATTAGCAATAGCTAACGTGTGACGGACACTACGAGTTTACTAAAATGAGATATGGGACGACTGCACCCCACAGGGGCTTGCAGGCCTGACAGACTCATTTATGAGTTAGTCGGGAAAGTAGTAATGTACTAGTAAGGTACCCATGCATGTAAACGAGTGGTGTAAGGAACACGGGAAGTAGTCGACTCCGTGCCACGGTCAACGAAACAAGATCAGACAAGAGCAGCTACTACCACAAACAGTTAGAGATAAGAAACTCAGTTGAACCAACGACACAAGGAATCAGAGAACTCACTTCAGATAGAAAATATATAAGAACTATGAAGTGCGAAGAGCACGAATTATTAAGTACAGACATTGGACATGTCTTAAAACGTTAGAGATTAAACTATAAAGCGCAATAAGCACTAAACAGTAGTTTCAGATTGAGAATCATCCTCAGACCAAAGGTCAGTTGGAAAGAATGATTTAGACACTTGAGAGAACGCTAAGAGTATGAACATTAGATCTTTAGAGAGAATGGATAGACAAGCTACAACTCATTAAGGCCGTGTATATATAAAGATAGCCCGTGTCCATTGAGAGACCTTTAGTACTAAATTATAAGCATGCAGGATGAGGATATACAATACTATGAAGGATAAGAAAGGAAGTTAAGCCTAAGATTATCAGAGTCATGCTGCGAAGCTAGCAGACCGGTATCTTAAAGAGGTTTCACATACCTGATGAACAGGGAAAGGAATGATGTACCACACATCTTCCAATGGAACAAATATAAGACTTATCAACTGAATGCTTTAGAACCTTTGAGGTTAGACCAAACTAAGTTAAGAAAATGCTATAAATACCGTTAAGGATCCTCGATAGAGAGACTAAGCTAGTAACAAGGTTGAGACCCTCTAATCGAATCATAAGTGAGATAGATGACATGTAAGCCAGAATGCTTAGTGAGAATTATAACATCTTGAACTGATAACATGTTGATTACGTGGGCGTAATCCATTTTAAGGGGGGTAGAGCAAAAACCGGTTAGCGTATGTTTATGTACTGAGTACGTAAACTACGGTGTGCATAGCACAAAAAGAATTTGAGAATTTGTTTTACATATACATATGTATATATTCTGAGAATAATTATGGTTATTGCACACAGAAGAAGCGAATACCATACATATTGAGTAACTATCTTGTTAACTCTGGTGTGAGTACAAGTTAAGAGAATTAGTGAAGAGAATTAAAGAGACTTAAGGAATATATGAGATATGAGTCGGTATGAAACTACACGTGAGATAAGAATAAGATAACACTATGAGATATTGTTTGATATGAGTATGAGGTAGGAAGTAGTAATGCTATGAGGTAAGAACTAGTAAGAGAAGAATAGAGAACTTAGTAGGAATCAAAGTCCTGATATAAGTACTAAGAGGTGGACTGGGCATGATTGATGGACTGAGTCCACACCTTGGAGATGTATTGATTACGACTAGAAAGACTAAAAAGATAGAAAATTGGACATGAGTGAATCATTTGATGTTTGAAAATGACGTGGGAGGTGGAACTTGAATTTCTAGGAATCAAGGGAAACCAAACACAAATTGGGATGAAAGGATAGTTCAACACTGATGCTGATCACATCAGGGTTGGATGATTCCTGAAACTCCCTACAAGTGGTCACAATTAAATCACGTTAAGGATAGATGTATTAGGATAAAATGAAATTGGGGTAGATTGTATTTTCAATTAGAGGAATTATTCCTCACTTGACCTCGTAAAAAGGATTTCCTTTTTACTGAGTCTCGCCCATGAAGGTGAGGACGCATGAGCCTTTGTCTTCGGACCGGTGACATGGGGAGAACAGAGTATATTTGTATTCTTGCTCATGAAGTGAAATACCCCAAACCTAGATATTGTTTTTAAGTGATAAACTAAGATATAATAAGGCTAAATAATGCCTTAGAAACATTAAGAAACAATTTAAACCAAGGAAAACACAAGAAAACACCATAAGAGCAATTTAAGCAAAAACATGCTCTAAGCTTGGAGAGACTTGGGTGAGAACCCAAATATCATTCTTATACCTTAGTAATATCCTAATGGTCATATTAAATCAATTACCAAAGAAATCCAAGCTCAAAAACAAGTTAAAACATAAATTGTGCTTTAAGGACTCTTAAAGCACATTTTTGAAAAATTGTCTTGGAAAGGGGTTTTAAGTGGCTAAATGCCCATGATTACTCCTTAATTAACTTGTGTACTACTTAGTATCACATTAGGAAGTCTAAATCAATGGGAAATCAAAAATTTCACAAATATGTGCACTAATTTGTGAATAGTAACCGAATAGTGCCTAGTTTAGTCTTTAGTCAATTAAGTTCAATTAATTGGTCAAACAAGACCTTGCCTTGCCTAATTAATGAGGGGGACGGTTTTCTATGGGTGTGAGTCACCAAGAGTAGCCAACCAATATTAGGAAAGAAGAGAAAAGTAAGTGGTTTTACTATTTGCTTTTAAGGAATCAAAATATCTTTTATGCTACCTCTCTCCTCCTTTCTTCATTTCTTCTTCTTCTTCTTCATCGATTTCTCTTGCTCTCTTTCTTCTCCATTCACGTGGAAGACAACTCCATGCTAGCTCCATCTTCACTTGCTTGCCAAACACACATTTTAGCTCCAAAATCAAAATAAAGTATATATTCTTCTTAGTTAGCTCAAGCTCTTTCTTTCTATCTTTCCAAAACTCCAAGAGCTTCAATTCAGTGCCAAGCCAAACCGCCATTAGAGGAGGAAAAACAAGCTTGAGGACTCCATTAGCTTCTCTATTCTCTTAAGGTAAAGAATATGCAAGAAAATCTAGGTTTCCATCACCTTTCTTCACTATTGAAAAATTACACTCATGGGGCTTCATGTTTATGCCTTGTTCTAGCTTGTTTTCAATTCTCCAAGGGCTAGAGGAGGTCCTTCTTGCTTCATATCCAAGCCTATGTTAAGACTCCAAGGTAAAATAATCAATTTAATACCTTAAAACACATTTTTTAACCTAGGGTTTGTTCCTTAAGGTTAATGTATTATCTAGCACTCATTAGTCATTGGATATTGGTTAGAACATTGGCAAGGAGAATTTGATTGGTGACCGAGATTGTGCAAGAAAAATCTAAGGAGGAAAGTTTGAGGAGCTTGTAAAAGAACAAGGTAAATTACTTACCTTAAGGTGTTTTATTGTTTAAGGGGATGGGATTTAGATATGTGATGAGCCTAGTGTAGAGTTTACATTAGTTAAGGGTTATAAAACCTAGGAGAAAGAACATTTTTGTATTGAGAACTTGTGACTAAGGAGCAAATGAGAAAAAGAGATAGTTTAAGAATGTCAAGGTGAATTATAAGAACCTATATGTTGCAATGGGAGCCTTGTTGTGTGTATTTGCAGGTCAAAGGCTATTTATATTAAGGAAATTCAGTGTTTAAGATTTATGCATTTAAGGGCCTAAGAGCCAAGTCATTTAAGGGCCTAAGTGCCAAGCATTTTAAGTATTTGCACTATATTGTGTTGTAGTGTAGTTTGGGTGTATATTGTGTTAAGATGGTGTAATGAGAACTTGAGTGTTCATAGCTATTTGATGGTGAAAAACTATGTGTTTTGGTGTAACAATATACTAGAGAACCCCTGTCAAAATTTGGTGAAGAAACTTGGTGTTTAAGATGTTCTAAGGAGATTTCATGACTAAGGAAGGACTAGGAAACTTTAGGGGTTGTTTTGATGAAAAAGAGTGAGTTTAAGGTGTTGTTGTGAGTTAGAATGACTTAGGCATCACCATGGAGGATTTAGGAATCAAAAGAGTGTTTTGGGATACACCAAAGTCATTTTGGGAATGTGTTTAGGATTTATGCAAATCTTGTTAGGAGGGAAGAAAGTAATGTGTTCAAAGGGGAAGGAACAAACTTGTGAAGGAACTTCAAGAGGTTACATAAAGGAATTTTAGATGGTGAAAGATGCTTGGGAGATGATGTTATAGTGGTGAGGAAACATTTTGGCATAGTGATTATAATAGGTATGAAACACCACTTAGAAGTCTAGTGAAAAACATTACAAATGTTGGCATTATTACAAGAAAAATGCATAATGACTAAGGTGGATATTGGTGAGTGATTTAATGAGTTTAGTGGAGGGCTTAAGGTGTGTTTGAAGTGCCCAAATGAGGTTAGAACATACTAGGATATATGGGGTGAAGTTTGGAGTCAAATGGGAATTTAAAAACAAAGGTCTGGAGCCGACCGACCTTAGGGACCGGACCTGCAAGGTCGGTCGAGCCCAGTTTACACTACCGGAAAAGTTTCTGGAATGGACAGACCTTGGGGACCGGACTTGCAAGGTCGGTCGGGCTTGTAATTTGTGTACGAATTGAGTCTCTAGAATGGACCGACCTTGGGACCAGACTTGCATGGTCGGTCATGCCTGAAATTTTGTACGAGAATTGGTCTCTGGAATCGACCGAACTTGGGACCGACCTTGACAAGGTCGGTCGGGCCTAAATTTTCAAAGGGGAAAACTCTCGGGAATGGACCGACCTTGGGGACCGGACTTGCAAGGTCGGTCGGGGTAAAATTTTCAAATGGTAATATGTTCTGGAATGGACCGACCTTGGGTAAGGTCGGTCGGTAAGGTCGGTCGGCCTAAAACTTGTAAAAAAAAACCTACTTAAAATTCTAAAGATGTTAATTGGTGTTAGGGTATACCCTTAAGAGGGCAATGATGATTAGAAACATAAAGACCAAGGGGATTAAGTATGGTAAAGACTTTAATGTTTAAGGTTAAGTTTGAAAGACTAAGTATAAAACTTAAGAGGTGTTAGGTGGGGATCAATAAGGGTTAAGTAAGTTAAGTAAGTTAAGAAATGTGTAAGCAATTAATAAACTAAGTTGGATGGATGTTTTAGGAATTGAAAGTTCGGAACCGGAGGAGAATTAAACAAACGAGACAATCGACGGTGAACGGTACAGTCTTTCTTGTGACCTGCTTGCTAACGAGGTGTCCCTCGGCTTGTGTGCTATCTGTTTATTTGCTATGACTAAGACAAGATAAAGCATGCAATACTTGTTCTCGTTGTGAATGTGTTTTCTTTACACTAACCCACGAGACTTGAGATTGCTACTAACTAAGCTTAGTACTTATTGAGGTAAGAAGAGGAGTTATATTGGTACCTGTTGGTTAATACCCGTTAAGGTTTAACTAACACATGGTTTTAAGATTTTCACTAACTGGAACTTAAGGGGGGAGTGAGGAACCCGGGACTGACTCTGGTCATGCATGCTAAGGAAAGGGGTCGGTATCTGAATCAGATCCGTCCTCCGCTTATGGAATTGTCTTCGGACTTGTTGCCTAGGGTTGGTTGCCGGCTCTGCTACACTGGACTTCCCGTCCAAGGTAGGTGGCATTAAGATGGTGCGGTAGGATCACCTGAATCCTAAGATTGAGATGAGTTGTTTATTCAACCAATGGAGTTAATAGCTCATTGGCTAGGGTTGCTTTTGACCCGACATAAATAAATATTGAGGTAAAATACATCCATTCTAACTATGAACGGTTTGTATACTGAGATTAAGACAAGGATAAGACTGAGGTAAGTTAAGGTGAACTGAGGATAAGTGGAATCAGATCTGGAGGAGGTTATTACTAACCCACTTGTTAAGGGAACGCTTGAGTCGTTCATTTGTGTGTGAACTATGTATGTTCATTTGTGGTTTATTGATTTATTGCATTTCATATTATGATTGTGATTCTAATCAACTTCCATGCTATCGACAATTAGTCGTCGTAGCCCCGTTAGCTTGGGGGCCACGAGAGGGACGTACCAGCGTTCGTGCTGACCCCCTTTGGGGGCTGTTTTTACACTTGCAGGTAAGCGGCCCATGAAGTCACACCATGAGAGTAGGAGCGGGTAGACTTAGGTGGGACTTTATTTTGATTACGGGGTTGCGCCTGTGCTCCCGTCTGTTGATATTAAACTGATAGTAGTTATGTTGTTAACAGAGACACTAAGTACTCGGTTGGTGGATGTTTTGGATATTCGGTATGCTTCTTTTGGATAAGTGTTTGTAAGCAAGTAAGTTCGGTATACTCTATTGATTAGACCGTGGCAAGGTCCCGGCGTTAGTTTATTCCTCTGCGATGTTTATGATTAAGCTGTTAAGTTTGCGATAACCACGATTGGCTTAGGACGGGGTGTTACATGAAGTCAAGGACGAATGTGCCTTTGTCTTCGGACCGGTGACATGAGAGAGTACGACAAAAGTTATATGACTGTTTTAATCTTCCAAAGGATTGCGGACCAGAGAGCATAAGTGTCCAATAGTCAGTACCTGCGGGTGATATCTTGCATTACTCACCCATGAATCCGAGGACCTGTGAGCCTTCGCCTTCTGACAGGTGACATAGGGAGGATGCAACAAAGGGAATTTTGAGTGCTATACATGCTTAAGCATGTTGTGTGATATTTGAGTATAAGTATATGATAGACCTAAAGAGTCAATAAGTTTAAATACATATAAGCATGATCTATATGATCTATGGAATGAGATAAACCGTGTAATCTAATAAAATAAGATGCATGGAAACTTTGGGGACAAAGTTCATTTAAGGGGGGTAGATTGAAATACCCCAAACCTAAGTATGATAAGTAAACATCAAATTATGATGTAATAAGGCTAAAATATGCCTTAGGAAGATTGGTAGACAATCTAAACCAAAGAAAACACAAGAAAACGCCATAAGGGAAATTTAAGCAAAAATGTGCTCTAAGCTTGGAGCAACTTTGATTAGCACCCAAATATCATCCTAAGACCTTATTAACATGCTAATGGACATGTTAAATCAATTACCAAAGAAAACCAAGCTCAAAAACAAGCTTAAACACAAATTGTGCTTTAAGGACTCTTAAAGCACATTTTTGAAAAATTGTCTTAGAAATGGGTTTTGAGTGGCTAAATGCCCATGATTACACCTTAATCAACATGTGTACTAATTAATATCACATTAGGAAGCCTAAATAATTGAGAAACCAAAAATTTCACAAATTTGTGCACTAATTATGAATAGTACCCAAATAGTGCCCAAAATAAGTCAAATGACTCTCTTAAGTGCTCAATGGTCATACAACACCTAAATATCTAAGTAAATGAGGGGGGGGGGGGACGGTTTTTAAGGTGATGAGTCACCATAGGCTTCAGCAAAATAAGAAAAGTAGAGAAAGTAAGTGAAAAAGACTATTTACCTTTATTAAGCAAATATCTTCTTTAAGCCTCTTCTCTCTCATCTCTTGTTCATTTCCTTCCTTCCCCACTGAATTCTTCTTCATTCTCCCAGTGGAAAACCGTTCTTGCTACAGCCATTCTTCCTTCATCTTCATTTGCTCACCAAATGTTCATTTTAGCTCCAATTCAAAAACTAAGCACAGATTTCTCTTAGTTAGAGCAAGCCCTTGCTTCCTATCTTTTCAAAACTGGAAAAGCATCATTTCAGTGCCAAGATAAAACTCCATTGAAGGGGGGAAATCAAGTTTGAAGAGCCCATTTGGTTCTCTATTCATCCAAGGTTAGGAAAGTGACAGAAAAATCAACTTTCCTCCCATTTTTCTTAATGTCCAAAAATTACCACTCACGGAGTCTTGCTTTTATGCCTTGAATGAGCTTGTTTCCAATATCTAAAGGACTAGAGGAGGTCCTCTTTGATTCATTACCAAGTTCATCTTGAAACTCCAAGGTAAATATCCAATTTTTATGCCTTAAAGCATATTTCTAACCTAAGGTTGAATTCTAGGGGTTTAGGCATGTTTCTTAATACTCATTATCTTATTTGAATGTTTATTAGAAGATTTGCAAGGGAACTAAAGGTCCTTGCCGAAATTCAATCAAGAAAAGCAAAGGAGGAAAAATGAGAGAAGCTTGAGAAAAACAAGGTAAATTGCTTACCTAATGGTAGTTTAAGGTTTTAAGGGATGAGGTTTAGATAGATAACCAATGAAGCTTAGAGATTACATTATATAATGGTTATATAACCTAGGGAAAAGAATTTAAACAAGCTTGTGAACTTGTAACTAAGGAGCCAATGGAAATGAGTTAGTAAGATAAGCATAAGGTGGATTATAAGAACACTTATATTGCTATGGGAGCATTGATGTGTGTAAATGGCAGGTTGAAAGCTTTTATATGTGGGAAAGTCAGTGTTTACGTTTAAGTCATTTAAGGGCCTAAGAGCCTTAGTGCTATGCAATTTAATATTATTGCACTATGTTGAGTTTGTTATGAATGGATTGATTTGGGAAAGAAATATGATGAGAAAAAGATTTGATGTGTGTGAGATGATTGAATGAGAAAAACTATACATATGGGCATGATAATATACTAGAGGAGTTATGGCGAAATTTGAGTAGAAAATAAAGTGTTTTAGTGGTTGTTGTGAATTAATATGACCTAGGATTCACTATGAGTCATTAAAGGAAATTTAAGTGGAAACGAGTTAACAAAGGTGTTCTTGGGGATTAGAATGACCTAGAGTTATCTAGGAGGAATTAGAGGTTAGGTGGGTGTATTGAACACACTAAAATCATGGTATGGGGATGTTGAGACTTGTGCAAAAATCTGTAGGAAATGGTGTATAAAGTCTTGTGATAATTTGGGTATGATATAGGTTGTATAACCTTGATGGTAATGGGTGGACTTGGGTGATGGAAGTGAAAATTGTAGGAGAATGTTGTAAATTGTCAAGGAAATGACTAGAAATGTATAAGAGTGTTTAACCATGAGATTGGTGAGTAAATTGAGTAAAGGAGATGGAGATTTCTAAGGAGGGTGTAGCATGGTAAAGGTAAATGAAGAACAATGTTAGGTTGTTAATAGGATGGAAAGATGTACAGGTATGTTCAAGTTTAGGAGTGATGAGTTAAAAATGGAAAGGAGAGAAAATTATGCGTGGAGATGCCAGATAACCTTGGGAAGTTTAGCAAAGGAAAGATGGTTGAATAATGATGTTTGAGGAGTAGTTATATTGGTTAAAGGAAACACTTTGGTTAGTTGAAGTCTTAGGCAAAATTTACATGTTGGAAGTGTAAGGAATTAAGTTATAAGTGTTAAGAATTTAGTAAGAACTTGAGTAAATGATCAAGGAATTTGGAGGTGAGTTGATCCATGAGTTAGAGGATTTTAAGGCTAAAATGGTGTTAGAACATGTGTGAATACATGGGGAAAGATTAGAAGAAGAGTGGACAAAGGAACAAGTGGAGAATGAAGTTCAAAACTGTAAAATTTAATAGTTCAAAGTGTGGTCCGGGACTTGGTCCTTGGATAAAGTCCCGACTAGCACTAAAAACCTGCGAGAATCTACTCCAGAGGTGGTCCGGGACCTAGGCCAGGTACAAAGACCCAGACCACCCATAAATAAGTCTCGAGAGTAAGGCCAGTAATTGGTCCGGGACTACAGACTCGGACCATGTCCCAGACCAGCCATTTTTACAAAGGAAGTGTGCATTTTAGATGGTAAATGAAGGTGGCTTGTTAGGTAATGCTATTATATGGTTGTTAAGAGTTGTTTGGTGGAATTTTATGGTCATTAGAGGTGTGAACAAGTATGGGTAAAATGAGAAGTAAATAACATAAGTGGTTAAGCTTGAACTACGATGACTTAGTGGTATTTTAGTTGGAAATCATTAGTGATTAAGTAAGCTAGGTTAATTAAAACTAATTAACCACCCGATTCGATGAATGTTTTAGGGTTTTAGAATTTGGACTCCGGAGGAGAGTAAGCAACCGAACGACCAACGGTGAGCGGTATGGTTTTCTTGTAGCCTGCTTGCTAACGAGGTGTCCCTCGGCTTGTGTGCTATTTGATTATGTGTGCCGACTAAAGAAGATAAAGCATGCAACCAGAATATTATGTTTGTTGTGTGTTTGTGATGCACTAACACAACTTACCTTGAGAACTACTAACAATGTTTAGTAAAGAATTGTGTGACAATAAGGAACACTCCCAAATATTGTTTTATTAGTTACCGAAAGTGGTTAACTAACAAACATTGACTTTGAGACTTCTACTAACTAGAACATGGGGGGTGGGGGGAGTTAGGAATTCGGAATGGTTCGGTCATGCATGTGTTAAGTAGGAGGTTGGTATCCTTATCAGGTTCTGACTTCCAAATATGACTTGTCTTCGGACTCGTCGCCAAGAGTCGACATATAGACTCGACCTCCTCGGACTTCTTGTTTTAGGAGGGAGGCATACTGAGATGGTGTGGTGGAATCTACCTAAATCTCAACTAATTCTAACAAATATTGTTTATGTAAACCAATGGAGCTGATAACTCATTGGTTAGGGTTACTTGACCCGACAAGATAAACAATGAATTAAGGAACAACCATTCTAGTTGAAGAACGGTTGTCTTAATTGAGATAAGATTTGAGGTAAGGTTTGAGATAAAGTACGACCAATTCTAATTGAAGAACGGTTGGTACATTGAGACTGAGATAAGGATTAAGATTGAGGTAAGATAAGAATGGACTGAGATTGAGAGGTATCATAATTTAAGGAGCTAAAAGACTAACTCACTTACTAAGGGAACACTTTTAAGTCGTTCATTGTGTTTGAACTTTGATTATTCATATGCGGCTTGTTGTTTATTACACTTCTTATTTATGTTGTGCATCTAATCAGCTTCATGCTATCGACAATTAGTCGTCGTAGCCCCGTTAGCTTGGGGGCTATAAGAGAATCGTACCAGCAAAGGTGTTGACCCCCTCAGGGGCAACTGTTTATTTTGCAGGTGAATAACAGAAGGCGACCGTCTTGAGAGTAAGATGGGGTAGACGTGTTGTGGGTTTAAGTATGACCTACGAGTTGTGCGTGTACTCTCGTATGGTAATTTGTGTTAGTAAGTTGTATAGGATGTAAGGAAAATTGTAAGGTTGTCAAGTAATTGGTTAAGGCTTGTAAGTACTAATGTTCGATATATTCGGGTCCATCAGACCGTAGCTAGATCTTGGAGATTTAGTATGCCTAGTTAGTCACGTGGGTGACTGACGGCGGTAACACCAATTGCTATTAAGAAATTCCACTGCAGTGTAAATGAAAGTATTTGGAGGTTTATGAGTTATTGTCTGCTTATGATTTGGGGTGTTACAAAACTGGTAGAATCTGGAGCAGAAATCTCTCTCCAGTGTTGAAAATAATCGCGCAGTAGAGAGAGTGGGTGAGGCCGGCGTGTAGTACTGTCGCATGAGTTTTTCTGTCCGTCGATATGTGTTTCTTCCCTATTTTATTTCTGTCCTTTGCCCCCTCTCTGCGCCTGTCTATCTATTCTGTCCGCCCCTCCCCTTCTTTTCTTCTTTTTTTCCTCTCTCTCTTTATTTTCTTTCTTTATTTTTTCCCTCTTTCTTTTCCTCCTGAGCGTCTAACTTCTTCCGTTTCTTTCTTTTTTTCTTTTTTTTTACTTTTATTTTCGTCTCCCCCTCTGTATATCTTTGTGCCTCCCCCTCCTCCTTTCTTCTTTAATATCCTTTCTTTTTTTCCTAGCAAGTCTGCGCTTGCAGAGTTTTTTTTTTCATTTGTTTTTTTCCTTTTTTTTTCTGCAAGTCTGTGCTTGCAGACTTTATTTTCCCTTTTCTTTATTATTTTTCTAGCCCCCAATTTTCTTATATTTCCAATCTTCCCCCTTCTTCTTCTCAATCCTTTCACGGCAGTCTCGTAAATATATATTGTAACACCCCTACCGCTAATGTCATTACCATCTAATCTCCTCGTACTTACATAATTACGCAGCGGATACTTCCTTACACAACGGCGGGTGATACAATGCCGTTAGCCACCCACGTGACTAACAAGGCCTACTTCCACTACAGCATCGGTCTGATGGACCGGAATACCTAAGTACTAAAACAAATACAATTCATACTTCAATTACAAACCGAGTACTACAATTCTCCCTTCAATACATTACTCAATCCTTACCTTACAATATACCGAGTATCCTAAGTACAATACCAAAATGTAACATTTCCACATATCTACACATACTCCTTAAGAGTCACCATATTACCCATTCCTCACAATTCTACACACCTTTCCAAATACAACAAGGGTGTACCGCTTGGTACACTTATACTTCAAGGGCTACAAGCCTTATACAATCCTTTGCTATCCATAAAATTATCCCTAACTAACTAAGCATAGCAGCCGATCTCTTACAACGACCATTACAGCTTCGGGTACCTGTAAAATAAAAACAGTGCCCCAAGGGGCTCAGCTTATGCTGCATATGAAATCCGCATACCCCGCGTACTAGTGAGGGTACGCCGACTACTTAGGTCTAATACATGCTGTTCGTTTTATTCATACATACATACATGCTTTCATACACAATATTACAATACATCACAAGGATACATACATACATTTCAATACATACAAGGATGACATTACAAGTCAACCATTCATACTTACCGCTCCGGAGATACACTTCTCCAATACATACACAATACTTGTTAGCTTCTTTACACACCCGGGTTAATCGGGTGTACATTACTCTTTTACTCAGGGTCAATGACTTACACTAGCCAAGACCATTACTCATACAATGCTTTACATACTTACTTACTCAAGTCAAGTTGGTATGACCTCCGGGCAGGGACTACATCGTCCCACCACCGGGCTTTAGGATTGCTCACCAATCTAGTATGCTACCCATTTAAGGGGTTTGGTCCATAGAAAGGATTCAGGCCAGGAATCGGATCCAACCTCTTATGTCTCCTTATCCTCACGCATGGCCGAAACTATATCGGACTTCTACTCATTCCATTTTACTCAATACTCAAGTTAGGAGTTAGGTGGTTAGGAATTAGTATAAGTCATCACATCCATGCCAAGGAATAATACATTACACAAGTACACAACGAGATATACATACACTTCATTCTCATCCATTCATTTCATGAATTATACAAACTAAATGTTCAAGGCAATATAACAAGAACAATATAAAAAAAGCACAAGTAAGTGCATTAAAATCCAATTCGTGCATTTATCTTATTTAGGTGACAAATAAGCACACAAATCGGGGTAACCAGGTTAGGATACAGAGCATGAGGCAATCATACCGTTCACCGTCGTACTCGTACTCCCGGTTTCCTTCAAAATTCAACTATCCAAGTCCTATACATACATAGGGTTGTAAGGTCAATACTCTATTATTAACCTACTCATTCCTTCATTAATACTTCTAATGTATTCTTACTAGTTCTTTACATTTCATACTTGATTATAAAAAACCGTTCTTTTCTTATTACTTCTTAAACTTGCTTTCTTACCATTTTTACTCCATTAATGGTGTGCTACTATATATATGGATACATGTACATATATACATATATATATATATATATACATATGATTACTATAATAATTTTTTTTTGTTTTGACTCGACCGACCTTACCTAGGGTCGGACCCAAGGTCGGTAAAAGTTAGCGAGTTACATCGCTGGAAAATTCAGACCCGACCAACCTTGCAAGTCCGGTCCCAAGGTCGGTCCAAGTTAGTGTGTTCTGGTTCCGAAAATTTAAGGCTCGACCGACCTTGCAAGGTAGGTCCCAAGGTTGGTCCAAGTCAGTAAGTTTCTGGGTTCGAAATTTATGCCTCGATCGACCTTGCCAAGTCCGGTTCCAAGGTCGGTCGAAGTCAGTAGACTTCTGGGCTTACAATTTTACGACTCGACCGACCTTGTCAAGTTCGGTCCCAAGGTCGGTCGAAGTCAGTAGACTTCCCGTCTTTGTAATTTAAGGCTCGACCGACCTTGCAAGTTCGGTCCCCAAGGTCAGTCCAACCCAGTACTCTTGTTTTAAAAATCTGTTTTCAATCCTTTCTTTGCCCATTGTTTCCCCAATCTTCCTACATGTAATCCCACATGTTTCAACACTACTTAGGCCCTCAAAATCGCCTTAGTTCATCCACCAAATTCATTACTCATTCCTAAAATCAACTTACACAATTTTTCTCACTTTCATTCCAGAACTTGTGTAACACCCCAACTACAAACACCATACTTAACAACATTTAGGAGCAGAAATACAACTCAGCTTCTAACTTATTCCATTGGTGTTACACGCCGTTAGCCACCCACGTGGCTAACAAGGCTAATACTTACACAACGTACCGGTCTAATGGACGAGATTACCGAGCATTACACTTTACATTACCAACCGTTTCTAACTGAAATACATACATTTACATTACAACTGTACCGAGTCTATACCTTCAGCTACCGATTCTCAAACTTCGGTCATACATTTCTTACAACTAAATAAACAACTAATAACTATCCATGTTTATATAGCTACCCTGTCCTACTCTCGAACGGCTGCCAGCTCCATTGTACCTGTAAAGTAATGGGGGGCCCCAAAGGGGGTCAGCACCTTTGCTGGTATGGTAGTCGTGCAGCCCGCATGCTACCGGGCCACGCACAACTAATTGTCGAGTGAGCATGCAGTTTCTTTTATTTAAAGCATGCAAGAAAACTATAAACATATAACATGCTTATAAGCACACACAACCAACCAAAAGGATACAATCAGGGGGTTAACACACCAACACTTGCTAGACCAATTACTGTGTTCCTTGACCCTTGAGGGTTTTTACCTTAGTGGAACCAAGTTCTTGTTAGACAACACCTACCCATTTGGTCGGGTTACAATTAGTTACTTCTCATATTAATATGGGGTTGATTTCGGTTATCAACATACACAACATCACCACACATATCCCGTAACAACATGTACACAACACATCACCGTTCTTCTTAAAGAACGAACACTTTACTTAAAGCGTGTCGGATTAAATATAGGTCCGCACACCGTACATATTATACACATCAACTTTACTGATGCCCCGGTCTTGATATAGAACCGTACACATTATACACATCAACTTTACTGATGCCCCGGTCTTAATATAGAACTGTACACATTATACGTATCAACTTTACTGAAACCCCGGTCTTAATATAGAACCGTACACATTATACACATCAACTTGCTGATTCTCCGGTCTTAATTTAGAACCGTACACATTATACATAGTTAGGGGTTCCCTTTTTGGAACGTACCACAAACACACACCCTACGGTGTTACAACTGGGTTAATCGTTCACAAGGGAGGTAACATCCCATTCGACAAACATGGACAACAACATTCATTATATAACGATATATTAAACAAAGGCAGCACACACACACAACCACAATATACAACTAACACATGGATAGCCGTAGTTAGAACGTTCCCGTAGGTTGGGACGTTTAAATCCGAATACCGATCTCTTATGTGATCCTAGAGTCGGTTAGCTATGTTTTAACATATAATTAAGGTTAAACGGTATCGGAATTATTTACGCCACATTAATGAATTACTGTAAACTCATTTCATGCTTTATCTTGCAAGGTGGCAAACACACGGAAAAACAAGTTGGCATACAAGCCAGTGTAACCCGGTAGGACAGGTTGCAAGAAAACCATACCTGTCACCTTGAGGATGGCTAGCCTTACATGGCGACCTCTTAGTCCCGGCTGCCATCTCTACTAGTTCTCGTTCCTATAATCCATTGATCAAATGGTTAATTACCATCTTTACTTCCCTGTTAACTAATTACTTCACATTACAACTTGTTTTACTTTCATATTTAATTACAATTTCCACTCTCTTAATTGTCATTATAACTCACTAAACTTGTCTTTCCATTTGAGCTTACAGTACTTGTTAATCCCCTTTATACTCACTAGGGTTCACCACTTAATCCACATTCTCTTTTCTATTTTTTTATAGGCTTTGGGTCGACCGACCCACCGACTGACCCAACCACTTGGGTCGGTCCATCCCAGTAACATTCGGGTTCTCTAATTTTTGCCCGACCGACCCAACACTATTCAACCGACCCATAGCCCTCTAGGTCGGTCCATTCTAGAAACTTATTTGTTCTTCATTTTTTAGCCCGACCGACCCACCGACTGATCCAACCCCTTGGGTCGGTCGATTCTAGAAACTTTTACGGGTGGTTTAACAGAGACCGACCGACCCAGACAGGGTCGGTCCCTGGGTCGGTCCACTGCAGGAACTTCCCAAAAATTGTCCCAAACTTCTCCACAAACCTCCTATTATGTTCTAACATCATTAGGCACTCTTAAACCTTCATATAACATCCACCAAACACATGTACAAGCTTATTTCTAAAGTCCTTAACAATTAGAACATTTTTCCTTACACCTGTAACTTGTAATTTTGCCTAAGACTTCCACTAACCAAAGTGTTCTTCCACAACAAGATAACCACCCTTAAAGCATCATTTTGCATCACAATCCTCCCCTTTACACATACTCCTCATGTCTATCCCACAATTCATAATTAAACCTTCACAGGGCATTATACTTCCATTGTTCACCAAACTTTGCACAAGACTAAGCCTGAAATACCCCGAACTTAAATATGGTGATTAGAAAATTTTAATATAGTATTTAAGGGCCTAATAGTGCCTAAGTAGTTTTTGGTAAAAAAATAAATCCAAAAGAAATGAGAAAAACGCTTAGAAAGCGGAAAACGCTAAAATGAGCGTTAAATAACCATAGGAGGTACTAGACCTCGGTTATAGTATCATAAGGATTCCTAAGGCTCATTCAGGCATATTAAAATACGGGAATGATCCCCGAAGAAAACGGATCCAAATAATGTTATTAAACGCTAATAGAGCTTTAGCGCAACGTTTTCGAGAAAACCCGAAAACGTGATTTTAAGTGGTCAAACGAACCCGTAAAAATTATGAATCATTAAGTACTATTATTAAGCATTATGGATGCTTAATAACCAAAAAAATAAAGAAACGAGAAATTCCGGGAAACGGGCCCGGTTAGTGAATAGTATCAAAACCGGGTAAAATAACGAGGTTTTTGTAAAAGACGAAAAACGCTCCAGCTAGTATAACAGTGGGGGCCGGTTTTACTGGTGTAAACAGCCCTCTCTCACACTCACACTTGACTAGTTAATTAATTCATGAGTTGAAAAGTCCAATAAACAAAAAGTAAAAAGTAACAAATACTTACCTTTTCCCTCTTCTCCTCCCATTCCTTTCTTTTACTACGTGAGAACCCCCCCCCCCCTCCTGATTCCTCTTTCTCCTTCCTCTGGTTGGGGACAATTTTTGAAGACCTTAAAATGGCTCCCATGGCTTCTCCTCTTATACTCCATGCTCTAGCTTCATTAAAGCCCCAAATCGAAATAAATTGCATATTCTTCTTCCCCTCATCAAGCTCTACATTTTCTATCTTTTCAAAATTCCAAATGGAGGAGTTTGACCTCCATGGGTTTTGGGCATTTGAAGAGTAAACCACATATTCTTGAAGCTTGGAGTCTCCTCTTCAACTTAAGGTAAAAAGATTCAAGAGAAAAACTCATTTTCTCCATTTCCATGCCTTGGCCGATTTTGGCTTCTTTTAATGCCTTGTTATTCTCTTGTTTTGGAGCATTGTCTCAACCCTCCAATGGTGTAGTAATCCCCTTCTTGATTCAAGGGTGAGAATCCCTCTCAAAGATCTCCAAAGGTAAACCCTAGAATTTGTATTTGGAATACTTCAATGAACTAGCATAAATCCAAGGGTTAGTGTATTAATTTATACTTGTCTTTGTGTGCTTGGGTGATGGGAATGGAGTTTGGCAACTTCATTCCCCACAAAACCGATTTGGACAAGAAAGAGAGGAAGAGGCAGAATGGAAAAGAAATGAAGGAATCAAAAGCTCAAGGTAAGAGCTCCTTCTTAATGCTTAAATTTAATGCATTAGTGTATTGGGAATGGGTAAACAAGTAAAAGAACCTAAACTATTGTACTAGTATTGTAGTTGTGAAGGTTTGAGTATTGTGAGCAAATGTGTGGATTTGTAGGCCTTAGAGCCAAATGAATGGTGTATGTGTACTAGTATTGTTATTGGAGGAAGCAATAATGTATTAGTATTGTGATTGAAGAAGTATTGGTGTATTAAGATTTTGTTTGAACCTTGTGTGCTGGGTAGGACCCTTGTGGGTGTGGCTATCTTTAGGTTGAATTTGATGAGAAAATGTGTATTTGAGGATGTGAGGGAAAGTAGGTGAACTATGGCTAAATTTTGGTAGGAATTGAGCATAAAGAATAACTTGGTGAATGGGAGAACCAAGGTATGTATTGGGGTTAGTAGAGATGTTTAATGACCATGGAAGTTGGAGAATGAGAGGAAACATGTAAAAATCTGTAGCAAGAGGTATTAGATTTCATTGGAGGAATTAGGAAGAATGAAAGTACAAGATTTAGTAAAATAAATGTTGGACTTGGGTATAGATGTTGTAATTGCTTGGAAATGTATTTGGGATGCTAGTAATGGTATTGGTAGTAGAAGCATTGGATGTGAGAATTGAGTTTTAAAATCTGTAGCATAAGTGTAACAAAAACTGTTACAAGTGTTGCAAAAGAAAGGAAGGAATTGTGTAAGTTATTTGATGGATTTAGTAATGGATTTGGTGGATGAATTAAGGTGATTTAGAGGGCTTAATTAGTGTTAAAACATGTGGGATTACATGTAGGAAGATTGGGGAAGATATGGGTAAGAAATGGGTAAGAAAAGAAGTGAAAAACAAAATCTGTAGGTAGGTTCTGGACCGGTCCGACCCAGAGGTTGGGGAGGACAGTGGGTCGGACGGGCACAGCCACGAAACCAAAAACTACTGGAATGGTCCGACCCAGAGGTGTATGGGTCGGACGGAACAGTTCTGGGTCGGACGGGACACTTTCAGAAGACGGAAAACTTACTGGAATGGGATGACCCATAGGTTGGGTCGGACGGTGGGTCGGACGGCCCTAACTTATAGAAAAATAAAAATAAAATAAAAATAATAATAGTAGTAACATAGTAATCATATGTATGTATGTAGGTAAGTACATAAATAAAGGACCTTAGTAATATACCATTAATGTGACACCAATGGTAAGGAAGTATGTATGTGAATAGGAAAGCAAGTATGAAAAGTAATTAAGTAGGTTGAGAGTATGAGGACATTAAGTATACCGGGATAACGGGGTAAGTACGGAAGTAGTAATTATTTGTGTATCGTAAGAGTATAGTATTAATAATAATGTTGGAACATTATCAGTGGAACAAGTGTGAACCAAGGAACGAGGGAACACATGGTAGAGCTAACGCCGGTGAAAGGTATGAGTTTCTCATGCCCCGCATGCTAACCGAGTTACGTTGATTTGTGTGCTGTATGCCGGCTAATTAAGACTAAAGCATGAAAACGTGAAATACCCCAAACCTTGATATGTTGTTTAAATGTTAAACTATGATATTTAAAGGCTAAAAAGTGCCTTAGAAACATTATTGAACAATTTAAACGGTAGTAAAGCACAATAAAGCACTAAGACACAGCTTGAGCAAAAACATGCTCTAAACTTGGAGTGAACTTGGTTGGGACCCAAAGGACCTACCAAGACTTGGTAATATTCAATTATGATTTAATAAGGCTAATTAAGTCCTTAGGAAACTTTGGTAGACAGTTAAACCAAACAAAACACAAGAAAATACCTTAAAGTCAATAAGAGCAAAAATGTGCTCTAAGCTTAGGATAAATTCGTATAAGACCTAAAGGTCATACCTATACCTTATAAATATGTTAATGAACATATTAAATCAATTACCAAAGAAAACCAAGCTTGAAAACAAGTTAAAACACAAAATGTGCTTTAAGGAGTCTTAAAGCACATTTTTGAAAAATTGTCTTGTAAATGGGTTTTGAGTGGCTAAATTTCCATCATTACTCATTAATCAACATGTGTACTACTTAGTATCACATTAGGAAGTCTAAATCAATGGGAAATCAAAATTTCACAAATATGTGCCTTAATTAGTGAATAGTGCTCAAATAGTGCTAGTTTTGACTTAAGTCAACTTTAATTAGTTAAATGGTCAACAAAGACCATAAATATCCTTATGATGGAAGGGGGCACGTTTTTTAGAGTGTGAGTCATCACACTTGGCTAGCAACTAAAGAAAAAGAAAAAGAAAAGTAAGTAAAGGTTTCTATTTACCTTTATAAGTCAAAATATCTTAACAAAGCATACCTCTCACCTCCTTTCTTCATTTCCTCTTGTTCCCACCGTGTTCTTCCTCCATTCTCCCAACCAATCACGTTCTTGCTACAGCACATCTCTTCTCCAACTTCAATTGCTCACCAAATGTTCAATATTGCTCCAAATAAAAAACTAAGCACATATTTGTCTTAGTTGAGTCAAGGCCTTTCATCCTCTCTTTTCAAATCTTCAAGAACTCCATTTAGGTGCCATGAAGATTCACCATTGTTGGAGCTTGAGCTCACCTTTTCATGCCTTGTCATTCTCCTTTGCTTCAAGGTAAGGAAAATCAAAGAAAAACAACATTCCCTCTTGTTTTTGTGTAACAGAGAATCACCTTTGATGGTGTCTTCTCTTGTTCTTTCATAGCACCATTTCAATCTTCAAGGGACAAGGAGGAGTCCTCTCTTGTTACATATTCAAGTTCTCTTTCAAATTCAAAGGTAAATATCATTTTAGTGTATTAAAACACTTATGTTAAACTAGGGTTTGTATATGAGTTTAAGTGTGAATTCTTAAGCTCATTACCCTTATATATATTGATTAGAAAGTTGACAAGTGATCAAACTCCTTGCTGATTTTTGGTTCAAGGAAACAAGAAAGAAGTTTGAGAGGAAAAGAGGTAAACAAACTATCTCAATGTAGTTTAAATGCCTTAGGAAAAATGAGCTTGATTTGCTTAATAAAATACCTAAGGAGCCAATGGTGAATGACCTAGTAAAATGTTCTCAAGGAAACTATTAAGGGGCATATGTGATGTTGAGTGTATTTGCAGGTTAAAGGCAATATATTATGTGGAAATTCAGTGTTTAAGGTTTATGCAATTTAAGGGCCTAAGAGCCATGTTATTTAAGGGCCTAAGTGCCAAGCAATTTAAGTTTATGCACTATATAGTGATGTAGTGTAAATTTGGTGAAGTTTTGTGTGTGAGAAAGTTCTTGGTGGATTTTAGGTGTTCTTGAATGGAATAAGGTAAAAACCTAAGTGTTTGGATGTGAGAATATACAAGAGAAGCTATGGCAAAATTTGGAAAATGTGTAAGAAGTTCTAAGTGTTTTAAATAAGTTTTGGTGAACTAGGAAGTGTTAAAGGTGAACAAATGTTTTACTAGGGAAGAAAACATGTATTAAGGTGATTTAGAGTGATACAAGGATTTAGGTATTATCTTGGAAGTTGTAGGAATTCAATCTGTGTTTTTGAGAATGTATTAAAGTCTTGGAGAAGTTTGTTTAAGGTTTAGGAATGTTGATGTACAAGGAAGAAATGATGTTTAGGTAAGATGTGAAAAAGGAGATTTAGTTAGTAAGAAAAGAAGTTTGAGAGATGATGTTAAGGTGTAGAGGAAACACCTTGGTATAGTGGTCATTATAGGTGAAATACCACCTAGAAATCTTAAGGAGAAAAAATTCCAAGTGCTAGGAATTTTGTAAGGAATTAGTGAATGATAAGATGGTTTTGCTGTGTGATTTAAAGAGTTTAGTACATGGCTAAAGGTGTGTTTGATGTGCCAAATGATGTTAGAACACATTAGGAGGCTTGAGGAAAAATTTGGAGAAAGTTTGACAATGTATGGGAAGTTTCTGCAGCCGACCTACCCAGGGGACCGACCCCAGTCTGGGTCGGTCGGGCTGAAACTGTGAAGTTGGATGTTCTCTGCAGCCGACCTACCCAGGGGGTGGGTCGGTCGGTGGGTCGGTCGGACCTTAAAAAAAATAAAAAAAAAATAATTTTAAGAATGTTAAGTGGTATTAGTGGTATGCCATTAGGAGAGTATTGTGGTTAGAAAGATAAAATATATGGACTAAGAGATTAAGTTAAGTAAGATGATTTAAATGTTAAGGTTATAAATGATACGTAATGATGGGGATTGACTAGTAATGATGTTATAAGGTTGTTTAAGACATGTTAAATGAGTAATAATGACAATTTAGTGGGGGAAAAGTCGTATTAAAATGTAAAGGTAAAATAAGTTAAAATGTGAAGTTATTTAACTAAGTTAACGGGGATAAGTTATAAGCATTAGACTTTAAACAATCATGTTACCCCGATGTTTATGAAAGTAATTGTAATATTACCAGTTGTTCGAGAATTGCTCGAGGAACATAAGTGGACATGATAAAGTGGACTCTGGTGACAGGTATGGTTTTCTTGCAACCTGTGTCCTACCGGATTACACCGGCTTGTATGCCAATGTGTTTTTCTGTATGTTTGCCACGTTGTAAGATAAAACATGTAATGAGTTTACAGCAATTCATATATGTGTCGTGTCTAGTTCCAATACCATTTAACCTCGGAAGTGTTAACCTTAGTTAACTGAGTCTAGGATCACATGAGAGTTTGGTATTCGGATTAAACGACCCGAACCATGGGACATTCTAACCACGGCTATGCGTGTGTTAATTGTGTGATATGTGTATGTGAATGTAGGGATCTCCCTTGTGTGTTTAACCCAGTTGTAATACTGTATGGTGTGTAGATGTGATAGACTCCATAGTGGGGTTCTAACTAATATCTAAAAGTAAGTATGTACTAAAAGTGGTGAGGAATCCGGTTTGGCCGGTCACGCGTTGTTTGGGAGTGGGTATCCTTCTTAGCCTTACCCTTCTCTCTGTTATGGTTGTTTCCCTCACGGGTTATGATCTCCCATTAGCTTATTCCAAAGCTTAGCTATTCTGACTTATGATCGGTTTAGGGGGAACATGTGTTTGTGTTGTGTGTTCGGGCCACAAAACCCGAACCATCTTAACTTAAGTTACTCATCCGACTATTAGGACGGTAATGAGTGTTGTATAACGAGCTTACCATGGGGGTGACATCATTCTCTAGGCTCACCAGTGAATTAACTATGTTTGGGTCGGCTCCTAAGAGAACCGCACCCGTTATGTTATGTGTTGTTGATGTAATGCAATTTCTATTGCGATATTGTTATGTGCACGTTGAAACGTGAAAAGTGTTGTTATATGATGTATGTTATACGTTGTAAATTGTGGAGTATGTGGATCATGGATATGAATCCCAGTTTGTGATAAGAGGCGTTTAAGGATAACCCGATTAATGGGTAGTTGTCGTCTATTAAGGAAGTAGCTCCATTAGAGGAGAAACACTCTAGGGGTAATGAATACCATGAGTGACTTATCAATGAGGATGTGTTATCTGTTTGTTGAGCCCCTCGAGGCAAAATGTTATGTGTTGTGTGTCTATAGTTACATGCATGACTTAAATATAATCAACCGCATGTTAAGACGACAATTAGTTGTGCGTGGCCCGGTAGCATGCGGGCTGCGGGATTACCATACCAGCAAAGGTGCTGAGCCCCTTGGGGGCCACCCTTTCTCTTCTTTTCCTATTTCAGGTACAAGGAGCTGGAAGCCGTTCGAGAGTAGGACGGGGTAGTCGTTTGTACATGGGTATTCATTTAAGTTGTATTTGTACAGTAAGTGTAGTAAGACCGAAATTGTTATCGGCATCAGTTTGTAATACTCGGTACAGTTGGAAGGCTTATGTAGGTTGGTTGTTGTTAATGAAAAGGTATAGTAATGTACAAGTTGCTCGGGAATCTAGTCCATCAGACCGGTACAATGTGTATGTAATAGCCTTGTTAGCCACGTGGGTGGTTAACGGCGTGTAACACCAATGAGTTAAGTAATGTGATGAAGGAAGTTTTCCGCTGCAGTTTATTGATAAGGGTCTTAATGTTGGATGGGGTGTTACAAAAAGTGGTATCAGAGAGAAGTATTGCTCTGATGACTGAATTACCGAGCTTAGGAAGTACTGAGTTAGGATTTTAGTACCTTGGGTTAAGGGTTGAGTGATAGCATGAGAGATACGCTAGTTAGGAGTAACCAGTGTGTACTGGAAACCTACAGTATCCATCCCGCCCTCCATAATCCCTGTTTTATGACTTGGGAAGGAACGCCGGAGAGATGGAAGACCTCTCTTACTCGGGAATGCCCGATCTGGCTGTTATTAAATACCTCTAATGGTACGGAGAACCTGTCATTTGGTAGATCCCGAAAAGTGGGAATCCCGAAGACGGTCTCCATCTAAACAATGTTAACCGCAGTTAATAGCGAAGAATGAAGAATCTTGTGTATAAAAGAATGGAATTTCCGGCAACTTGGGTCGACATGCCGAGCAGTCGAGGATAACCAGCTTGCAACGCACCGACCATGCAACAGGCAAGAAGTGGATTAATGAAACCCGAGACGAGTGTCTACGGGACCACAGTTGTTAAGTGATATACCAACGGTATACCAACCGACAAAGGAACTATAACGTCGTGCCCGAACAAGAGACAAGTCTCAGTAACCACGACAATGCGTGGAACGGGCTACGAAGAGGAAACAATAAAAAAAAAGGGTCTTCCAGAATGGGAAACACCCTAGTTAGTGATTATCATGTAAAGACAGTGAGAAGTCATCCGGAGGAATTATTATCAAGACTCTAAGATCAAGTGAGGGCCAACGAGGCCACTGATAATAGTGCGAGTAAGAACAATACCGCAACCAGTATGTGTGCTTAACCGATAGCCAGTTAGCATGGCGCACTTGCTATAGCAAGTGCTGCTATAACAGGGCTGTTCGGGAAATTTATAACCACTACAAAGTACTTGGTAAAGTACCATAAAGTTAAATGTGATCGTCATAACAGTGGAAGGGCCTGTTAGCCTAACCTCTGTAATTGTAAGTATACCAGTCAGCAAGAAGCTAGACTTGGTTAAGGTAAGAAGATGTTGTGAAACCATGAAAATTTTCTTTCAAACCCAGATTGATTCAAACTCTTTTCTTTTCAAAACCAAATTTTCTTTCAAACCCATACTCATTTTCTACCTTCTTTTAAAAAACCAAACCAGAGGACTTACACCGGCCCCAGTGCCACACGGTAGGTAAGTTATACCCAGTTTACTTTTGAATAACCGGAAAGGAAACTGGTAAACCCAAGGGTAACAACCCGAGGGAATGGATTGAGTTCATGGTAATACAACAGTGGATAGACTTTCCCTTGATTAAGTTCGGGAAGCACAAAATGTATATTGTCATAGGACAATATAAGGGAGTTGACAACAGAATACTTCACCTAGGCGTGTGACGGACACTACGAGTGTACCAACTGGGACGACCGCACTCCGATAGGAGCTTGTGGGCCTGACAGACCTACTTATGGGTTAGTTGGGTAAGTAGTAATGTATCAGTAGGGTACCCCACATATGTATACGAGTAGAGTCCGAAACACGGGAAGTAGTCGACTCCGTACTACGGTCAGCAGTATAAGTCAAACAAGAACTAAGAATTACCATGAATGGTTGAAGTTAAGGAACTCAGTTAAGTTAACGAGACTAAAGGAATTAGTGAATTCCTTTCAACGAAATGCTTAAGAGTCAGGAGGTGCGAAGTGCACTAACTGTAATGTAAAGACATTGTATATGTCTTAAGGATCCTCAGGGATAAACATAATAGCTGGAACGGTGACCCAGCTTATACATGGCAAGCAGATGCCTAATGTGGACACATTAGTGTGCAATGAACGGGATGAAACTCCCAGAATGAGTACCTACATTACCAGGAAGTGTTGATCTTCACAGAAGAAGATAATAAGCCAGTTAAGAACGCAAATGGCGTGGCTAACTGAGTATACCAATAAGCGCGAACCAGATGTAATGGCATAACTTAGCAACACCCAGGAGCAATCCTTGATGGGTGTTCACAATCAACGATAATTGTATGAAATGAAATGACATGATAGGCATAAGTTGTGAGGAGACAGATTGACAATCCTAAGGGGCATCCCATGAAAGGAAACGTGATGCAACGACCTTGTCATGGAGGCCAATACAACCTCTAACCATGTAATATTGTATAGAGAAGTACATGTGTGTGGACAGCCTATAATGAGCGCAGCTCAAGGCAAATAAGGCTTATAAGCCATAAGCAAGACATGTTATATAAATTAGATTGATTGCAGAAGTTTATGTTGTATAAGTGAATAGAGTGGTAAACGAACCACTGCATTAAGAGTAGGGGATACCTCTCGATACTGTGAAACCGCTGGAGCGGTAGTTATGTGAACCAAGCTCAAGAAATATGTTAAGGCTACAATATTATTTATTTGAGAGCAGTTAGTTTAGCAGTATGTGTGTATAAAGTAAGCACCGAGCTGAATAACGCCGGTTTGTGACTCGAGTGATTAACGCTCAAGAAGTATTCAATAGTCATCCAAATGAATGACAAAGCATAATACAAGTAATGTAAGTATGTGTGTGGAAGTTAATGTGACAGTAAATACCATGTAAGTTAATGTTATGCAATGAGTAACAGCACGGTTCGCACCAAGCGACCGTTGCATAAGTATTGTTGAATAATAATGTGGCAGATGAGACCAGTTATGAGTTAAACTCAGAGGAGATGCAAGGTAAGTGATGTTAAACAGACTGGGCAATAAGCCAGTGGTAGGTACTATGTGATGAGGAACTTAGTGTAAATTCCATGGCGAGTCGCATAAGAGATTTATTGTCAAGAGTTTACGCCTCTACACTCCGTATGACTGAGTGTTTTGGTATTGCATTTGAACAGTAATGATCGAGTGCGATGGAAGGGGTTTTGGAAATGTTAATTGTGGTGGAAACAGAAAACGGCTTATAACGCCATAGTGATTGATGCATAGGAAATGCAAGGCCGCACCAATGAAAGAGTACTTGTACAGAACCAAATGTGGAGGCATGATTAACAGTAAGTGACTACAGTAGCACTAACTGCCAAATATCGCTATGGAATATACCCCAAATGTTTGAAATAACCAAGAGAGCGCTACACATTAGGTAGCATCTCAATCTCAACCGACACTAAGTCGGAGGGGAACAAGTCAATCATTGTGAAATACATAACAGTATATACAGTCAATTATTATGGAAGTGGATAGAAAGTTTATAACTCACCGAATTCGCTCACGGTAAGAGATACCACGCGTCGGTTGAGAAACCATTGTTACCAAGATAAAGGTGATAAATGGGAAGTGAACAATACAGTAACAATAACGAATGGGGCAAACTGAGCCCTACAGTTATTAGAGTTTTGCAGCAGAAAACTATGATCCATGATTCAAGTGTTGAATGTACATGGTGAACATGAGTGAATGGGCTAATTATTAATGCCGAGAAGCCTCACAGGCCAGAATCGAAACCAACTAAGAGTTAAAGCAAACTCCAATGAGAATTCTTGGTTTAGGAAACTAAACCGCTAATATGGTTAAGATCCTCTAATCAGAATCCATTGTGTAATAGACCGCGTGGAAGTTAAAACACTTCACGACGGCAGAGAACATTTTAAGTGATTGATTACGTGGGCGTAATCCCTTTAAGGGGGGGTAGAGCGCAAAACCACTTAGTGGGTATTACCGTACAAGTGTACGTGATTTATTTGTGCATAGCCAAAAATAATGTATTTGATGATTGGTGTGTGTTACGTACGTAAACATAGCATTCATTCATGGTTTAATTGTGGTAATACGCACAGAAGATGCGGAATACCATTGTGATAAGTGTGTTGATTTATTAACAATTGTGTGTGACAGTACAAGTGTGGGGAGTAGAGAAAACTCCCGGGGAACAAAACCCCGACAGTGTATAAATGTGAAACTGTGTGTTGTATTTTGATTAAAATAATTTGTGTATAATACTATATAGTGATTTCATGAGAAGGTATGAGAACGATATAAAAACCTAATGAGAATAAGATTCCATAGGCAACGGGATTAAAGTGAATGGAGATAACTGATAGACGAGTTCTATCCCTTGGAGATGTATGATCATGATTAGATTGATTAAAAAAGATAGAAAATTGGAAATGAGTGATTTATTGATGCTTGAAAATGAAGTGGGAGGTGGAACTTGATTTGCATGCGATTCAAGGGAAGCCGAACACAAATTGGGGGGGAAGGACAGTTCAACACTGATGCTGATACATCAGGGTTGGATAATTCTTGAAGCTCCCTATGAGTGGTCACAAATAACCACGCTAAGAAAGAAGCAAAGAGCATAAGTTGCACTTGGAGTTGTATGTGTTTCAAAAGGATTTTGAATTGTTATTTATAAAACGTCGATAGATGCTTTACATAATTAAAGTTCTCTTACTTAACCTCACAAGGAAAATTTTAAATTTAAGTGATGTTTTGATCTCCCAAGGCAGGGGACGGAAGGTTGTCCATCGCGATCGGGTTCTCGGGATCACAGTGTATATCAAAGATATTTTGATTGCTATACATGCTATGGACATGTTGTGTGGTATGTGTAATAAAATGTTATTTTTGACTTTGATTTCCTAAAGTGTATGCTATCAAGACCTATGAGTCTAAATGTGTTGTGTTACATAGACCAATGTGTCTAAAGATTGTTATGTTATCGAGACCTATGTGTCTACATGTTGTTATGTTACCCAAGACCAGAGAGTCTAAGGGTTGTTATGTATGTGTAAATGTTGTTAAGATACCCGGACGTTGAGTCCGAGGTTATCATGTGAATATGTTATGTTATGTATGGATGTGAATGTGTTACCCGGACCATTAAGTCCGAGGTTGTGATGTAAAGTATGTTAGTTACGGAAGTTTTATTTTGCAAGTAATTCCCGTATTCTAGTCAAATGATGCATGGGAAATAGGAACTTCGAGGACGAAGTTCTTTTAAGGGGGGTAGATTGAAATACCCAAACCTGATATGTGTTTAAATGTTAAACTATGATTATTTAAAGGCTACAAAGTTCCTTAGAAACATTATTGAACAATTTAAACGGTAGTAAAGCACAAAAAGCAAGACACAGCTTGAGCAAAAACATGCTCTAAACTTGGAGTGAACTTGGTTGGGACCCAAAGGACCTACCAAGACTTGGTAATATTCAATTATGATTTAATAAGGCTAATTAAGTCCTTAGGAAACTTTGGTAGACAGTTAAACCAAACAAAAACAAGAAAATACCTTAAAGTCAATAAGAGCAAAATGTGCTCTAAGCTTGGGATAAATTTGTATAAGACCTAAAGGTCATACCTATACCTTATAAATATGTTAATGACCATAAGAAAATCAAGCTTGAAAACAAGTTAAAACACAAAATGTGCTTTAAGGAGTCTTAAAGCACATTTTTGAAAAATTGTCTTGTAAATGGGTTTTGAGTGGCTAAATTTCCATCATTACTCTTTAATCAACATGTGTACTACTTAGTATCACATTAGGAAGTCTAAATCCAATGGGAAATCAAAACTTTCACAAATATGTGCCTTAATTAGTGAATAGTGCTCAAATAGTGCTAGTTTTGACTTAAGTCAACTTTAATTAGTTAAATGGTCAACAAAGACCATAAATATCCTTATGATGGAAGGGGGCACGTTTTTTAGAGTGTGAGTCATCACACTTGGCTAGCAACTAAAGAAAAGAAAAAGAAAAGTAAGTAAAAGTTACTATTTACCTTTATAAGTCAAAATATCTTAACAAAGCATACCTCTCACCTCCTTTCTTCATTTCCTCTTGTTCCCACCGTGTTCTTCCTCCATTCTCCCAACCAATCTCGTTCTTGCTACAGCACATCTCTTCTCCAACTTCAATTGCTCACCAAATGTTCAATATTGCTCCAAATAAAAAACTAAGCACATATTTGTCTTAGTTGAGTCAAGGCCTTTCATCCTCTCTTTTCAAATCTTCAAGAACTCCATTTCGGTGCCATTAAGATTCACCATTGTTGGAGCTTGAGCTCACCTTTTCATGCCTTGTCATTCTCCTTTGCTTCAAGGTAAGGAAAATCAAAGAAAAACAACATTCCCTCTTGTTTTTGTGTGTAACAGAGAATCACCTTTGATGGTGTCTTCTCTTGTTCTTTCATAGCACCATTTCAATCTTCAAGGGACAAGGAGGAGTCCTCTCTTGTTACATATTCAAGTTCTATTTCAAATTCAAAGGTAAATATCATTTTAGTGTATTAAAACACTTATGTTAAACTAGGGTTTGTATATGAGTTTAAGTGTGAATTCTTAAGCTCATTACCCTTATATGTATATTGATTAGAAAGTTGACAAGTGATCAAACTCCTTGCTGATTTTTGGTTCAAGGAAACAAGAAAGAAGTTTGAGAGGAAAAGAGGTAAACAAACTATCTCAATGTAGTTTAAATGCCTTAGGAAAAATGAGCTTGATTTGCTTAATAAAATACCTAAGGAGCCAATGGTGAATGACCTAGTAAAATGTTCTCAAGGAAACTATTAAGGGGCATATGTGATGTTGAGTGTATTTGCAGGTTAAAGGCAATATATTATGTGGAAATTCAGTGTTTAAGGTTTATGCAATTTAAGGGCCTAAGAGCCATGTTATTTAAGGGCCTAAGTGCCAAGCAATTTAAGTTTATGCACTATATAGTGATGTAGTGTAAATTTGGTGAAGTTTTGTGTGTGAGAAAGTTCTTGGTGGATTTTAGGTGTTCTTGAATGGAATAAGGTAAGAACCTAAGTGTTTGGATGTGAGAATATACAAGAGAAGCTATGACAAAATTTGGAAAATGTGTAAGAAGTTCTAAGTGTTTTAAATAAGTTTGGTGAACTAGGAAGTGTTAAAGGTGAACAAATGTTTTACTAGGGAAGAAAACATGTATTAAGGTGATTTAGAGTGATACAAGGATTTAGGTATTATCTTGGAAGTTGTAGGAATTCAATCTGTGTTTTTGAGAATGTATTAAAGTCTTGGAGAAGTTTGTTTAAGGTTTAGGAATGTTGATGTACAAGGAAGAAATGATGTTTAGGTAAGATGTGAAAAAGGAGATTTAGTTAGTAGAAAAGAAGTTTGAGAGATGATGTTAAGGTGTAGAGGAAACACCTTGGTATAGTGGTCATTATAGGTGAAATACCACCTAGAAATCTTAAGGAGAAAAAATTCCAAGTGCTAGGAATTTTGTAAGGAATTTGTGAATGATAAGATGGTTTGGTGTGTGATTTAAAGAGTTTAGTACATGGCTAAAGGTGTGTTTGATGTGCCAAATGATGTTAGAACACATTAGGAGGCTTGAGGAAACATTTGGAGAAAGTTTGACAATGTATGGGAAGTTTCTGCAGCCGACCTACCCAGGGGACCGACCCCAGTCTGGGTCGGTCGGGCTGAAACTGTGAAGTTGGATGTTCTCTGCAGCCGACCTACCCAGGGGGTGGGTCGGTCGGTGGGTCGGTCGGACCTTAAAAAAAAAAAAAAAATAATTTTAAGAATGTTAAGTGGTATTAGTGGTATGCCATTAAGAGAGTATTGATGGTTAGTAAGATAAATATATATGGACTTAAGAGATTAAGTTAAGTAAGATGATTTAAATGTTAAGGTTATAAAATGATACGTAATGATGGGGATTGACTAGTAATGATGTTATAAGGTTGTTTAAGACATGTTAAATGAGTAATAATGACAATTTAGTGGGGGAAAAGTCGTATTAAAATGTAAAGGTAAAATAAGTTAAAATGTGAAGTTATTTAACTAAGTTAACGGGGATAAGTTATAAGCATTAGACTTTAAACAATCATGTTACCCCGATGTTTATGAAAGTAATTGTAATATTACCAGTTGTTCGAGAATTGCTCAAGGAACATAAGTGGACATGATAAAGTGGACTCCAGTGACAGGTATGGTTTTCTTGCAACCTGTGTCCTACCGGATTACACCGGCTTGTATGCCAATGTGTTTTCTGTATGTTTGCCACGTTGTAAGATAAAACATGTAATGAGTTTACAGCAATTCATATATGTGACGTGTCTAGTTCCAATACCATTTAACCTCGGAAGTGTTAACCTTAGTTAACTGAGTCTAGGATCACATGAGAGTTTGGTATTCGGATTAAACGACCCGAACCATGGGACGTTCTAACCACGGCTATGCGTGTGTTAATTGTGTGATATGTGTATGTGAATGTAGGGATCTCCCTTGTGTGTTTAACCCAGTTGTAATACTGTATGGTGTGTAGATGTGATAGACTCCATAGTGGGGTTCTAACTAATATCTAAAAGTAAGTATGTACTAACAGTGGTGAGGAATCCGGTTTGGCCGGTCACGCGTTGTTTGGGAGTGGGTATCCTTCTTAGCCTTACCCTTCTCTCTGTTATGGTTGTTTCCCTCACGGGTTATGATCTCCCATTAGCTTATTCCAAAGCTTAGCTATTCTGACTTATGATCGGTTTAGGGGGAACATGTGTTTGTGGGTGTGTTCGGGCCACAAAACCCGAACCATCTTAACTTAAGTTACTCGTCCGACTATTAGGACGGTAATGAGTGTTGTATAACGAGCTTACCATGGGGGTGACATCATTCTCTAGGCTCACCAGTGAATTAACTATGTTTGGGTCGGCTCCTAAGAGAACCGCACCCGTTATGTTATGTGTTGTTGATGTAATGCAATTTCTATTGCGATATTGTTATGTGCACGTTGAAACGTGAAAAGTGTTGTTATGTGTTGTTATGTGATGTATGTTATACGTTGTAAATTGTGGAGTATGTGGATCATGGATATGAATCCCAGTTTGTGATAAGAGGCGTTTAAGGATAACCCGATTAATGGGTAGTTGTCGTCTATTAAGGAAGTAGCTCCAGTAGAGGAGAAACACTCTAGGGGTAATGAATACCATGAGTGACTTATCAATGAGGATGTGTAATCTGTTTGTTGAGCCCCTCGAGGCGAAATGTTATGTGTTGTGTGTCTATAGTTACATGCATGATTTAAATATAATCAACCGCATGTTAAGACGACAAATAGTTGTGCGTGGCCCGGTAGCATGCGGGCTGCGGGATTACCATACCAGCAAAGGTGCTGAGCCCCTTGGGGGCCACCCTTTCTCTTCTTTTCCTATTTCAGGTACAAGGAGCTGGAAGCCGTTCGAGAGTAGGACGGTGTAACACCCCTAAAACCGGCCTAAGAGTTAAGGGTGCTACACGCCGCGTATTACTACCTAATAACGCAAGGCTCTAAAACACTCAAACACAATAAAGGCCTAAAACAAAGTTTACATAAACATTGTAAACCAAAGTATTTAAATACAGCGAAAGCAAATACCAAAATCCCAAGTACGTAACTGAGTCAGAAAAAGAAGTCAAAAAGTGTAAGGCCCGGAGGCTACAACATCTCAAAATATCAATCTGAACGAACAACAAAAGCTAAACACTATAGCTCCAGAACTCAAGATGATCCTCGCTGATCAATCTGCAAAAATGTTAGAAGTAGGGGAATGAGCACACAACTATGCCCAGTAAGCAGCGACCGTCATCAGTAAGGTCGCTCAAAACAATTGAAAACAGAAGGAGGAAAAGATAGATATAATAACCACAATTATCCAGATTCAGAAGCTTTCAGAACAGAACAGAGTGGCACTCAAGGGTTCCCAATTCAGAAACAGTCAGAACACTTAAACAGAAAGGGGACAAGACACAATGCACACACACTCAGAAGGGTCGAAGACCCATAGACCATACCAGGTCTCTCGGCAACGCAGAAATGACTCGAAAGAGCCAAAGGGTTCGTCAACCCCACAGAACAGAAAGGGAATGACCCACACTCAGAACGACGTCTACATGGTATACCACGGAATAGCTCGACCCAGCCATTCACGGCCCAGAAACAATGTGCAATGTCCCAAAACAGAAGGATTGCTTAAACAGAAGCAAGATTGCATTTAAATATGCCAAAACACTCATAAATCAGTAGCACAGATCATAAGGAATCCAACGCCGCAGACGGCACTCAAATCGGAGTTCAAACGAAGAAGTTATGTTGAAAACAGAGGGATGCCCGAACTTGTGTCCTAACGTCGAAGTTCGGACACAAGTCGAGACTCAGAAACCAGAGATTGCCAAATGTCCGAACTTGTGTCCGGACATCAATGTTCGGACACAAGTCGAGTTGAAATCAGATAGAGGAATTCAGAATGTCTGAACATCCAAGTTCGGACAAGTTACGGAAAATAAATACGCGGGATGTCCGACCTTGTGTCCGGACGTCAACGTTCGGACACAGGTCGAACTAAAATCAGAGAAGAACCCAAGGGTGTGTCCGAACATCAACATTCGGACCGATGTTCGGACATGCCCCGAACTTTGAAATTCAGAAGAGCAAAACGCACTGTCCGAACTTCAAAGCTCGGACAGAAGTTCGGACAGTGCGAAAAATGCAATTTCCAGAAGACGAACAGAGCAGAAAAACAACACAATTCGATGCCTCGAATTGCCAATTAAGCACACACACCAAATCAGACATTAAAACAGGAAACCATGGGGGTTTAGCCATTCAAAACACAATCAAACAACAACGCAATCAGACACGCACTTCAAATCAGATTAAAGCCTTTCAACACCCCATGGCTGAACTTCCAAACTGAATCGAGTAACCACCTACCTCAACAATCAGTAACAATCCGACGATCTGAGCAGTTCACAGCAACACGAACGAATCCACCAACCAGACACCGATCGCCCAGCAACTGATTCCCACAATGTCAAATCTATAATCAGAAAACGAAGAAGAAAACCCCCAAACTCAAAACCTCGAAAACTGCAATACAAACTGGATTCGGGAGTCCAGAAATCCCACAGTCCAAACAGTCTACAGCCCGTGCAACTCGCAGATCAAAGACAATCCAGCAACCTCTGAATTCATCAAACCGAAGTCTCAAAATCAGAAAACAGAAGAGGGGAAGATACTACGCTGGAATACACAATCTGTAACTCCAAACCTGAATTCGCGACGAGGGAATACTCAGCAGCCACGCAGCGACGAGCGACACAAACCGACGCAGCAACAGAAGGACACACAATTCTCAGCAAAGGAACTTGGAGAAGGGAAGAAGAGGCAAAACTGTCGCTCTGAAAGCACAACGAAGAGACGCTCCCACGATTCAAATTGAGGAGAAAATAATGACTGATAAATGGGAAGGAATAAATAAATAATTCCTTTATTTATTCACTTAATGGACAATTACCTTAATTGTTTTTAATAGATGGACTTCCTTGCCCTCTTCTATTAAAACAATACCGCCGACGTCCCAACTGACAATAAATGTAATCCATCTAAGATCATTACATAAACCGGACATAATATAAGGTTGCAATTATACGGGTTATAACATCACCTCCCCCTTAAAAGAATCTCGTCCTCGAGATTAACTCACCTTACTGCTCGAACAGGGAGGGATACTTGGCACGCAGCTCATCTTCGAGTTCCCAAGTCGCTTCACTCTCTAACTGATCTGACCACTGGACCTTCACCATAGGCAGGGTCTTACTACGAAGCCGACGGACATCCCTGGCTAAAATGCGAGTAGGCACCGCCTCGAAACTGCAGTCCTCTCTCAACTGAAGCTGGCTGTAGTCGATCACGTGAGACGGATCATGCAGTACTTCCTCAACATGGAGACATGAAACACCGTGAACAGCAGACAAAGCAGGTGGCAACGCTAACCGGTAGGCCACAGGACCAATCCTCTCCAGAATCTCAAACGGTCCAACGAACCTTGGGCTAAGCTTCCCACGCTTCCCAAAACGGACTACTCCCCTGACTGGAGAAACTCTCAAGAAAACATGGTCTCCAACCTCGAACTCGAGCGGCCTACGCCTCTGGTCTGCATAACATTTCTGCCTACTCTGAGCAACAAGCAGACGCTCACGAATCACCCTGATCTTCTCTGCTCCCTGCACCAGCTCGGGTCCAACCAAGACCCTCTCCTTCAGGTCATCCCAACAGATGGGGACCTGCACCTCCTACCGTACAACGCTTCAAACGGAGCCATACCAATGCTCGCCTGAAAGCTGTTGTTGTAGGCGAACTCAATCAGTCACATGCTGCTCCCAGCTACCTCCAAAGTCCAGGACACATGCGCGAAGCATGTCCTCCAAAACCTGATTAGTCCTCTCTGTCTGGCCATCCGACTGAGGATGGTAAGCTGAACTGAACGCTAAATTCGTACCCAAGCCTTATGTAAACTACGCCAAAATCTCGAAACAAAACGTGGGTCACGATCAGACACAATAGTAGTAGGCACACCGTGAAGCCTCACTATCTCATCAGATACAAACGAGCTAAACGCTCCAAACTGAAGGTCTTCTTCACCGGCAGAAAATGAGCAGACTTCGTCAGACGATCTACTATCACCCATACGGCATCACAACCCGAAGGAGTCCTGGGCAAACCCATGACGAAATCCATCCCCACACTCTCCCACTTCCACTCAGGAATGGGAAGGGGCTGAAGCAAACCCGCTGGCCTCTGGTGCTCAGCCTTAATCTGCTGACAGGTCTGGCACTTCGAAACAAACTCGGAGATGTCACGCTTCATCCCAGACCACCAGAATGACTCTCTGAGATCTCGATACATCTTCACCCCTCCTGGGTGAACTGAATATGGCGCTCCATGAGCCTCCTGAAGGATCTCTCTACGCAGCACTGCATCGTCTGGCACACATACCCGGCCTCTGAAACGCAGACACCCATCGCTGGAGACACTGAAATCTGAACTCTGCTCGAAGACAGCCCCTCTCTAATCAGACACAAAGCTGAGTCTGACTCCTGACCAACCCGGATCCTGTCGGCCAAAGAAGACTGAACCTGAAGCGCTGCTATCATAATGGCACTGGCTGGTCTGACTACCCAAACGCCCATACGCTGAAGCTCTAAGGCGGACCTCTGGACTCCAGTCAAAGCACAAGCTACACCCGGAGCACCTCTCCGGCTCAAAGCATCTGCAACAACATTCGCCCTACCCGGGTGGTAGAGGATCTCTAAATCGTAGTCATGAAGTAGCTCCAACCACCTCCTCTGTCTCAAGTTCAGCTCCTTCTGAGTGAACAAATACTTGAGACTCTTGTGGTCCGTGTAAACCTTACACGACGCTCCATACAGATAATGCCTCCAAATCTTAAGCGCGAACACTACAGCTGCCAACTCCAGATCGTGGGTAGGGTAGTTCTTCTCATAAGGCTTAAGCTGCCGGGAGCCATAA
Organism: Limonium bicolor; assembly: GCA_023374045.1. Taxonomy (NCBI): domain Eukaryota; kingdom Viridiplantae; phylum Streptophyta; class Magnoliopsida; order Caryophyllales; family Plumbaginaceae; genus Limonium; species Limonium bicolor. The sequence goes on along the minus strand of CM041781.1, from coordinate 4,124,210 downwards.
GCCACCACCTTACCCTGCTGCATCAGAACACATCCCAGTCTCTTATGGGACGCATCACAGAAGACCTCGAATCCCTCGGTCCCAGAAGGCAAAGTCAGAATCGGTGCGGTCGTCAGCCTCTTCTTAATCTCCTGGAAGCTCTGCTCGCAAGCCTCGCTCCACTCGTACTTAATCTCCTTCCTCAACAGACGGGTCAGCGGGGATACAATCTTAGAAAAACCCTCTACAAACTTCCTGTAATACCCAGCTAACCCAAGGAAACTACGAATCTCAGCAACATTCGTGGGCCTCGCCCACTCCATCACAGCTCTAATCTTCTCAGGATCCACTGAGATACCGTCCTTCGAGACCACATGTCCCAAGAACACCACACGATCAAGCCAGAAGTCACACTTCTTCAACTTAGCATACAGCTCGCGATCCTTCAGCGTCTGCAAAACAATCCTCAGATGCTCCTCATGCTCCTCTGCGCTCTTGGAGTACACCAAGATATCATCTATGAAGACCACTACAAACTGATCCAAATAGGGTTTGAAAACCCGGTTCATCATAACCATGAATACTGATGGAGCATTAGTCAAACCAAACGGCATGACTAGGAACTCGTAATGACCATAACGAGTCCTAAAAGCGGACTTAGGCACATCTTCGGCCTTAATCCTCAACTGATGGTAGCCCGAACGAAGATCTATCTTCGAGAACACTGTGGCGCCCGCCAACTGGTCCAACAGGTCATCTATGCGCGGAAGGGGATAGCGGTTCTTGATGGTCACCTTGTTCAGCTCTCTATAATCGATGCACAATCTGAAGGTCCCATCCTTCTTCTTCACAAATAGCACTGGCGCTCCCCAAGGCGAAACGCTAGGGCGGATGAAGCCCTTATCTAGCAACTCCTGAAGCTGAACCTTCAGCTCCTTCAACTCCGCCGGACTCATACGGTAAGGGGCCCTAGAGATGGGCTGAGTCTCTAGCGCTAAATCAATCGTGAACTCCACCTCACGCACTGGTGGAAGTCCGGGCACGTCATCCTGGAAGACCTCAGGAAACTCTCTGACAATCGGGATGCTCTCCAAGCTAGATCCCTCACGCACCTCTGGCAGATAGCACAAGAATCCCTGGCAGCCCTTCCTCAAGAAGCTGGCTGCCTGCATCGCTGACACAATCACAGGCGCACATGGAACTGCATTCCCAGAGAAAGCAAAGCGAGTCCCATCTGGCAGATCAAATACTACTCTCCTCGCTGCACAATCTATATGGGCATGGTGCTCTGCTAGCCAATCCATGCCCAAAATCACATCAAAACAGGTCATCCGCATCGGGATGAGATCAGCAAGGAAGGTCGTGTCCCTAACTACTATGGGACAAGCCTTACACACAGAATTCAGCACACAAGGGGCAACCCCACCTAACGGACTACTCACACATAGGTCTACCTCACTAGACACAACAGTCAATCCAAGATCACCCAACAAATCATAGCAGACAAAGGAATGCGTAGCTCCAGAGTCAAACAGACAAAATACATCTCGAGAATGGATCTGGAGGATACCTGAGATGACGCGATCACCAGCACGATCACGCTCCCCCGCCATAGCATAAACCCGGGCCTGAGTCTGAGGCTTCTTCTGATCAGACCTCGCCCCTGAATCTGAGCCGGTGCCTCTATCTCCTGAGCCTCTACTGGATGCCTGAGGGCACTGAGCGATCCGGTGCTCCATCGACCCGCACTTAAAGCAGGCACCAGCCTTCTTGTAGCACTCCCTACCAGGATGGGAGTGGCCACAAGACCCACACTTCGCCCCAGCTGACGAAGATGAAGAAGCTCCCCGACGGTCTCCATAGGTCTGCTTCTTCTGAGGAGGAGCAGCCTCCTTCTTCTGAGGCTCCTCAGCAGGCCTCTTCCCTTTATGGTCCTTGCCCGCCTGTCTGCCCTTAATGTCAGCCTCTACCAGCAGGGCGACATCCGCCACATCCCTAAAAGTCCGGTGACGGAGGGGTGTCACAGCGGACCTAATGTCGGGTCTCAATCCGCTCTCAAACTTACGAGCCTTCCTGTGCTCATCTGGCTCCGGAGCATACTTCGACAGAGTCACGAACTTCCTCACGTACTCCTTTACGGTCATATCTCTCCCCTGACGCAGCCGGTTGTACTCATTGATTTTCTGGTCCTTGTAGACATCCGGATAGAACTGCTTGTTGAACTCCAAGCACAACTGATCCCAGGTCCAAGGCTGGGGATGTCTACCCATCACCATGCGCCACCACTCCTTCGCCTCCCCCTTGAAGAGGAACGTGGCGAAGTCCACCTTCTGGTCATCCTCCGACCCCATCACTCTCAGCAGGTCCTCGACCTCAGTAATCCAATGGCTCGCCTCTTGAGGGTCGCCACAGCCGTCGAAGGAAGGTGGCTTTAGCTTCATGAACTCCTGGAGTGCTCGGACTCGGCCTCCCACAGCATTTGCCCCTGCTGGGCCTGCACCACCAGCTCCTCCACCAGCTCCCCCAACAGCTGCAGCCATCGTCTGCATCAACTGCGTCACAAACTGCTGCACTGCCTCTGCAGCCTCTCCCTGAGGGGTCACTGGTGTCCTACGAGGAGGCGTTCTGAGATACACAAATCCAAAACTTGTCAGAACTGACTCAGACTACAAACAACTGTCACAACTGAACCTCGCACAAGCAAACACACCCACAGACACCAAAGAAAGCCAAACCTAGCTCTGATACCACTAAATGTAACACCCCTAAAACCGGCCTAAGAGTTAAGGATGCTACACGCCGCGTATTACTACCTAATAACGCAAGGCTCTAAAACACTCAAACGCAATAAAGGCCCAAAACAAAGTTTACATAAACATTGTAAACCAAAGTATTTAAATACAGCGAAAGCAAATACCAAAATCCCAAGTACGTAACTGAGTCAGAAACAGAAGTCAAAAAGTGTAAGGCCCGGAGGCTACAGCATCTCAAAATATCAATCTGAACGAACAACAAAAGCTAAACACTATAGCTCCAGAACTCAAGATGATCCTCGCTGATCAATCTGCAAAAATGTTAGAAGTAGGGGAATGAGCACACAACTATGCCCAGTAAGCAGCGACCGTCATCAGTAAGGTCGCTCAAAACAATTGAAAACAGAAGGAGGAAAAGATAGATATAATAACCACAATTCTCCAGATTCAGAAGCTTTCAGAACAGAACAGAGTGGGACTCAAGGGTTCCCAATTCAGAAACAGTCAGAACACTTAAACAGAAAGGGGACAAGACACAATGCACACACTCAGAAGGGTCGAAGACCCATAGACCATACCAGGTCTCTCGGCAACGCAGAAATGACTCGAAAGAGCCAAAGGGTTCATCAACCCCACAGAACAGAAAGGGAATGACCCACACTCAGAACGACGTCTACATGGTATACCACGGAATAGCTCGACCCAGCCATTCACGGCTCAGAAACAATGTGCAATGTCCCAAAACTGAAGGATTGCTTAAACAGAAGCAAGATTGCATTTAAATATGCCAAAACACTCATAAATCAGTAGCACAGATCATAAGGAATCCAACGCCGCAGACGGCACTCAAATCGGAGTTCAAACGAAGAAGTTATGTTGAAAACAGAGGGATGTCCGAACTTGTGTCCTAACGTCGAAGTTCGGACACAAGTCGAGACTCAGAAACCAGAGATTGCCAAATGTCCGAACTTGTGTCCGGACATCAATGTTCGGACATAAGTCGAGTTGAAATCAGATAGAGGAATTCAGAATGTCCGAACATCCAAGTTCGGACAAGTTACGGAAAATAAATACGCGGGATGTCCGACCTTGTGTCCGGACGTCAACGTTCGGACACAGGTCGAACTAAAATCAGAGAAGAACCCAAGGGTGTGTCCGAACATCAACATTCGGACCGATGTTCGGACATGCCCCGAACTTTGAAATTCAGAAGAGCAAAACGCACTGTCCGAACTTCAAAGCTCGGACAGAAGTTCGGACAGTGCGAAAAATGCAATTTCCAGAAGACGAACAGAGCAGAAAAACAACACAATTCGATGCCTCGAATTGCCAATTAAGCACACATACCAAATCAGACATTAAAACAGGAAACCATGGGGGTTTAGCCATTCAAAACACAATCAAACAACAACGCAATCAGACACGCACTTCAAATCAGATTAAAGCCTTTCAACACCCCATGGCTGAACTTCCAAACTGAATCGAGTAACCACCTACCTCAACAATCAGTAACAATCTGACGATCTGAGCAGTTCACAGCAACACGAACGAATCCACCAACCAGACACCGATCGCCCAGCAACTGATTCCCACAATGTCAAATCTATAATCAGAAAACGAAGAAGAAAACTCCCAAACTCAAAACCTCGAAAACTGTAATACAAACCTGAATTCGGGAGTCCAGAAATCCCACAGTCCAAACAGTCTACAGCCCGTGCAACTCGCAGATCAAAGACAATCCAGCAACCTCTGAATTCATCAAACCGAAGTCTCAAAATCAGAAAACAGAAGAGGGGAAGATACTACGCTGGAATACACAATCTGTAACTCCAAACCTGAATTCGCGACAAGGGAATACTCAGCAGCCACGCAGCGACGAGCGACACAAACCGACGCAGCAACAGAAGGACACACAATTCTTAGCAAAGGAACTTTGAGAAGGGAAGAAGAGGCAAAACTGTCGCTCTGAAAGCACAACGAAGAGACGCTCCCACGATTCAAATTGAGGAGAAAATAATGACTGATAAATGGGAAGGAATAAATAAATAATTCCTTTATTTATTCAATTAATGGACAATTACCTTAATTGTTTTTAATAGATGGACTTCCTTGCCCTCTTCTATTAAAACAATACCGCCGACGTCCCAACTGACAATAAATGTAATCCATCTAAGATCATTACATAAACCGGACATAATATAAGGTTGCAATTATACGGGTTATAACAGACGGGGTAGTCGTTTGTACATGGGTATTCATTTAAGTTGTATTTGTACAGTAAGTGTAGTAAGACCGAAATTGTTATCGGCATCAGTTTGTAATACTCGGTACAGTTGGAAGGCTTATGTAGGTTGGTTGTTGTTAATGAAAAGGTATAGTAATGTACAAGTTGCTCGGGAATCTAGTCCATCAGACCGGTACAATGTGTATGTAATAGCCTTGTTAGCCACGTGGGTGGTTAACGGCGTGTAACACCAATGAGTTAAGTAATGTGATGAAGGAAGTTTTCCGCTGCAGTTTATTGATAAGGGTCTTAATGTTGGATGGGGTGTTACAAAACGATTTATCGCCTTTCATTATATGTCTTGCTGTATGTTGTGTGAGCTAACCCTTCTTGATTGATTGTGTGGCTTCATTTAGTGCGTAGATCGACTCATAGATGAGTCTTGTTGTGTAGTGACTCGTAGCAAGAGTCATGTCGTGAATTAATGGAACCGTAGCAACGCACTAAACTAACGAATCAATAAACGATAACGCAAACCAATGAACTCACTAGAATGTGAGAGAGTGTACGGGAGTAATAACCTTCCGATAACGGTAGGAGAACCGAAATGAATAATCCACAAATAAAAAGTAGTGGAAGTATATAAGTAACCTCTATTAGAGGAATTAATCTTGGTGCAAGACATGAACCATAGGAGTATTAAAGAATGATGAGGGATCTCCAAACCCCTTAGCAACTAGTCGACCCATAATGAGAGGATTCGACTGATGTAAGTATGTCCCGAACATGAGAGTATTCGATACGTTGGGGAAACCCTTAAATATGAGGATACAAGTCGGTGGTAATTCCCTAAGCTAGTGGAGGTTATCGAGAGAGACACTCCTAGGCTAATCCATGAGATTGTAATGTACTCTGAGAGAAGGGTGTTGGGAATTTGAGTAGTCCGGTAAAAGCGGGCATTTGAGTATTTGAGGAGCTAAGCGTATAGCCCTCGTATTATAGGTCCGGTGGCGAGTCTTGTGTATGACTCCGCCCAGAGGCCAAAGTAATTAGTATTGAGTATTGCGTATGTGTGAGTAAAGTAATGAGTACTGAGTAAGAAGTGAGTATGAGTATGTAATGAGTACCGAGTATCGAGGATGTATGAGTAAGCATTGAGTATTGAGTACGTAAGAGTAAGTATGGAGAATTGAGTAGTGAGTATGCACAAGTATAGTAACGAGTACAGAGTAAGGATCGTGTACGAGTAAGGTATTGAACATGGAGTGATGAGTATGCAAGAGTAAGGAGTAAGTATGCGTAGAGTAGCGAATATCGAACACAGTACGAAGAGTAATGAATGAATAACAAATACGAATGGTTGACTATAGAATTGTCTTCCTTAGTAAGTACTGAACTTGTATATTTATGTAGGTATTTTTGATTGTATTGTGGTAGTACGAGTATGTATGTATGCATGTAAAATGAACTCCATGTATATCCGACCCAAAGTAGTCGGCGTACCGCGGTTAGCACGCGGTATTTGCGAAATTCAAATTCAGCGTAAGCTGACCCCTAGGGGGAACGTTTTAGTGTGCAGGTACTCGAAGCTGACCACCGTTCGAGAGAGTAGGACGGGGACTGCTATGTAAGCATGGGTAGCCGTATTTTAGGGATTGTATTTGTAATGTATGGGGAAATTGGAAGTTCCAAACTGTATCGGTAATTTAAGGATTGTAGTAGACTCGGTATAGTATTGTATTGGAGTTGTAATCAAATTATGGCTGAGTATGCAATGGGAAGTATTGTATTGTGTAGAGTACTCGGTATGTTCATATTCATCAGACCGATAGTATGTAGGATTGTAACTCACCTTGTTCGTCACGTGGGTGACTAACGGCATTGTACACCCGCCGTTGAGTAAGTAATATCCGCTGCGAAGGTAAGTATTGTACGGTAATGACGGTATTAACGGTAGGGGTGTTACAAAGCCACACTCTTATCATTACTTTGGTATACCAAAAATCACTCCTTTAAACTCTAAATTCCCATGAACAATGTCTAAGTCATTATAACAGTTTTGTACACTTAAATTCACTTTCTTTCACCAATATGACCTTTAATGGTTCCTAGTATTCCCTAGGTTGTTCCCACTTAGAAATGCACTTAAACCATTGGATTTCTATACAACTTTTTACATGGTCTCCCCATAATTCTAACATTTCCAAACTCATCTTGTCACCATTTTTCATTCCTAATCTAGCCACACCCTTATAGGGTCTTACCAGCACATAATAAGTCCTCAAAGTCCATCAACAACAACATAACTCCAAAATCTTCATAAACCACAATACAAACACAACTCAAAACACTTGGCTCCAAGGCCCTTTAATTCACAATTAATTTCATAAATCTCTCTAAAATCAACTAAACACAATTCCAACATGGATTACAATCCACAATTTGGGTTCATAAATTTGTTTACCCATCCCAAACTCTAAAACAATTAAAAACAAGGTTTAAGGTAGGTTTCTTACCTTAATTCACAAGTCTCTCCTTAATTATCCTCTTGCTCCTCCTCTTCCCAATTTCGGTCAAATAGGTGATGGAGTTACCAAACTCTATCCCAACATCCAAATCACACAATTAAAATTCTAACCCTTAAGATAACATAATTTCAATGCAAGGTTTAGAACACCATAGTTAGGGTTTACCTTTTGGAGCTTTTTAAGAGGGGTTCTCACCCTTGAATCAAGAAGGGGATTATTCCACCATTGGAGGGTTGAAATGAAGCTCCAAAACAAGACGAAAACAAGACATGAGGATGGGCAAAATCGGCCAACACAAGAGGAGGAGGAAAAATGAGTTTTTCATGAATATTTTTACCTTAGGAGAGAGAGAGGCGACTCCAAGCTACCCATTGGTGCCATTTCTCTTCAAATGGGGAAAACCCATGGAGATGAACTTCATTATTTTTGGATTTTGAAAAGAGGGAAGTGTAGAGCTTGGTGAGAGGAACACAAATATGTGTTTTGTTTTTTATTTGGAGCATTTTTGTGGCTTGGGCAAGAGGATGAAGAGGAGCTGCCATGGAAGCTTGTAGAGAGCTTCAAAAATCACCAGGAAAGGAAGGGAGAAGGAAGCTCATGGTGGGGAAGAAATAAAGAAGAGAGAGAAGAGGGAAATGAGAGGAAATAGAAAAAGAAGGGCATTTTATTATTATTTTTTTGCTTTTTGACTTTTCTTTCTTCTTTCCTAGCTAGGTGAGAGTGTGAGTGAGAGGCTGACTCACTAATTAAAACCGGCCCCCACTTATTATACACGCTGGAGCGTTTTTCGTCTTTTTCAGAAAATGCTCGTTTATTTACCCGGTTTTAGCACTATTCACTAACCGGGCCCATTTTCCAGAATTTTCTCGTTTCTTTAATTTTAATGGTTATTAAGCTCCCATTAATGTTTATTTATAATTATTTAATGAACTATAATTTTTACGGGTTCATTTGACCGCTTAGTCATGTTTTCGGGTTTTCTCGAAAAACGTGCGTTAAAGCTTTATCAGCGTTTTAATTCGTTTTATGGATCCGTTTTCTTCGGGAATTGTTCCCATATATTATTTAGGCCTTATTAAGCCTTTAAAATCCATCCAATACCCCTTTTCAAGGTTGTATTCCTCCTATGGTAATTTAATACGCGTTTTCACGTTTTGTGACTTTTACGCATTTTCTTTTCCTTTTGATTTTTTTTCTTCACCAATGATCTTAAGGACTTAATTAGCCTTAGAAAATCATAATTACGCAATTAATTAACAGATTAAGGTTTGGGGTATTTCAACTTGCATCAGTTTTTGCTTTTTCATTGGTACAGATTTTACAACAGCTTTTACCATCAATTACTCCCTCTACCAAGGCCACTCCTAGCATTCTAAATACATTATCTTACCACTCTAGTTCCTTGCATTACTTAGCTCTCTTCCAAATCTGTTACAAAGTGGTTAACTATACACTTTAAGCTCTCCAAATACACCTAGTTAGTTCCTAGGTTGTTCCCTCTTCTTATACCACTAAGTCCTCTAATTTCCATACAAATTTGGGCAGAGTTTCCCCTATATTTTTAACATTTCCCACACATTGTTTCAGCTCACTCATTGCCACTTAGCACACCTATTTTCCAAAGACATCAATATACACATTTCCATATTTTACCTCAACATTCCACACACTACAATACACTATACTTTCCTGCACATACACCTTCATTACCCAATGTTTTCCCTAGCTTTTAAATATCCTTCACAAGTTTCAAAACAACTACATTACCTTCCTCATTATACTACAACATACCTACTACTCTTTTCCATATACATTACACATTTCTAATACTCAAAATCTGTTACACTACACTACATAAACCAACTCAAGGTAAGAGCATTTACCTTGTTGTTTCTAGTTTTTCTTTCTTCCTTTCCCTTCTCTTCCTTTCTTCTTTCTTTTCCTTTCTTTACCTCTTGTTCCCAGTTTCAAATGTAGTTCACAGTCCAATGCTACAACCCATACCAATACACAACAACTACTTAGAAAATCATCCTTAAACTAGCCTAGGGTTTATACATATTTAAGGTTTAAAAGAGTATTACCTTCAACCACTAAGTGGAGTACATGGCTAGGAAGAGAGCAGATTCCAGCACCAATGGAGAGGCCAAAAACAGCTGGAAAAACAAGGCACCAACAAGGGCTTACTTGAAATTTTTGTTTTGCAAGTAAGGGCTGGAAAAAGATGGAGTTTCAAGATTAGTTTACCTCCAAACACCAAGGAGAAGGAGGAGCTTCCAATGGTAGGATCAAACCTTCAAATGGAGAATACCCATGGAGATGAAAATGGAGCTTTTGGATTTTTGAAAGGAGGAAGATGTTCCCCTTGGCAAGAGGAATTCATTGGTGTAACTTTCTTTGCATTTGGAGTTGAGTTTGACCAAGAAAAATGGAGAGCAAGAGGTGATTTGAGTGAGCTCTTCAAAATCGCCATTGATGGCTATGGGGAGGAAGAATAGAAATGAGAGAGAGGGTGCTTTACGTGAGAGAGGGGGAGTGGGTAGGAGAGAGAGTGTTTTCGTTTTACTTTTTACTTTATTACTTTGTCTTGTAGCATATTAGGAAAATAAAAGAGAGTGTAAGTGTAACACCCCTACTCTAATCGGCTCATAATCATCTTACTTAACATTGTAATCACAGCGGTAATCTCAACAATTGAACTACTGGTGTCACCGTTCTCACTCGCCCATACGAGTAATAACGTGCTTACTGATATATATATATATATATATATATATATATATATATATATATATATTATATATATATATATATATATATAATATATATATATATATATATATAAATACGAAACAATTTCCCACAGTGACAACAAGAGATAGATCTAACCTTCCCAAACCAATATAAAATACATTCACAGTGAGCATTCTAAGTATCCCAATCCTATACACGTTTCTAAGTTCGTATCAAAATGCAACAGTGCATATTTAAACAACTGTAACTAAAATACCCAGCGCGTCCCTCTCTTGTCGACACCGGAAGCTGCATACCTGCAAAAATGTTTGTTTGTGGTATGGAATCAGCCCCTGCTGAGTATGTTACTACCTGACTATCATGCCCCCTCGGCCTCAGTTAATTGGTCGAGAGCATGTAATTCATTTTCATGCAAGTAGTTTAATATAAAAACTGTAAAGCAACAACATATATTGCAATAAACTCAAATAGCAAACAAGCCCCCGGCTTCACACATCGCATCGTAGTAAACCACTGAAAGCGTTAAAACGCTTATATGAGTACAGAGACTCCATTCCAACAAGCACTTGATAGTTCATAATTGAGTACGGCGACTCACTCGACCAAACAATCCATACACGAGCACAACGACTCGACTCAACAGTTCACAATATAGACAAAAGTACAATTTCTCAATCAGAACAATTCACAACACACAATATGAGCACAATGACTCGTTTCAACAAATCCACCAACATACAACACATAACCACAAAGCATAACCACTGAGCAACAAGGCGAAACAAAGAGAGTTATAAACAAGTATAATTTCCCGTCTTTGGCATACAAGCCCAAATAATGTTCGCCTAATGTACGTGCTAATATAGTCGTTCGTAATCGATCACTCATGCCTAATGACAACATCTCGTTAGAACGATGCGTCTCTAAGTTACCCATCTCCTATGGCGGGTCACCCACGGTAATAGCTACTCCAGCGGTAGAGTCTCCGACCGACGAACCATCTGTAGTCCGTTGGAAATTTACCTTGATACTTACGGATACTCACACGGCATTCTAGTATCGTTAATTGATCTCAAATCACAGCAAGAGCCACATCCTCTTGACTAACTAATCTATACCATCGCATCGTCTTACCATTTTTTTTTCCTAACACAGCAGACTAAGGTCGTTAGTCCAATCCTGAGTATATCGGCTTGGGATCCAGTGTTAGATACAAGAGCGGCGTTAGAAAGGCCAATGCTCCGTATTAAAGTCTCGGATAATATATATATATAAATATCTTATTATCCTAATGCTACAATGTTTTACTTACGTTCCTTATATCATATATAAGATAGCATCATTGCCGCTAGTTCGTTTTATAATATGTTCATATATACGAACGGTACTGTAATCGTTCGACAGTAATAATAATAAAGCAGCATTAATACACAACTCAAGCATATTAATTCGCACAAGCAGACATTCAATCTTAGCACAGATTTTCACACAATGTCTGAACTGAGGAAATCCTTAGAGACAATCAAGCCACATAAATAACATACCGTGCACCGGGATTATAAGACCGTGGAGTATGAACCAGCTAAAATCTCTGGCGATCCTCGAGATGCCTCTAACAATCTATTAATATGCATCACACTATGCATCAGCATCTCATACCGACAATACACTACGGCACCCGTGCCGTTACTAATCCCTCCCGGTTTATTCCCCGTCATTATCTAACGACATTTGTCGGGTTTTCGGTTTAACTCAGGATTTGGAAAAAAACGTTATATTACATGCGTAGTCTCGTCTCGTATATTAATATACTCAAAGTTGAACTTTGTTATCGCATGTAATTCAATATACTCTTGTATATTATATAGTTTGTTTCTATATTGCATGTATAATTCTTAATCATATATTATACATTTCACCTTAGTATTTATTTCCCTAAGGTTAGTTTTTCCAAGTTTAATGTAGTATAATTCATATGTAAAAATACCTTGGATTATATAAATCCTTATTATTCCATGTACTCTTAACATTAGAATTTCCATATCTATTGTTTGTAATTCTTTTCTCTTTATCTTATATCATTTTAATTATGATAATATATGTTTATTTGAACCATATGGTATTTTCACTCCATAACATATATTTATTTATATATATGTATTATGGGACCATTTATTATATGGTAAACCTTTATAATATATTCATTCTCTTTTAATGAATATTCCTTATATAATAATTGTTATAACCTTTATAACATTGAAAACCATATTATAAATTTTTATTCCAAAATCCCATTTATTTCCGAACAGCACCCTTGTACTCTATTATTTACAAAATCCACCACATAATTTATATAATGTTATATTATAGTTATATAACATATATTATGACATTTATGTCATTAAAACAATTATAACCTATAGTTATAAATTGTTATAAAATACCAAACAGCCCATAGCATTCTCGGTTTATTATAATTCCACCATATTTCCATAAACAAATCAACTCCAAATTATATTCCATTGTCACACTTATAATATATACCTATTATAATCCTTAAACCTTAATATAATTATAACCTATGGTTATAAGTGTTATAATTGCCGAACAGACCCTAGGCCCGTTTCAAATTAATTTCCAACCGTCCAACTTTCCATATTCACTAAATAACCCCATTTTATAACATATAGCTTCTAATGTCATTAAAACTATATATTATACATATATCTTAATAAAACCTTATATATAACTCCAAAAATTACCAAACTATACCAAAAGGTAATAAATATCATTCCTAACCTTATACTTTCCATATTTACGGTTTCCACCACAAATGTGACCCATATGTAACAATGATATAAAATATCATATATTATACTTATATAATCCAAATAACTCCAAGTTTAACCAAATAAATTCCTAAAAATTCCTAATGACCCATAGGTGTATAAATTACCATTTTATACCCCAAACTTTCAGTAATATCATATATACCCATATGTTATGTAATTTTGTTATTTTAATACATAACTTAGTATAATTTGATATTTAAATTAATAAATCATCAAATCTGGTCAAAGCCTTTTGCTTGGTCAATGTTTGACTTCCAAACATCATTTTGACCCCACTTCCTCGGTAATTACATAGATTACCCCAAACTTTCCAACATTTGCAATTTCACCCCAAAACTATATAAAATCTTATAATTTTTATTTAAATACATTTTAAATCCCAATTTTTGGCTATATTCACCTAAAACCCTCTAATGTTTAATTATTTACGGCTTGACCCCTTACTTAATAGTAAGTGCATAAAATAAATTATTTAAGCTTTTAAACTTAAATAAAATGGCCTAATGACATGGCCTTATTACAACTTTGCTTTATAACATAAAATTACACATAAATAGCTCAAAATATAATACAAGCTCTCGGCCTTACTATAGTTTATTTATTTTTCCACATAATGTCATAATTTGACCATTATGTTAATTAAATCACTTAAATGACTAGCTTAATTTATCTTAGTCATTTTTTTCCATACATAGGTTAAAATCACCCATATAAATACCTTTACTCTCGGCACATAATTTATATATGCTAAGAAATCATAAAATCATAAGTTTAAGGAGTTTATACCTTGATTTATGTACTTAATGCCCTTATACCCATTCGGCAGCTTGGAGGAAAAATCACCACAGCACTCACACATGTTTAATACACCAAAATAAGATATGGATACACTCCAAGCATGAGCTTAACCATAAAGAACAATTAATGTAAGATTTAAGGCAAAAATCACCATAAAAATGCTAGGTAATCTCCAATGGGGTTCGGCCTGAATTAACACACCACATGGTGTTAAATTCACCATATAAACATAGGGAATAGCTAGACAACAACAAGCTGCTATGGTAATAGGTTTTACCTTGGCAAAATGCCTTAAAGAATGATATTTCCTTTGATTTTCGGCCACCCTTGCTCCAAATGGTTAACCAACTGAATAAACATGTAAATATTAGGATTATGAGTGAATAAACTCATAGAAATCAGAAGAAGCAAACCGGATGGAGAATAGAAATGCTTAAGGTATGTTTTTACCTTATAATGTCAATTTTGGAAACCTTGGTCCCAAAACTTGCTTCAGCCGAGAATGGACATTGTTCAAGGTTTAAAATGCTGAGAATGAGACATGGAAAGTGATAGATCATGAGCTCCAAGTGTAGGTAATGAAGAGATGAAGAAAAAGAGCTAAAATAAGCCTTAAATCATTACCTTAGGTGCAAATGGGATTGATTTGCCTTGAACACTCAAGAACACAGCTTGAGAGGGTTTGTAACTGCCTATGTCTCGGCTTGAATGGGACTAGAGGAAAGAGAAAGAAAGAAAATGAGTTTTAATGAAAGAAAAGTAAGAAATGGAATAGTAAATGGTGATTCACCAAATTAGCTAGATATTTTGTATTAAAGTGAGATGTGCTGTCCTCCTTGCTCCATGCTGCTGACCTCATATGGGTAAGAATGAGTCATTACTTGACCATTGACTATACTTAGTCAATTTTGCTTAAAAATGCACTATTTGGATTACTATTCACAAATGAGTGCCATATTTCTGATTTTTTTTTTGAAATCTTGGATTTAGACCTTATAATGTGCTACATTATAGTACATTAGTATAACAAGGTCTAATACAATGCCTAACACCACTCAAAACCCACTCAGAAAGTCAATTTTCTCCAAAATGTGCTTTAAGGAATTTTAAAGCACATTTTGTGTTAGAACATGTTTTAGAGCTTGGTTTCCTTTGAGAATGGTTTTATAATGTTCATTACTTCATTATAATACTTAGGAATCCACTTTGGATCCTATTTGAGGTCATACAATCTCTGTGGTGTCTTAAAGCACATTTTTGGCTTTACCGATCTTATGACATGTTTTGCCTTGTTGAGATCTTTAGATTGTTCCTCAATGATATTTAGATGTTTATAAACCATCTTAGATCATTAATAGATCATTTAATTATGTTTTTACGGTTAGGGGTATTTCAATCTACCCCCCTTAAAAAGGCTTCGTCCCGAAGTCCTTATTCATAATCAGTTCACTTAAGGAATCCAGTTCCACTAAGTAATCACAGACAGATCATCATTAGGGAGTACATCCCACTACGTTCAGACCTAGTCTATATGTATCAAATTTGATACAGCAATAATCTCATTCCATATAGTCAGTAATCATGACACATTCATTCATAAACAGCACTAAACAAGGTGCAACGCTCAATCATACACAGCACTAGACAAGGTGCAACGCTAAACAGAGTACTCAAAGGTGTTTGCAAGGGATACTCCATGCATCCCTATCTACATGTTAGTATCTCGTGAGGATACTCACACAACACTCCACATGTATGTGTGTACATATATTTAACGATGGCAAATCAGGGGGAAGCGGTCTTAAAGACCAGGACTTGACGATCCCCAACCCCATGCTAACCAATGTCTACTACCCGTGGACACACCGGTTTAATAACGAAGGGCACTGCGGTCCACGGCTCCTCGGATAGTATCACCTAATTTCCTTAATCACCTGCAGACACACCGGTCTAATGACAAAGGGCTCTGCGGTCCAAGGCTCTTTGGGTGATGTCACTCGCAGACACACCGGTCTAATAACGAAGGACTCCACGGTCCATGGCTCTTCGAGTGACGTCCTAAATTCCAATTTCTATTCATATCTGTGTCCACTTGTAGGAAGTTTCGAGAGTCATCCAACCCTGACGTGGTCAGCGTCAGTGTTGAACTATCTGTCACCTCAATTTGTGTTCGGTTTCGCTTGATCGGACCAGGATCAAGTTCAACTTCCCACGTCAATTTCAATCAATAAATTGTTTATTCATTTCTAATCTTGTTTCCTCTTAATATTTGCCACCTTGTGTTCTATAGATACACAAGTCAACTAGTGTAATTAATCTAGTCATTGGCATACAGGATCATGCATCCTAACAATGTACCAAGTTCTTTTGACTTATAATTATTCATACAACTCCTAGAGGTTTTAACTCCACTAGGTTACACATCGGTCTCATGCCGATTCACTCATCGCGTTTCAATAATCGGTTTCATACCGAGTCACAAATCATATAGTAAGGAGCTTTCTACCCTTCTATTTGAAATCTCCCCTGGAGCTACCAGATAGACCTACTTGAACTCTTAACTAGAGCTAGTAAGCTAGGCGTTTATGTGTTTAATGTTCGCAACATTTGCATAAATAATCGGAAATAGGGTAAGAACACTCTATCTGTTCTCCCTTTCCTATTTCTCACAACTAATGCGAACTAAAATATATATATATATGTTCATACACATAATACATCACAATATTACCTCAAGTAATATAACACGATCATAATACTTGTACTCTACATACAATAATAGTTTGCTGCATGTGTACCATGCGCTACGTACTCCTAAGTACGGTATATTTTAAGCGTGCGAAATCGCTTTACCCCCCTTAAAAATGATTACGCCCACGTAATCTACGAATATATCATCTTGAAGTAATAAGTTCAAGATGTTCCACTCCAGTGGAATTATTCGTGCACTAATGTGCTATATATTATATTACCCCTTTTCTCTAGGGTCGGGCTTTAGCCCCTCAGGCTATACTGCCTATCTCGGTTAGGTGTATGTATGTTCATATACGGTTTGATCGGGAGATGTAAACACATCATTGTTTTCCCAACCTGCTAGGTATTTCGACTAGCTTTTACTCAATCACACTAACCTCTATACATGTTCATGGTGTATTCACAAGAGTTCATGCCACCGTACTGAACTAACCTTCGATGTAAGGGTTGTCGAGCTATGCTCTAGCACCTAGTGCTTGCAGTAGTTGTCTCTAAAATTTCAAGACGAGTCTGATATGCGCAACTAACTGGCGCCTCATGACTCCAAGTTATTTCCTTATGGAATGAGTTCGTTCCTTAGGTACCTTGTAGGTCCTCTTTTACTGGTGTGAACTCGTATCCCTCGTGTGTTGGTATTTTATTGCCCACACATATGGTTCATCCCTATATTCCATTTGGGGAATCCATTAGTTATCTGATCTTCCACGTTCTACCTCTCACCAACATAGTTCGGTTAACAGTTGTTATAATGGTCGCTTTGTTGCACACCATGTACCAGTCGATTGGACGGTTATCCGTTATTGCGGTTTGCATGGAGTATCTAATCTCCAGCTTAGAGTATCTCTTGTAATGCTCGCTTTTGCCCTTCGTCTGTTGTAAACATACAATACGACTGTGGGTTTTAGCTTGGCGTTCGTTTTCTGTTCAGCCCTAATTGGTACTAACATACTAACGTTTTATGGCTTGAGCATGTGGTTATTATTGTTTAATGCGACATCATCGCAACGCCCTCAGCGCATGATATAACTCTCTTTGTGCCCCCTTTTTCGGTAGCATCTATAATATTACAAAGGTTTCTCTAATATAACTTCCTAAGATACCACAATTCCTCTTCTCATTCATGGGTTCACCTTGCCATTACCATTAAATTGGCCTTGGCTTCCTTGTTTACTAAAATCTCCAAAACTTGTGTTCCAACTCATCCATTATGGAGTTGCGACCTTATGTCGTTTTATTATCAAGCTACCCTTAATTTTTCCTAACCTTGTTAGTTTGACTGAGATCTCTCTCGTCAATTCACGGTTTACCTAGTCAGGATTCCATTCACTGACTTAGACACAGAGTTGACTACCTCCTGGGTCCTTACACTACTCGTTTACATACATGGGGTACCATACTGATACATTACTACTTACCCAACTAACTTAATGTAAGTTTTGTCAGGCCCACAAGCTCCTAGGAGTGTGGTCGTCCCATGTCTCGTTTAGTGCACTCGTAGTGTTCATACCCGGTGGTTATCGTACTCTTTGTCCCGATAATTTATGTTTAAGTAACTATGCTACCAATTCTCAACCTTTAATGTCAGAATGGCCCTAGAGGGTCCTCTGGGTTCTATGGGTACCTTTATTAATGTATATTTTCCTTACCTTCTCTAAGATAGGTGTTTGCGACTTATCGCCCTAATACTGGTTTCCACATGCTCATCATTTGGTATCTGTGAGTGGGGATCAGTAACTACTTACTATCACTCCCGTTCACTCCTAGGCTATTAACGCCTTCAGATATGAGTTTTCAATTCTCGAACTTCACTCAATCCATTGGGTTACACCCTCTGGTCTAGTCTGGACTCCATGATAAGGGTTGACACCTCGTGTTTCCCCTGCCTTATGGTAGTCCCTCTCTAGCCTGATATTAATTAGTATTTGTGATTCATCACCTTTGTTCTCCTAGTTTTGGGTCATTTTGGCGGTACTAAGGGTATCCTTCCGTAGGCCTATGCCATACGATATTCAAGCTCAGTGCTTATTCTGATAGTTAAATGAGTGTTGGTCCTTCTATTTAATTTAATCCTAGTTGGTTCTAACACTTTCTCCTAAGGTTACAATTGGATACCCACAACTTAGTGGGTTCCGCTAATCATCGCCCTTCATTGTGTAGTCCTTACTCTTATTCAACTCATATTCCTCCATCCTCTTCCAGGTAACGGTATCTTCCGTCCTCAGGAAAATTCACTGTTCAGTTAATATCCACTGCCCTCTGTACGGGAGTCTAGCAGCATAATGGATTCACAACACCCTCGATGTGTGTGGTGCGTCCATAACGTTGGCCCCTTTATTGTACGTTCACATCTGACTAATCTTTTCTTACAACTACAAAATAGTTTGCCATAACGACACTTGTCTGTTATTTCTCTAAACACTATAGACACCTGAGCTGTTCTCTTCAGCCAAATCAGGATGCCCAACTCCAGACTTGGACGGGGTAAGCAAGTTCAGCACTCATTGGATCCCAGATACCATGTCCACATCACTTGTTACCCTCACTCGAGTTATAAGCTGACATTACTCAGCTTGGTTAGGTTTAATTTAAAATCTTGGCTCGCATAGCTCACTTCTTACCCTCTGGCAATGTTCAATGGTAGTGGTTTAACCACAAGTGTCGCGCACTCTCTAAATATGGTTATGCTGGTCCTGAAGACCCGACACTCCCCACCGGTACTGATTGATGTTTAATGTCCATACCGGCACTGGGGTAAGGCTTGTAGGCACTAATTATCATTGTTTTCATTTACTCCCCCTTTCCATACTATACTAAATGGTGTATTATTTTCAGGTTGTAATGGTCAGACCGGCTAGGTCTTCCCGAGGTTTTATCGACCTCCAACCCAAGGGTTTCATAACCCTGCCTTTAAGAAGGCCATATCCTGCTTTATTGCATTACGGACTCACATAAAGTTTAGTGTTTATTGGTAACCGCTTGGACCACCCGGTCCTTTAGGGTTAGTTTACCGTCGTTGCACTTGCTGTAGCAAGTGTGCAAGGCAGGTTGAAATTTAATACTTTGGTTAATGTGGCACTTGTAGTGGCAAGTGCGCCATGCAGACTAAGCCACCGGTACGGTGTGTCAGTGCAGTGCTATTCCCTAATCGGGTTCTTGTTCCTGTCGAAGAAGTTCTTATTCAAATTAATATAGTCTCATTCCCGCACTCGTTCCCACCAGTTTACCGTGGTAGTAAGGTCTTACTTTCCTCACGAGGCGTTGCATGATAGCAACTTAGCGAGTTCTTGTATCTACAGCTTTCATGATCTCTCCTCATGCACGTCAGGCCATCATGGACCTTCAGTGTTGCATGGTTTAGAGTTACTTGCTTCGGGTGAGACTTCTAAGAGGTCATCCATTCCGTCAGTTACATATATCATAAACTAATCATTACTCGTCGTTTCCACTTCCTTTCCCCCCAAGCGCACTTACCAGTGCTTTCCTGGATGTAGGACAGGGTTGCTTTGCTTATAGCAAGCTAGCCCCATTAGTCCCACGGAATTTATCTCTTCAACCTCGGTTTAACATTCATCTCATACTCGTATGGTAGACATTACGTCATTACCAGGACCCCCGGTCCTAAACAATTCATCACAACACAAAGTCTTATTTTCTACATTTAACACAATTCTCATAGCATCCACGGGTCTTTCCGATCAGGAGAGCTATCTCCGTGGTGCATCTTATTTCATTGCATCACCAGATAGTACTCAAGGTACGGGTTACGGCGGGTGGGGTACCATTGCAAATTTCCTGGGATGCTCTCCCATCAAGTGCGAGCGGTTCATACCGTCTTCACGGTACTTGGGGCTGCTGGACCTTCACCACCTTCTGTAGCGCCGCGTTCTTCCTTAGTACTGTTACCCAGACCTCTCCCTGACATATGTCAAGAGGACGGGTTAGACCTTTACTCGGTCTAATACCGTAGTCTCGGTCGTTTAATATTGAAATGCCTCTACGGCTATGGTGTGCAAGCCTTAATCATTGCATCAACCCCGTGAGGTCACGTATCCTCAAAACGTTTCCTGTGTTCCCAAAACCTATGCTCACTGTATAAATCCTACTATCTCTTATCATCAGAGCGGTACTCCGCTCTGATACCACTTTTGTAACACCCCTACTCTAATCGGCTCATAATCATCTTACTTAAAATTGTAATCGCAGCGGTAATCTCAACAATTGAACTACTGGTGTCACCGTTCTCACTCGCCCATACAAGTAATAACGTGCTTACTGATATATATATATATATATATATAAATACAAAACAATTTCCCACAGTGACAACAAGAGATAGATCTAACCTTCCCAAACTAATATAAAATACATTCACAGTGAGCATTCTAAGTATCCCAATCCTATACACGTTTCTAAGTTCGTATTAAAATGCAACAGTGCATATTTAAACAACTGTAACTAAACTACCCAGCACGTCCCTCTCTTGTCGACACTGGAAGCTGCATACCTGCAAAAATGTTTGTTTGTGGTATGGAATCAGCCCCTGCTGAGTATGTTACTACTTGACTATCATGCCCCCTCGACCTCAGTTAATTGGTCGAGAGCATGTAATTCATTTTCATGCGAGTAGTTTAATATAAAAACTATAAAGCAACAACATATATTGCAATAAACTCAAATAGCAAACAAGCCCCCGGCTTCACACATCGCATCGTAGTAAACCACTGAAAGCGTTAAAACGCTTATATGAGTACAGAGACTCCATTCCAACAAACACTTGATAGTTCATAATTGAGTACGGCGACTCACTCGACCAAACAATCCATACACTAGCACAGCGACTCGACTCAACAGTTCACAATACAGACAAAAGTACAATTTCTCAATCAGAACAATTCACAACACACAATATGAGCACAATGACTCATTTCAAAAAATACACCAACATACAACACATAACCACAAAGCATAACCACTGAGCAACAAGGCGAAACAACGAGAGTTATAAACAAGTATAATTTACCATCTTTGGCATACAAGCCCAAATAATGTTCGCCTAATGTACGAGCTAATATAGTCGTTTGTAATCGATCAGTCATGCCTAATGACAACGTCTCGTTAGAACGACGCGTCTCTAAGTTACCCATATCCTATGGCGGGTCACCCACGGCAATAGCCACTCCAGTGGTAGAGTCTCCAACCGACGAACCATCTGTAGTCCGTTGGAAATTTACCTTGATACTTACGGATACTCACACGGCATCCTAGTATCGTTAGTTGATCTCAAATCACAGCAAGAGCCACATCCTCTTGACTAACTAATCTATACCATCGCATCGTCTTACCATTTTTTTTCCTATGAAATACCCCGTAATTAAAAACAGTGATTAATTAGGCTAATTATATCTTTAAAGGCTTAATTACACTTAAATAAATACGAGGGAACAAATCCCGAAGAAAACGGACCTTTAAAATGGGTTAAGAGCATAAACGAACCTTAAAGCGCGTTTTTCGAGGAAACCGGGAAAACGTGACTTTAAGCGGGTCAAACAGACTCGTAACAATTTTGGTCAACTAAATAGTCACTAATAAATATTAGTGGAGCTTTAGGACCGATAAAATTAATTAAACGAGAAAATTCCGGAAAACGGGTACCGGGTAGTAAGGACTGTAACAACCGGTAAATTGTGGGGTGAGAATGCAAATAAACAAACTAAGTGTGTCCACTTTGCAAATAAAAATTTAAAATCTGTGTGTGTGCACATGTGGGCCGGCCAGCTCCCCCCTTCCTCACTCACTTAATGTTTCTTATTTGCTAAAGGACAAAGAAATAAGTAAAAGCAAAAAAATTACTCTCTCTCCTCACTCCCCTCTTCCCCTCACGTAGCCCCTCTCTCTCTTTTTCTCTTCTTCTTCCTCAAGCTTGCAAATGGCGATTTTGTGAGTCCCCTATAGCTCTCACCTTCTCTCCTCTCTTTGAACACTCAAATCTTCTCCAAACTCAACAAAAAGTATACCATTGTAATCCCCTTGCAAAGGAGAACAACTTCCTCCTTTCAAAAGTCCAAAAACTCCATTTTCGTTTTTATGGGTATTCTCCATTTGAAGATTTGAGGCCACCATTAGAAGCACCTTCACCTCCTTGTTGCTTTGAGGTAAAACAATTTCGAAAATCCATTATTTCTAGCCCTTGTTTGCATTATAAGAAATTTCAGTTTTTGAACTCTTGGTTCCTTGTTGCTTTAGCTGATTTTGGCTCCTCCTTGGGCTAGGAATATTGTTCTCTTGCTAGTCAAGAACCTCATTCGTCCATTGGAAGGTAATACTCTTTCCCAAACCCTAAAACATGTAAATTCTAGGGTTAGAGTAAAAATGAATGCTAAATGGTGAGTGTATTGGTATGGTGGTTGTAGTATTGTGCATTGTGTGAGGAAGAACGAAGAAGGAAAGAAGGAAGAAGAAGAAGGAAAAAAGAAAAAAAACTAGCAAGACAAGGTAATTGCTCTTACCTTGAACTAGTTTTGTATGTAGTAGTGTAACAGATTTTAAGTAGTAAAATGAGTAATGTATTTGGGTAATGAGTAGTGGCAATGTAGTAGTGTATTGGAGAAGAGATGTAACAGTTTTGAAGTTTTTAAATGAGTTTTAAAAGCTTGGGAAAACCATGGGTAGTATGTGTGTTGTGCAGGATTTTATTGTTGTTTAGTAGTATTGAAATGTAGTATAATGTATTGAGTAAAAGGTTGTGAGAAGAGAATATGTGAGCTGAAATAATGTGTGGAGAATGTTAAAATATAGGGGAGACTATGTCAAATTCTATCTAAATTTGAGGATTAGTACATTTGGAACATTTTGGAGAGTTTAAAATGAGTGGTTTGTGTAGTTTGAAACAGATTTGAAAATGAGTTTGTAAGTGGGATGGAGTTAGGATGTGAACTAGTGTACTTAAGATACCAAGAGTGACATTAGTTGAGGGAGTATTGGAGTATAAGAGTTAAGGTAAAAATCTGTAGCATAATGTGGAAACCAAAATCTGTAGCATTAGTGTGAAGAAAAATAATGTAAGTGTTGAATTGAGATGATGAAGATTGGTGTAACTTGTGTAGGAATTGAGTAGCAAGTTTGGTGGATGAATTAAGGTGATTTAGAACATCTAAATGAGTGGTAAACATGTAGGAAAGTATTGGTAAAGATTGGGGAAACAATGGGTAAAGAAAACACCCAAAAACAGATTTTAAAACTGAAGTACTGGGCCGGACCGACCTTAGGACCGAACTTGCAAGGTCGGTCGAGCCCAGATTTACAAGACGGCAAACCTTCTGGAATCGATTGACCTTGCGACCGGACTTGCAAGTTCGGTCGGACCAGAAATTTCTCCCGTCAGAAACCTTCTGGAATGGACCGAACTTGCGACCGGACTTGCAAGTTCGGTCGGCCAGAAAAATTCCCGTAATGCAAGCTACTGGAATGGACCGACCTTGCGACCGGACTTGCAAGGTCGGTCGGGCTAAAAATTTTCAAGACGAAACTTACTGGAATGGACCGACCTTGGGACCGGACTTGCAAGGTCGGTCGAGCCTGGAATTTTCACACGATGTAGCTTACTGACTTGGACCGAACTTGCGACCGGACTTGCAAGTTCGGTCGAGTCAAAAAAAATGTTTTATTGTATGATTATAGTAATCATATATACATATATTATGCCTATACACATATATGCATATTATGTAGTAATACACCATTAATGAAGTAGTAATGGTAAGAAAGTAAGTAAAGAGTAAGGAACAAGTAAGAAGTAGTAAAAAAAGAATGGTTTTATAACCAAGTAAGAAGTAAAAGTAGTAAGTATACATGAAAGTATCAATGAAGGAGTAAGTAGATCAATAATAGATCATTGATCATACTACTTCATGTATGTATAGGAATCAAATAGTTGATCCTCGAAGGAACCCGGTAGTACGTAACGACGGTGAACGGTATGATTTCTTCATGCCCTGTATCCTAACTTGGTTACCCCGATTTGTGTGCTTATGTGATCACCAAAGATAAATGCACGAATCGGACTTATATTGCACTTAACTGTGTTTGAACTATTTTGTTCTTGTTGTATCTTCTTGAACAATTAGTTTGTATAATTCATGAAATGAATGAATGGAAATGAGAAGTATGTGTAAGTATTGTGTACTTGTGTATTGTATGTATGTATGGGTGAATACTGACTTCTACTAATTCCTAACATCCTAACTCCTAACTTGAGTAATGAGTAAAATGGAATGAGTAGAAGTCCGATATAGTTTCGGCCACGCGTGAGGATAAGGAAACACAAGAGGTTGGATCCGAATCCTGGCTATAATCTTTTCCATGGACCAATCCCTTGAATGGGTAGCATCCTGGATTAGTGGGCCACCCTAAAGCCCGGTGGTGGGATGTAGTAATCCCTGCCCGGAGGTCATACCGACTTAACTGGAAGTAAAGTATGTAAGAAGTAAGTATTGTATTTGTATTGGTCTTGACTATTGTAAGTCATTGACCCGGAGTAAAAGAGTATTGAACACCCGATTAACCCGGGTGGTAATGAGGCTAACAAGACCTTTGTATGTATTGGAGAATTGTATCTCCGTAATGCGGTGAGTATGGTAAGTATGGACGGTTGACTTGAATTGTCTTCCTTGTATGTATTGTATGTATGTATGCTTGTGAAATGAATGTATTGAATTGTATTGTATAAAGCATGTATGTATGTATGAATGAAACGAACCGCATGTACTCGACCAAATAGTTGGCGTACCCTCGCTAGCACGCGGGGTATGCGGTTATCATATGCAGCGTAAGCTGACCCCCTAGGGGGAATGCTTTTACTCCACAGGTACCCCGAGGCGTGACGGTAGGGTAAGGACGGATGTGATTCTTTTTGATGTAGTTAGTAGCATTGGATGGTGTACCGAGTTGTACACGGCTAAGGCCTTTTGAGTAGCCGGTGTACCATGTGGTACACCTTTTTGGATATTGAATTCTTAATTGGATAGTAAGGAGAGGATGTATAAACTCTTCATTTTTGGGAAGTAGTATTGGAATGTAATTCGTATAACTTGGATACTCGGTAATCAAATGTAAGTTAAGTATTTGGTATTGTAAAGTAAGTATGTATTGGTTATTCTAATCATCAGACCGAAACGGTAAGTAGTAGTAGCCTTGTTAACCTTGGAGGTTAACGGCGTTGTACACCCGCCGGGAGTAAGTAAGTATTCCGTGCGAGTAAGGTAATATGGGAATGATTAGAGGATAATGGAAGGATTAGCGGTTGGGGTGTTACAAAAAGTGGTATCAGAGCGAAGTCTCGCTCTGATGATTAGAATCCTAAGTGTAGTGATTACCGAGTTAGGATTTCAACCGTCTAAGACGGATACTTAGAAACCTAACTAGGAACTACCGTTGTTAACAACGGATACCCTTAACGTCTGCAAGACGATACCATTGTTTGAATCAAGACCATGAGGTCATAGTATCACACTATCTAATGTAATCCACACTTGTTCAGATGTCAGGACGAGGTCCAGGTCGTCCCAGAGGAGGGACTAGTGACGGACCAAGCGCGCAGACGATAGCTGAAATCGTCGCCGCCACGGTAGCACAGATGCTACCGGATGTAATCACCGCTGTACACACACACAACAAACTCAGCACAGCAGCAACCCGACCCCCTCATCCCCGTGAGACCAATTGGGTAAAAGCAGTCGCCGACCTTCGACCTCCATGCTTTAGAGGCGAGAGTGACCCCGCCAAGCTCGAGGCTTATCTCTCTGAGATGGAGACGGCCTTCGAGACACTTGAGACTCCCGCTGGAGTTCGAGTGAGGATAGCTGCGTACTACCTCAAAGACGCGGCTATGGACTGGTGGAAGCTCATTAAGGCCGAGCACATAGCTGATCCCACATTCGGATGGGAAGCATTCACCTCTCTCCTCCGATCTAAGTATTACCCCGAGCATGTCAAGACCAAGAAAAGGCTTGAGCTCGATGCACTGAAAATGACCGAGAAGATGACGGTTGATGAATATTACCGCACCTTCACCTCTCTTCTCAGACTTCTACCCGACCTTGGGTATACCGGCCAAGTCTTGGTCGACCGCTTCTACGGCGGATTGAGCCATCGACTCCGGTATGGCATGGGCTTCACACGGTTTACCTCCTTCAGGTAAACATCGTTGAACCCTTAAAAGCCATGAGTAATGTGAATTAGTATTCCCGTATGTAAGTGTAACCTAATGCCTAAGTAATTCAGGAGTGTTACCATGCTGCCTCCCGAGTGGAGATCACATGCCAGCTGAGGGATGAAGATCAAGCGCTCAAGCGCAAGGCAAGCAACAAAACACCTCCGATGACCAAAACCAATCCAAACCTTGGAAGAAAAGGAAGGGGAAGCATTCCCATCAGAAGAACACTTCCGGAGACGGTGCCCATACTGAGAAGGGCAAGGCAGCTGAACCATTACAGATTGCCTACACCGCACCAGTGGCAGCGAAGCCACTGAGGTCTCAGCCCTACAGGGGTAAGAAACCGAAACCGAATTAGTACACTTGTGAATTAGTATGTATGTGGAGTATTGTAAGTATACCGAACCTTGCTAACTTGGAAGCTATAGGTTCTGGATTTGGCCAAGGAAAAACCAATCTGATGGCCGCAGCTACATATGCCGTAACTGCAACAAGGATCATCCCGGCACAGATTGCCAAGGAAGGGAGATCCGCTGCTACACTTGCCAGAAACCGGGCACCGTGCTAATGCATGCCCGAAACTCTAAGCCCAAGGGCAACTACCAGGGCTACAAGCAGCGTGAGGGCAAGGAGGTTGCATCTGGCGATGCTCATGCCCAGCACACCTCGCAGGGACAGGGATCCCGAGGTCCGCAGAAGGGCGCACCGCAGAGGCAGCCGGCCTTACACATCATTGACCGTGACGGGACCGGGACTATGTCCGGCCCAGGTAACTACCGTAACCTTTAATCCTTGAAGAGCATGACTAAGTATTAAAGTAATTGTATGAATGAAAGCATGAATGCGTAAGTACTTGAAGTATGAAATTGAGTATGAGTAAGTAACATTGAAGTATGTATTGAGCATGAAATGAATTAGTAAGCCTAGAACTCACACTAGATACCACCTTAAGGAAATTCCTTATCTGTTACCCAATACCTTTAAACTCACCTCATGAAGAGACCGACATCGCCACTCACCACTTCAACAACAATCAGTGTCAGGTCATCCGCCCAGGTATGATCTTATTAAAAGGATACCTGACACCCGAAGCACAAGTTTCAATCATCCGACGATGCAACGAGTTAGGAATGGGTCCAGGAGGATTTTATACACCCGAATTCCCCGGTGGAGCTACAATGAAGCTGAAAATGATGTGCTTGGGAAAGGATGGAACCCTTATACCAAGACATACCAAACAACGCGAGCGAGCAGAGACAGGAAACCAGCAATACCCCCAGAATTCCAAAGCTTGTCCACCAAGCTGTAGAAATTGCACAACAATGTGAAGATGAACCAATCCCTGCACTCGAAGCAGACCTATGTATCGTCAACTTCTATGAAAAAGAAGGACGACTTGGCTTACACCAAGACAAGGACGAGACAACGGAATCTCTTGAACTAGGAGTGCCCGTAGTGTCTTGGTCCATTGGTGATGACGCCGTATTTTTGTATAGCGAGCAGAAGCGTGTGGACCTCGCAGAGAAATTGGTATTGAGATCAGGAGATGTTCTAATCATGGGTGGAAAATCAAGGTTGTTGTATCACAGGATCCAGAAGATCAAGTTGAATACGGCACCACGAATAATCAATGCCACACACATGAAACCAGGACGCCTGAACCTTACCTTTAGAAGTATTAATCTTGTAGTAGCATGTAATCCAGTAGTAACGTGTATTAGAGACACAGTATGTATGATGGTTGGTTATTCAATAAAAGCAGTGTTGGTTATTAAATTCCACTTGCGTTCCACCATCTTTACTTATAATCTCATGAATCAATAGGTTGTGGACTCGGTACCGAAGGTAACCTGAGCATCCTCACCGAAGAACAAGCCGGCAAAGCGGCACCATTCTAACGGGAACATTCCCAGTAAACGGCATCGAAGCCTCAGTATTATTCGACTCCGGCGTCTCTCACACCTTTGTATCGCCATCATTCGCTACAAGGTTGGGGCTAGACGCAGATGAGCTACCAAATTTCTTGGTTACTCTCCCGTCGAAGGAGCGGGTAAAGTGTACTAAGTATTACCACACCGCCACAATTCAAATCAAAGGTGAAGTGTTTCCCATCTCCTTCATCGAATTCAATGGATTGGGATTCGACTTGATAATTGGAATGAACTGGTTGGAGCGGCACAAGGGGAGAATCCTATGCGCTGAGCATCGCTTGCTACTCAAGAGTCCATCCAGGGTCACTGTATCATACCGCCAGAGACCGAGAGAGCCTTCAACTACAGTCATCTCCGCTATGGCAATGTACCGGGAGCTCAGAAAAGGACATGAAGTGTATTTATGCCATGTGCAAGATCTGGAGAGAGATCCAGAATTCAGTGATGATGTAACAGTAGTCTCAGAATTTCTTGATGTATTCCCGAAAGAGCTACCTGGTATGCCACCACAGAGAGCAGTAGAATTTGAAATTGACCTCGTACCGGGTACTGGTCCCATTGCTAGGGCACCATACCGCATGGCACCTGCAGAAATGACAGAGCTGAAAGAGCAACTACGTGATCTTCTCGACAAAGGGTTCATACGCCCGAGCGTATCACCCTGGGGAGCACCGGTCCTCTTCGTGAAGAAGAAGGACGGTAGTCTCCGCCTCTACATCGACTACCACAAATTAAATGCGGTCATAGTAAAGAACAAGTATCCATTGCCACGCATCGACGACCTGTTCGATCAGTTGAAGGGAGCTTCGGTCTTTTCTAAGATTGATCTCCGATCCGGATACCACCAAATTGCTATCACAGAGCAAGATATTGAGAAAACAGCATTCCGAACAAGATATGGCCACTACGAATTCACAGTGATGCCATTCGGTTTGTCTAACGCACCAGCCAAATTCATGGACCTAATGAATCGGTTATTCAGTGATCAGCTGGACACTTCAGTAGTAGTATTCATCGACGACATCCTTGTGTATTTGAAATCAGCAGAAGAGCATGAAAACCACTTGAGAAGAGTACTTGAGACACTGCGCGGAACCAGCTGTATGCGAAGTTCTCCAAATGCGAGTTTTGGCTAGATCAGGTATCATTCCTCGGTCATGTCATCTCGAGCGCGGGCATTTCAGTAGATCCATCCAAAATCGAAGCAGTGCGATCATGGCCTAGACCTAAGACTGTTACCGACATTCGGAGCTTTCTTGGTTTAGCCGGTTATTACCGGAGGTTGTTAAAGGACTTCTCAAAAGTCGCTAAGCCCATGATGTCATTGATGAAGAAAGATGCACCGTTTGTATGGACAAGCGAGTGCGAGGTATCCTTCCAGAAACTAAAAGACTCATTGACCTCAGCGCCAATTCTCACACTCTAGAGGGCACAAAGGGATTTGAGGTGTATTGTGATGCATCTGGCAAGGGCATGGGATGCGTACTCATGCAGCATGGCAAGGTAGTAGCATACGCCTCCCGCCAGCTGAAAAAGCATGAGGAGAATTACCCGACTCATGATCTAGAGTTAGGAGCCATTGTCTTCGCCTTGAAGATATGGCGACACTATCTCTATGGGGTAAGCATCACCATCTACTCCGACCACAAAAGTTTGCAGTATGTATTTACCCAGAAAGAATTGAACCTAAGACAGAGGAGGTGGATGGAG
The DNA here is from genome assembly GCA_023374045.1 of Limonium bicolor. Taxonomy (NCBI): domain Eukaryota; kingdom Viridiplantae; phylum Streptophyta; class Magnoliopsida; order Caryophyllales; family Plumbaginaceae; genus Limonium; species Limonium bicolor. Next base: position 4,093,717 of record CM041781.1, on the reverse strand, counting down.
TTCCTCTCAGATTACGACATCAACCTCCAGTATAAAGAAGGGAAGGCAAACGTTGTAGCCGACGCCCTGAGTCGTCGAGCACACTCGCTCCATTCGCTACTCGCTTCTTCTAGCTTGGTTGACGAGGTGCGAGACGCTCAGTTGAGCGACCCTTACTTCACAGAGATCAAACAGAAAATCACAGAGGGTACCTTCGAGAACCGAAAGTACGACTTCAAATTGCATGAAGATGGTCTGATCCGTTTGAATGGCAGACTATGCGTCCCCCGAAGCAATGCTGAGCTAAGGGATCGCATTCTGCGAGAGTCACATTGTTCGACATTGCATGTCCATCCGGAGGCCTCTAAAATGTACAAAGACATGAAGAGATACTTCTGGTGGTCAGGAATGAAATCCGACGTGACTGAATATGTTCTGAGGTGTCTCACATGCCAGAAGGTGAAGTTTGAGCCCGAAGACCGGGAGGAATGGTGCAATCCATGCCCATTCCGGAGTGGAAATTCCATATCTCTATGGATTTTGTTGTTGGACTCCCCTACTAGGGGAGGACTCAACATGATCTGGGTAGTAGTCGATCGCCTCACCAAGGTTGCCCGATTCATACCGATGAAGGACACCTGGAAGGTGGCGAAGCTCGCGGAGCTATTCGACAAGGAGATCATTCGACACCACGGAGTCCCGAAAACCATTGTATCTGACCGCGACACCAGATTTCTTTCGAGATACTGGAGAGTGACACGGGAAGCGCTTGGTACTGAGTTGAAGCTTAGCACCGCCTTCCACCCACAGACCGACGGTCAGACAGAAAGGACCATCCAGACACTAGAGGACATGCTTAGGGCATGTGCCTTAGACTTTCAGGGGAGAGCTGGATTGAGAAGCTTCATCTTATCGAGTTTTCGTATAACAATAGCTACCATGCTTCGATTAAGATGTCGCCGTTCCAAGCTTTGTATGGTAGACCTTGTCCGTACCCCGTTGTGTTGGGATGAGTCAAGCGAAGCGGTCATCATAGGACCGGAGTATTTGGAACAAGTACAAGCTGAAGTGCAACAAATCCGAGCAAATATGAAAGCAGCCCAAGATGACAGAAATCCTATGCGGATGTGCGACGACGCGACCTTGAGTTCGCCGTAGGCGACCAAGTGTTCTTGCGTGTCTCCCGATGAAGGGTGTCTTTCGATTTGGCCAAAAGGGCAAGCTGATCCCGAAATTTGTAGGCCCGTATACCATTACAGAGGGGTTAGCCGTAGCATATCGGCTAGCCATTGCCTGAAGAATTGGGGCGTGTTCATGATGTCTTTCATGTATCACAACTCAAGAAATACATAGCCGATCCCTCTCATGTATTAGAACCCCACTTATCCCTGAGCCGACGATGAGATATGTCGAGACTCCATTGCGAATCCTTGATACGAAGACAAGAGACACCCATAAATCTGTACGAATGGTGAAGGTCTTGTGGTCTAACCACGATGTCGAGGAAGCGACTTGGGAATTAGAGGACGCCATGAAGGCGAAGTACCCGAATCTATTTGTAGACTAGATGTCTAGTATCCGTATAGCACGGAGGGTACGGGCGTACCCCTTTTAAGGGGGGTAGAGCCTTTTGCTTTCGCATTGCTTCGGTTAGCATTGCGTAGTATGTAGTATTGTAATTGTGTTGTTTGTTGGCACATGTAGTGCTAATTGTATCTCATTGGCACAAAGTAGTGCTAGTAGTATTCAGTATGTAGTACAATGAGTATGGTATGTGTGTAATGAGTAATGCATTTGTGTTGTACGGTATATGACACGAATGACATCGTGAAGTGTATTGTGAATGATTGTGGAATGTGCGAATTGAATGGAGTATTGAGTATGAATTGAGTATTGTGTATGGAAATCGAACTGTGTATGATGTATGGTATCTGAATTGTGTATGCTGGTAGTGTAAGAATTGCGAACACCTTGTAAGGTGGTAGTAGAATGTATTGTGGCAATTGGCTTGCCAAATAAGTAGAAATGGTAAACCGTAACCTGAGGCAACTTTGAGGGCAAAGTTTCTTAAGGGGGGTAGATTGAAATACCCCGTAATTAAAAACAGTGATTAATTAGGCTAATTATATTTTTAAAGGCTTAATTACACTTAAATAATACGAGGGAACAAATCCCGAAAAACGGACCTTTAAAATGGGTTAAGAGCATAAACGAACCTTAAAGCGCGTTTTTCGAGGAAAACCGGAAAACGTGACTTTAAGCGGGTCAAACAGACTCGTAACAATTTTGGTCAACTAAATAGTCACTAATAAATATTAGTGGAGCTTTAGGACCGATAAAATTAATTAACGAGAAAATTCCGGAAATGGGTACCGGTAGTAAGGACTGTAACAACCTAAGTTGTGGTGTGAGAATGCAAATAAACAAACTAAGTGTGTCCACTTTGCAAATAAAAATTTAAAATCTGTGTGTGTGTGCACATGTGGGCCGGCCAGCTCCCCCCTTCCTCCTCACTTAATGTTTCTTATTTGCTAAAGGACAAGAAATAAGTAAAAGCAAAAAAATTACTCTCTCTCCTCACTCCCCTCTTCCCCTCACGTAGCCCCTCTCTCTCTCTTTTTCTCTTCTTCTTCCTCAAGCTTGCAAATGGCGATTTTGTGAGTCCCCTATAGCTCTCACCTTCTCTCCTCTCTTTGAACACTTAAATCTTCTCCAAACTCAACAAAAAGTATACCATTGTAATCCCCTTGCAAAGGAGAACACCTTCTTCCTTTCAAAAATCCAAAAACTCCATTTTCGTTTTTATGGGTATTCTCCATTTGAAGATTTGAGGCCACCATTAGAAGCACCTTCACCTCCTTGTTGCTTTGAGGTAAAAAGAATTTCGAAAATCCATTATTTCTAGCCCTTGTTTGCATTATAAGAAATTTTAGTTTTTGAACTCTTGGTTCCTTGTTGCTTCAGCCGATTATGGCTCCTCCTTGGGCTAGGAATATTGTTCTCTTGCTAGTCAAGAACCTCATTCATCCATTGGAAGGTAATACTCTTTCCCAAACCCTAAAACATGTAAATTCTAGGGTTAGAGTAAAAATGAATGCTAAATGGTTAGAGTGTATTGGTATGGTGGTTGTAGTATTGTGCATTGTGTGAGGAAGAACAAAGAAGAAGGAAAGAAGAAGAGAAGGAAAGAAAGAAAGAAAAACTAGTAAGACAAGGTAATTGCTCTTACCTTGAACTAGTTTTGTATGTAGTAGTGTAACAGATTTTAAGTAGTAAAATGAGTAATGTATTTGGGTAATGAGTAGTGGCAATGTAGTAGTGTATTGGAGAAGAGAATGTAACAGTTTTGAAGTTTTTAAATGAGTTTTAAAAGCTTGGGAAAACCATGGGTAGTATGTGTATGTGTGCAGGATTTTATTGTTGTTGTAGTACTATTGAAATGTGAGTATAATGTATTGAGTAAACAGGTTGTGAGAAGATGAATATGTGAGCTGAAATAATGTGTGGAGAATGTTAGAAATATAGGGGAGACTATGTCAAATTCTATCTAGGAATTTGAGGACTTAGGTACATTTGGAACAGATTTTGGAGAGTTTAAAATGAGTGGTTTTGTAGTTTGAAACAGATTTGAAAATGAGTTTGTAAGTGGGATGGAGTTAGGATGTGAACTAGTGTACTTAAGATACCAAGAGTGACATTAGTTGAGGGAGTATTGGAGTATAAGAGTTAAGGTAAAAATCTGTAGCATAATGTGGAAAACCAAAATCTGTAGCATTAGTGTGAAGAAAAATAATGTAAGTGTTGAATTGAGATGATGAAGATTGGTGTAAGTTGTGTAGGAATTGAGTAGCAAGTTTGGTGGATGAATTAAGGTGATTTAGAACATCTAAATGAGTGGTAAACATGTAGGGAAGTATTGGTAAAGATTGGGGAAACAATGGGTAAAGAAAACACCCAAAAACAGATTTTAAAACTGAAGTACTGGGCCGGACCGACCTTAGGACCGAACTTGCAAGGTCGGTCGAGCCCAGATTTACAAGACGGGAAACCTTCTGGAATCGACCGACCTTGCGACCGGACTTGCAAGTTCGGTCGGACCAGAAATTTCTCCCGTCAGAAACCTTCTGGAATGGACCGAACTTGCGACCGGACTTGCAAGTTCGGTCGGCCAGAAAAAATTCCCGTAATGCAAGCTACTGGAATGGACCGACCTTGCGACCGGACTTGCAAGGTCGGTCGGGCAAAAATTTTCAAGGACGAAACTTACTGGAATGGACCGACCTTGGGACCGGACTTGCAAGGTCGGTCGAGCCGGGAATTTTCACACGATGTAGCTTACTGACTTGGACCGAACTTGCGACCGGACTTGCAAGTTCGGTCGAGTCAAAAAAAAATGTTTTATTGTATGATTATAGTAATCATATATACATATATGTATGCCTATACACATATATGCATGTGTATGTAGCAATACACCATTAATGAAGTCGTAATGGTGAGAAAGTAAGTAAATGAGTAAGGAAGCAAGTCTAAGAAGTAGTAAAGAAAAGAATGGTTTTATAACCAAGTAAGAAAGTAATGAAGTAGTAAGTATACACTGAAAGTAACAATGAAGGAGTAAGTAGATCAATAATAGATCATTGATCATACTACTTTATGTATGTATAGGAATCAAATAGTTGATCCTCTAAGGAACCCGGGAGTACGTATACGACGGTGAACGGTATGATTTCTTCATGCCCTGTATCCTAACTTGGTTACCCTGATTTGTGTGCTTATGTGATCACCAACAAGATAAATGCACGAATCGGACTTATATTGCACTTAACTGTGTTTGAACTATTTTGTTCTTGTTGTATCTTCTTGAACAATTAGTTTGTATAATTCATGAAATGAATGAATGAAAATGAGAAGTATGTGTAAGTATTGTGTACTTGTGTATTGTATGTATGTATGGGAATGAAGTACTGACTTCTACTAATTCCTAACATCCTAACTCCTAACTTGAGTACTGAGTAAAATGGAATGAGTAGAAGTCCGATATAGTTTCGGCCACTCGTGAGGATAAGGAAACACAAGAGGTTAGATCCGAATCCTGGCTGTAATCTTTTCCATGGACTAATTCCCTTGAATGGGTAGCATCCTGGATTAGTGGGCCACCCTCAAGCCTGGTGGTGGGATGTAGTAATCCCTGCCCGGAGGTCATACCGACTTAACTGGAAGTAAAGTATGTAAGAAGTAAGTATTGTATTTGTATTGGTCTTGACTATTGTAAGTCATTGACCCGGAGTAAAAGAGTATTGAACACCCGATTAACCCGGGTGGGTAATGAGGCTAACAAGACCTTTGTATGTATTGGAGAATTGTATCTCCGTAATGCGGTGAGTATGGTAAGCATGGACGGTTGACTTGAATTGTCTTCCTTGTATGTATTATATGTATGTATGCTTGTGAAATGAATGTGTTGAATTGTATTGTATAAAGCATGTATGTATGTATGAATGAAACGAACCGCATGTACTCGACCAAATAGTTGGGCGTACCCTCGCTAGCACGCGGGGTATGCGGTTATCATATGCAGCGTAAGCTGACCCCCTAGGGGGAATGTTTTTACTCCACAGGTACCCGCGAGGCGTGACGGTAGGGTAAGGACGGGATGTGATTTTATGATGTAGTTAGTAGCATTGGATGGTGTACCGAGTTGTACACGGCTAAGGCCATTTTGAGTAGCGGTGTACCATGTGGTACACCTTTTTGGATATTGAATTCTTAATTGGATAGTAAGGAGAGGATGTATAAACTCTTCATTTTTGGGAAGTAATATTGGAATGTAATTCGTATAACTTGGATACTCGGTAATCAAATGTAAGTTAAGTATTTGGTATTGTAAAGTAAGTATTATGTATTGGGTTATTCTAATCGTCAGACCGAAACGGTAAGTAGTAGTAGCCTTGTTAACCTTGGGAGGTTAACGGCGTTGTACCACCCGCCGGGAGTAAGTAAGTATTCCGCTGCGAGTAAGGTAATGATGGGAACGATTAGAGGATAATGGAAGGATTAGCGGTTGGGGTGTTACATCCTAACACAGCAGACTAAGGTCGTTAGTCCAATCCTGAGTATGTCGTCTTGGGATCCAGTGTTAGATACGAGAGCGGTGTTAGAAAGGCCAATGCTCCGTATTAAAGTCTCGGATAATATATATATATAAATATCTTATTATCCTAATGCTACAACGTTTTACTTACGTTCCTTATATCACATATAAGATAGCATCATTGCCGCTAGTTCGTTTTATAATATGTTCATATATACGAACGGTACTGTTATCGTTCGACAGTAATAATAATTAAGCAGCATTAATACACAACTAAAGCATATTAATTCACACAAGTAGACATTCAATCTTAGCACAGATTTTCACACAATATCTGAACTGAGGAAATCCTTAGAGACAATCAAGCCACATAAATAACATACCGTGCACCGGGATTATAAGACCGTGGAGTATGAACCAGCTAAAATCTCTGGTGATCCTCGAGATGCCTCTAACAATCTATTAATATGCATCACACTATGCATCAGCATCTTATACCGACAATACACTACGGCACCCCGTACCGTTACTAATCCCTCCCGGTTTATTCCCCGTCATTAACTAACGACGTTTGTCGGATTTTCGGTTTAACTCGGGATTTGGAAAAAAAACGTTATATTACATGCGTAGTCTCGTCTCGTATATTAATATACTCAAAGTTGAACTTTGTTATCGCATGTAATTCAATATACTCTTGTATATTATATAGTTGTTTCTATATTGCATGTATTCTTAATCATATATTATACATTTCACCTTAGTATTTATTTCCCTAAGGTTAGTTTTCCAAGTTTAATGTAGTATAATTCATATGTAAAAAATACCTTGGATTATATAAATCCTTATTATTCAATGTACTCTTAACATTAGAATTTCCATATCATTGTTTGTAATTCTTTTCTCTTTATCTTATATCATTTTAATTATGACAATAAAGTTTATTTGAACCATATGGTATTTTCACTCCATAACATATATTTATTTATATAGTATTATGGGACCATTTATTATATGGTAAACCTTTATAATATATTCATTCTCTTTTAATGAATATTCCTTATATAATAATTGTTATAACCTTTATAACATTGAAAACCATATTATAAATTTTTATTCCAAAATCCCATTTATTTCCGAACAGCACCCTTGTACTCTATTATTTACAAAATCCACCACATAATTTATATAATGTTATATTATAGTTATATAACATATTATGACATTTATGTCATTAAAAAATTATAACTATAGTTATAAATTGTTATAAAATACCAAACAACCCATAGCATTCTCGGTTTTATTATAATTCCACCATACTTCCATAATTTACAAATCAACTCCAAATTATATTCCATTGTCACACTTATAATATATACCTTATATTATAATCCTTAAACCTTAATAATTATAACCTATGGTTATAAAGTGTTATAATTGCCGAACAGACCCTAGGCCTGTTTCAAATTAATTTCCAACCCTCCACCTTTCCATATTCACTTAATAACCCCATTTTATAACATATAGTTTCTAATGTCATTAAAACTATATATTAATATATATCTTAATAAAACCTTATATATAACTCCAAAAATTACCAAACCATACCAAAAGGTTATAAGTATCATTCCTAACCTTATACTTTCCATATTTACGGATTCCACCACAAATGTTACCCATATGTAACAATGATATAAAATATCATATATTATACTTATATAATCCATATTAACTCCATGTTTAACCAAATAAATTTCTAAAAATTCCTATTGACCCATAGGTGTATAAATTACCATTTTATACCCCAAACTTTCGGTAATATCATATATACCCATATGTTATGTAATTTTGTTATTTTAATACATAACTTAGTATAATTTGATATTTAAAATAATAAATCATCAAATCTGGTCAAAGCCTTTTGCTTGGTCAATGTTTGACTTCCAAACATCATTTTGACCCCACTTCCTCGGTAATTACATAGATTACTTCAAACTTTCCAACATTTGCAATTTCACCCCAAAACTTTATAAAATCTTATAATTTTTATTTAAATACATTTTAAATCCCAATTTTCGGCTATAATCACCTACAGCCCTCTAATGTTTAATTATTTACGACTTGACCCCTTACTTAATAGTAAGTGCATAAAATAAATTATTTAAGCTTTTAAACTTAAATAAAATGGCCTAATGACATGGCCTTATTACAACTTTGCTTTATAACATAAAATTACACATAAATAGCTCAAAATATAATACAAGCTCTTGGCCATACTATAGTTTATTTATTTTTCCACATAATGTCATAATTTGACCATTATGTTAATTAAATCACTTAAATGACTAGCTTAATTTATCTTAGTCATTTTTTTCCATACTTAGGTTAAAATCACCCATATAAATACCTCCACTCTCGGCACATAATTTATATATGCTAAGAAATCATAAAATCATAAGTTTAAGGTGTTTATACCTTGATTTATGTACTTAATGCCCTTATACCCATTCGGCAGCTTGGAGGAAAAATCACCACAACACTCACACATGTTTAATACACCAAAATAAGATATGGTTACACTCCAAGCATGAGCTTAACCATAAAGAACAATTAATGTAAGATTTAAGGCAAAAATCACCTTAAAAATGCTAGGTAATCTCCAATGGTTTTGGCCTGAATTAAACACACCACATGGTGTTAAATTCACCATATAAACATAGGGAATAGCTAGACAACAACAAGCTGCTATGGTAATAGGTTTTACCTTGGCAAAATGCCTTAAAGAATGATATTTCCTTTGATTTTCGGCCACCGTTGCTCCAAATGGTTAACCAACTGAATAACATGTAAATATGAAGATTATGAGTGAATAAACTCATAGAAATCAGAAGAAGCAAACCGGATGGAGAATAGAAATGCTTAAGGTATGTTTTTACCTTATAATGTCAATTTTGGAAACCTTGGTCCCAAAACTTGCTTCAGCCGAGAATGGACATTGTTCAAGGTTTAAAATGCTGAGAATGAGCCATGGAAAGTGATAGATCATGAGCTCCAAGTGTAGGTAATGAAGAGATGAAGAAAAAGAGCTAAAATAAGCCTTAAATCATTACCTTAGGTGCAAATGGGATTGATTTGCCTGGAACACTCAAGAACACGGCTTGAGAGGGTTCGGAACTGCCTATGTCTCGGCTGGAATGGGAACAAGAGGAAAGAGAAAGAAAGAAAATGAGTTTTAATGAAAGAAAAGTAAGAAATGGAATAGTAAATGGTGATTCACCAAATTAGCGAGATATTTTGTATTAAAGTGAGATGTGCTGTCCTCCTTGCTCCATGCTGCCGACCTCATATGGGTAAGAATGAGTTACTTGACCATTGACTATACTTAGTCAATTTTGCTTAAAAATGCACTATTTGGATTACTATTCACAAATGAGTGCCATATTTCTGATTTTTTTTTTTGAAATCTGGATTTAGACCTTATAATGTGGTACATTATAGTACTTAGTATAACAAGGTCTAATCCAATGCCTAACACCACTCAAAACCCACTCAGAAAGTCAATTTTCTCAAAAACGTGCTTTAAGGAATTTTAAAGCACATTTTGTGTTAGAACATGTTTTAGAGCTTGGTTTCCTTTGAGAATGGTTCTATAATGTTCATTACTTCATTATAATACTTAGGAATCCACTTTGGATCCTATTTGAGGTCATACAATCTCTATGGTGTCTTAAAGCACATTTTTGGCTTTACCGATCTTAAGGCATGTTTTGCCTTGTTGAGATCTTTAGATTGTTCCTAAATGATATTTAGATGTTTATTAACCATCTTAGATCATTAATAGATCATTTAATTATGTTTTTAAGGTTTGGGGTATTTCAGTGAGAGAGAGACGGGGGGAGGGGAACGGCCACACTTACACACACAATCAAATTTTTGCTTTTTATTTGCAAAAGTGGACACATTAGTTTTGTTTATTTACACTCTCACCCCACAACTTCTCGTTTCTTACAGTTTTTACTAACCGGAACCCGTTTTCCGGAATTTTCTCGTTTAATTAATTTTATTGGTTCTAAACCTTCAATAATATTTATTAATGACTATTTGGTTGACCAAAATTATTACGAGTCTATTTAACCCGCTTAAAGTCGTGCTTTCCCGGTTTCCTCGAAAAACACGCTTTAAGGTTCGTTTATGCTTTTAATCCATTTTAAGGATCCGTTTTCTTCGGGATTTGTTCCCTCGTGTTTATTTAGATGTAATTAAGCCTTTAAAAATACTTATTAGCCTAATTAATCACTATTTCTAATTACGGGGTAATTCATATATATATATATATATTTATATTGCACCGGACACAACTTTGACAGAGTCTAAATTGTTCATATGAGCACCGATTTTTCCATGTTTGTGGTGTCGTAAAGCTCGTGAGGAGATCTATGCCCTTCTACCATCATTTCCTAATTTAAACATATAAATTGGCATCAGTTCTTGCCCAAAATATGAGTCATGAAAATCATAGGATAAGTGTGGAAAAGTGCATAAAAGGTTGCATAAATAAGAATTTAGCATCTATAAAACCCTATCAATTTCACACTTATCAATGACTTGGGACACCGAGGAGGAAAAATGGTCCAGCTACTCAACCAAGGGGCCACGATGAAGAACTTCAACGCTATAGAGATGTTCATCCCTGACAGGGTGCTCTTTAGTCTCCTCACCCACAACATCACCCCTAGAAATCAACACACTCACATAGTCAACGCTAGGGATGTTAGGCTACTATATGCGCTGAAGACCAAGGAGAAGATTGATCTCCCAACAATGATCCTGCTTACCATAGAGAAGAGTCAACACGTGAACCAAGGTCTAGTCCACGGAGGAGTGGTGACCAAGGCGCTAGAACAATATGGATTGGACACCAACAGGTTCCACGAATGCTCGTGTACTGCTTAGGACAGCATCTGTTCAGAGATGTTGTCCAAAATGGGGATCAAAACAAGGGGAGACAAGCTAGTGGTCGCTTAGAAGCTCACAAAGAGCGAGGACTCAAGGTCAGAGCCTCGACCAACTGATAGACCATCAGCACTCAAGAGGAAGAGAAATCTTTCACCAGTCTACAACAAGTCAGGGACCAGTCTGGATACTTCAGCTAGGGAGGTTCTAAAGAGTGTGAGAGTTACTCTCACTGGTGTGCAGGCCGTCTCCAAAGAACCATGTGTTCATCACATGGTTCAAGGAGCTATAGACTTCATAGAATCCCACATAGCCTGAGTGTTCTTCGTCTCTTAAAGACTTGAGTGATAACCGTGAGAATTAGCTCTAAGTTAGATTTTTTAATATTAATGTTTTATAATGCCATTGACTATCTGTTTCTAAGTCAATATTTTGATATGAATGGAAATGAAAACTGTTTTCTTTGTCTACTTGAATGATCAGACCATTGGTTACGAAATCATTTATTGTATTGGCTACTTCTTCCTTGATTAAAAATTGCAAAATGATCTGGGATATTTAGTCCCATCCATTCCACTAATCCAATCTTCAAACTTGACACCTAAAAAGCCTACAAACATAGCCCACAAGACGTAGCACCTCATTTATTACCACTCACCGATCAGTCGTTTAGCATATCCTTAAGTGTCTATAAAAACTTGCTCACTTCATTTGCTACTCATAATCATTGCAACACATCTCACAAAATGGCACAAACTCCACAAAGCTCCTACAACTCAAAAGAGAAAATAATCCATTCCACCATTCGAAAACTCACAAAACATCCAAATAAATACATCGCCCAAAGCTATGTCCAACCCAACTCTGACTCATTCACCGTCTGGTCTAGAACCTCAAATGACACTCCATCTCAGTCTCGAACTCCACATAGCTTAGAGTTCATAGTAGATTCTGATGAGTCAAACCTTTCCACCACAACTGAATCACCCTTGATCATTTCCACCACAGCTGACAAGATACATTGGATCAAGGTTTCCTTTTTAGAGGATGAACCCTTTGGCCTAGATGATTTAGATTGGGAACTCCAGACATGCCATTCTATCTAGATTATCTCGATCATGCTTGTAGTGTGTACTCTATGGAATGTTATGGCCTTTACAATATCTTAGGTCATGTAGTTACTTCCGATTTTTGCTGTATGGCAAAGAGGGAAAGAAAAGATATGTACTTGTGTTAGTATGACTATTTTCCTTGCGTTATGTAATATCTTAGTGAAAAACATTATACCTATGGTTATAGTATATATAAAAGCCATTATCTTTTGTTTCAACCCTTAACAAACTCAGGGAGAATCCTTCTTAGGGGGAATCTCTCAAATATTCAAATTGCCAAGTACATATAATTTTATATAGGTTGCCATCATCAAAAAGGGGGAAATTGTTAAGTCAAGATCCTTTAGTTTTGATGATAGCAAACCTGTGTTGTATATTTAACATGTTGTTAAGCTCTATGATGCAGACAGACAGGCAAAAGAGTGCTTCACACGCAAGGTTGCTAGCACACTCGGTTCACGACATGTGCCCAACCAGTTGGGCACCTATTTGGAAGAGCTCACGCTAGAACTTCTAGCACATAACAAGTCAGGCACGCACGAAGATATCGCTCATGCTTAAGAAGAAAATCAAAACAAAAGACTGCAAGAGGATCGACATTCATGTAGACTCATATACCCACATAATCAACTACACACGACAAGAACACAACTCATTAATGTGCAAGAGAACAAGATAAGTCAAGGGCTATTAATCAGACAAATTACATAGCTATAATGATATCTAAGAGAGCATTTATGAGCATTAATGAGCCAGACAAGATCAGACAAGTGGGGCACACAAGTGGTGCTCAACAATCAAGAGAGTTGCCACTGACGTGACCAACCATAGGCGACACGTAGTCTAAACGTCTTATATCAAGTTGAAGATTCTCTACAAGTCTAGTGTGGTTGTTATGTGAATTATAGGAGTTGTAGTAGACTCCTAGAGTTAGGGACTTATAGGACGGTAGTTACATCTTATTTAACTGTATATACTTGCATTTATTTCATATGTAAGTGAGCCTGAACAATAGAGAAAACAGAGAGATTATCTGAGCAAGAGTGATTCAAACTTAAGTGTGTAAGGGCTAGAGAGTTAGTGAGTTGGTTAGGATTGGTGTTATATGTCAACACTTTGTAATTGGTAGACTAGACTGATCAGTGGGGGAGCGGTTAGGGAACTGTAGGCCAACGTTAAGGAGAGGGTAGAGGACTTTGGGGGTAAAGTCCTAAACTGTCCCGGAGTCCCTGTGTGGGGCGAGGGAGATTGAGTGAATTTCTTGTGTGTAAATTCTCAATCTAAATGAAGTTTCTAGCTTAAGTTTATCTCGTGTCTTTCCTTAACCAACAAAGTTTTGATTTAGTCTACGATACATCCACGATCGATCGGGGACGCATCAGGAGCGCTAGCCGGTTTCACTAAGGTACATAATACCTTAATGGCAACATAGTCATGAAATAAATGAGTTAATAAAGATTACGAGGTAATCTTGTAACTCACATGCAATAACAAAAATGTAACACTTAAACGCTTAGTAGATACAATTTAATATGATACGAGAGTAATTAGTGAATTAACACACTTGATAATAAAATTATAAGAGTGTGATAGATGTGACGTCGACCGTGATTAGGCGAGTACCCGCTATGGTGAACGGTATGGATTCTTTAGCTTGTCGTTCCTACCGAGTTACATCGGCTTGTGCTATTTGTTGTAAGTGATGATGACCAAGATAATTGCATGTAAAAATGTTGTATGTTTGTTAGTATTATTGTTCATGTTTGACTGAACACATGTAGCAAATTGCTAACTATACCTTAGAGTATTGAATATTCACACATACGATATATACGACAACAAGAGAATTACGAGTGCGTATTTATGTAATGGGAACTTGTACAAGTTTCTCATCAACTTCCCTTTAATAAATTGTCCACACCCGAAATGTGATGTTCAAACTTATCGCCCTAGAAGTAGGACATTAGTTCCATTAAGACTTCTAACACAATCAAGGTAACAGGAAGTGAGGAGTCCAAGAAGTTCTAGCCTTGCATGCTGAGTTTGGAGGACGTATCTACATCAGATCGACTTCAATTATAAATCTACGCCATGACAGTTGTTGTGGGGAAATTTATACTCTTCCACTAGGTGCTAATATGCTAAAGTAAATGTACGTCTTCATTGACGGTGGTTGCGGGGGCTGTTGTATACTAGCCCGATGGGTTCATATACCCGATTTAAATGTACTTTACTTTTGACGGTGATTAGTTGTATTTGAGAACTTATTTCTCATCTCTCTGGTTCATATCTACCTGATTAAATATATGTCATTCTCGAAGGTGGTTAAAGAATTTTATATCGCCTACGGGTTTAAAGGTACCCGATTATTTATACAATACGAGAGTCTTAATCTCGTCTAAAACGTTTAATACCCGACTCAATGTACGTCACAACGATGATGGCTAATTAGAGTTTTATTACTCTTCTCACTGGGTTTAATTACACCCGAAATAAGTTAACACTAGTACAAAAATGGTCTATCGCAGCGCCCCTACCGCAGCGGTTGTAATAACAACCGCTGAGATAGGCCAATTTTAAAAAACCCGCACACCTATCTCAGCGGTTGTAAGTAACAACCGCTGCGCTAGGGTCGTTAAAAAAAAAAAGAACTCTATCGCAGCGGTTCCTACTAAGAACCGCTGCGATAGGTCTTTTTTACAGACCTATCTCAGCGGTTCTTAGTAGGAACCGCTGCGATAGAGTTCTTTTATTTCCCCCAAATCGACTCCGCATCGTCTTCTCCTCTTCATTCTCTTCTGTAATATTTCGAGAACGAAGAAAGGCGACGGCGATTCCTCTCGACGTCTGCGACTCCGCCACCACCACCGCCACCTTCTACTTCAGTGCGCGCCGCCATCGTCCACCGCCGCAGTTGCCGTCGCAGTCGCAACAGAGAGAACTGGTCGCAGGCGTCGATCGTCGGTTCTAGCGGAACCCTAGGTTCGAATTCGATTTGTAATTTCGAAATATGTTAATTATTGTCTTGTTGATTGAATAATTAGTTGTAATATAGTTATTGATTGTTAGTTTAGTTGTGTGTGCATAATTTGAATATAGATAGGTTATTGAACAAGTATAAATAGTTGTGCATATAAGGTGTTCGATAAAATGTCTGAGTTGATATTGTTGCTGTTTGTGCCCTCTGCATACAACCCAAAGTTGTAAAAAACGGTACGGGAGTTTAGTTATATAAATATGCGATACGGAAGTACGGATACGGATAAAACGGGGTTAATGATACGGATGATAAATTTAATTATATAAATATAGAACTAATATTATAAACATGACTATGAAACTATGAAAGATATTTAAAACTAAAAATTGCAAATCAATATACAAATAATGCATATAAACATCTACTATATAAAATAACTTAGTGCAAGTATTATATACCATTTTATAATTTATAATTTTTTTCCACACTATAAGTTTTAACTTTTCATTATATAGATGTAATAAACAATTTTGTAATTCAAAACAAGTTTTAATAGATTTATTGTATATGAATTTTGTTACTAAACTAATTAGATCTAAACGTTATATGTTGAATTCATTACATAATGACTACATGATACCAATGTCATAAACCATATATAAGTCGTTTGTTTACATGAAAAAGTTTGAGAATTCATATGTATATATGTTGTTGACTATTATTATTTTACATAATTCCTGCAAAAAAATAGACTATTAATTAAAAAATCCTGTAAAAAACTAGCTTAATATGTTGTTTTAGACAACAATTCATATATAACAATTCATATATAACAATTCATATATAACAAATTTATAATTTAAATTCATATTGATTGAAATTGTAAATAAAACTACTACGAAAAGAAAATGAATAACTACAAATCATTTTGTTCTTAATTCTCAAACTATTAAAAAAATTAACTTCAAGTTTCACATTAATAAAGTGGTAAGATCTATAACTTTATAACATCTATGTTCTCCCATTACATTGCAGTATATACGTGCTTAATATGATAATGCTTATAGTAATGGATTTCTTGCCCCCCCTAATTTTATTACCTTGCTTCACCGCTGTCTGCAGTAATTGGGGTGGTCTCTAGGTCTCTTTCTTCCTCATTGCTTCTGTTGTGCAGCATGAGCTGAAAGGTAATAATATCATCTATTGGATGTTATCTTTTTTATTTTCTTAATATGATAATGCTTATAATAATGGATTTTCTGCCCCCCCTAATATTATTTCCTTGTTTCCCCGCTGTCTGCAGTAATTGGGGTGGTCTCTACTTCTTCTTCCTCATTTATTCTACTGTGAAGTAAGAGTGAAAAGGTAACATCTTCATCTATGTTTTCTCTTTGTTTGTTTAATTAATTATTGCGAAAAAGTGGTTGTGGTTAATATTGAGTGATTGCGAATGGTTGCTGCCAATTGTGGAATTTATTTGTCGTGGTAAATAAGATGTTGGTGAATGCTTAATGATAAGCATGGGATTAACACGATTACGTAAAGGTCATGCCGAATTTTTTCTAGAATCGTAATAGTCTTATTAATTAATTTTATTTGTTATTTGTGTATAACAATCTTTACTTTTCTTTGTCAGGTCTTCTGAATCTGCTATTGGATTTGTACCAGTACTTTCCCAGCCCATCACCAAAGCAGTGTCCTAGCTTCCCCCTCTGTACAACCTTAAAACAAGTAAGTAATTAAACTTTATTTTTGTTTTAATAATGCAATGATTTGTTGAAGTTAAATTAAATGTGTTAGAATTGTTAGAATAAGGCTAGATTAGTTACGTTGGAAAGTTAGAGTACTTAGGCTATGTTAGTTAGGTTGTAACCATAGAGTAGTGCTGAGTTTGGTTGCAACCGTACATCCAGTAGAAACATGCTCCATATATAAATGCAGACGAAACTGAAAGACAAATCAATCTAAACATTGTTTTGTTTTCACATATAGAATGGAGCGTGACTGGATGTACGGTTATCGAGGGGATAACTATTTTGATGAGAAGCTGAAAGAGTTTCTCAAAGCGGCAGTGCAACACAAGGACATAACAAAGGCGGACAAGATTTCATGTCCTTGTGTTGACTGTGGGGTCGTAAGGAAATATGAAGACATTGAGGAAATTAGATTTCATCTTAAGTCCCGTGGAT
The DNA here is from genome assembly GCA_023374045.1 of Limonium bicolor. Taxonomy (NCBI): domain Eukaryota; kingdom Viridiplantae; phylum Streptophyta; class Magnoliopsida; order Caryophyllales; family Plumbaginaceae; genus Limonium; species Limonium bicolor. The sequence continues at coordinate 4,076,413 of CM041781.1, read as the reverse complement.
TCATGCCACATTACAGAAGATGGAATTTTCATGGAGAAACTGTTGCAGCTAGTGCTTCAACATCATCAAGTGCTCATGATCCACGTTACGCAAGTACCGCCCACACCTTCAATACCATCAATGAGTCGGTACCGTTAAGTGATTCAGGATTCGATGACAGCGTGACCACTCACCATGATGAACAAATGGATGAAATGTTAGAAAATGTTGCCGATACTTTTGTCGATAAGCCGGAAGAGTATCAAAGATTGTTGGACGCATCAAAGACACCTTTGTACCCTTCGTGCGTTAAATACACAAAATTGACTGCTGTACTTAATTTGTTCAACTTAAAGGGGAAATATGGAGTTGGTGACAAGTGTTTCACGTCATTTCTAGAGCTGATACATGATATGCTTCCTGATGAGAATGGTCTTCCTACATCCACCTACGAGGCAAAGAAATGGATGTGTCCAATGGGGGTTGAATATAAAAAGATTCATGCTTGCCCAAATAATTGTGTGCTTTATAGGGGTGAATACGAACATCTAGACAAGTGTCCTAAATGTTTGTTGTCCCGGTACAAGGACAAGGATGAGGATTCCTCCTTTCAGAAAAAAAATCGTCCAGTGAAATTATTGTGGTACTTGCCGATAATTCCTAGATTCAAACGGTTGTTTGCCAACCCGAAAGATGCGAAGAACTTACGATGGCACGCGGATGGTAGAAAAATTGATGAAAAATTAAGACATCCTGCAGACGGACCTCAGTGGAGAAATATCAACAGAAAATTTAAACATCATTTTGGGGATGAGGATAGGAATCTGAGACTTGGATTATGTACCGATGGGATGAACCCGTATGGCACGTTGAGCAGTCAGCACAGCACTTGGCCGGTGCTACTAGTGATCTATAATTTACCGTCATGGTTGTGCATGAAACGAAAATACATTATGTTATCACTCCTAATTTCTGGTCCAAAGCAACCTGGTCATAACATTGACGTATATCTTGCACCACTGATCGACGATCTGAACTTGTTGTGGAATGAAGGGACAGTGGTATATGATGCTCATGCGAAAGAAAATTTCACACTGAAGGCGATGTTGTTCTGTACTGTTAACGACTTTCCTGCCTATGGGAACTTGTCAGGATACTCGGTGAAAGGATTCAAAGCGTGTCCGGTATGTGAGGATGACACATGTTCAGATCGTCTGAAGCACTGCGGCAAAAATGTTTATATGTGTCATCGACGGTTTCTTCCAGTAGACCATCCTTACCGTTCGAGAAAGCGAAAGCTGTTCAACAATGAGCCCGAGACTCGTGTGGCTCGTCTGCCTTTGAATTCAGAGGAAGTGTATGCAAAGGTAAAAGACATTGAAAATGTATTTGGAAACACATCCAAGCCGCCGAAGAACATTTGGAAAAAACGTTCCATTTTTTGGGATCTACCGTATTGGCGGCATCTGCCTGTTCGACATTGTTTGGATATCATGCACATTGTGAAGAACGTCGGTGAGGCATTGTGTGGTACTTTGCTCAACATACCCGGCAAGACGAAAGACGGATTGAAGGTGAGGAGAGATATGCAAGAGTTGCGCATACGGAAAGAACTACACCCAATAGAGGATGAGAAGCGAACATATCTACCTCCTGCGTGTTATACCCTCTCTAAGAGTGAAAAATTAAGTTTTTGCAAGTGTTTGCACACATTGAAGGTACCATCTGGGTACTCTTCAAACTGGAAGAACCTAGTTTCTATGAAGGATTTGAAACTGTTAGGCATGAAATCTCATGATTATCATGTGTTAATGTTGCATCTTCTTCCAGTTGCAATACGAGGGATATTACCAGAAAATGTCAGAAATGCTATAACTCGATTATGTTTCTTCTTCAACGCTGTCTGCTGCAAGGCAATTGACTCAGACACCCTCGATGATCTGCAACATGAAATTGTTGTGACAATATGCCAGCTTGAGATTTATTTCCCACCATCTTTCTTCGACATAATGGTGCATTTAGTAGTGCATATTGTCCGAGAGATCAAATATTGTGGTCCGGTTTACTTACGTTACATGTATCCTTTCGAACGATATATGGGGATTCTGAAGGGTAGAATGAAAAACAGATATAGACCGGAAGGCAGTATCATCGAAGCAACAGTGACTGAGGAAGTCACAGAATTCGTAACAAGTTATTTGAACGATGCAGAGTCAATTGGTATTCCCAAACCACGTCACCATGGTAGATTTGCGGGTAAAGGAGTTATTGGCAAAAAGGTTGTTCGTATCTCTCGTGATCTTATTAATCAGGCACATTTGTTTGTACTACAACACCTTGAGGTTGTTGAACCCTACTTCGATATTCACATTGCTGAGTTGAGTCGACAAAACCCTACCAAAAACCGTATCTGGCTTAAAAAAGAACAAAATCGAGTATTCGTCCAATGGTTTAAGGAATATGTGTTTAAGCAAGCTTCATTGAACCCCGAAGATGTCAGTGAAGAAATCAGATGTCTAGCTGTTGGTTCTGGAACAGATGTCGTATCGTTTGAAGGGTATGACATTAATGGATGCACATACTACACTGCACTCCAAGATGCTAAATCAATACATCAGAACAGTGGGGTAAAAATTGAAGCATCGGTGACTGAATATGGTCTAGGTAACCAGGTTCAACCAACGAGTAGTAGTAGTTGGTATTATGGTGTGATAGAGGACATATGGGAACTAAACTATCACATTGATTCGTTTCTATTGTTCCGCTGCAATTGGGTGGACAACCGACATGGACTCCAAAATGATAAAGGACTTATTTTGGTTGATCTTTCACGTGTTACAACTAATAAGGAAGATCAGTTTGTGTTGGGTAAAGACTGTGACCAGGTGTTTTATGTTGAAGACCCAAAAGCTAGTAGATGGCATGTTGTTCTTCCAGGGAGAAGACCGGTTTTGTTTGAGGATGAAAACAACGACGATGATGATAATGAGATGATAGATGAACCTGTATCGTTGCATACAGGGCTGCATGATTCAACTGATGATTTACAAAATGATGATGTTCAGACCATCTACGCTCGATCAGACCATAATGAGGGGGTTTGGGTAGAAAACAGATCATGATATATGTTACTATGTCTAGGTAACACCATTGGTTGAAAGTACATTATATAATTCGTATTATTGTTGTTTATTTTTGCAATTATACATCGTTCCATGAATTGTTTTATGTTTATTTTTGCAATTATACATCGTTCCATGAATATTGATCTAATGTGTGTGTGTTTTTTCCTCAGTGGCTGATGATCCTATTGATGATCCTATAGGACAGCTGCTCCTGACTGGGGATAGTAGACCGGCAAAACGCACCACACGAGGTGGTAAAAAGAAATCAAAGAAAGCAGACGTAGAGACCACCCCACAGCAGACCGAGACAGCAGGTCCTTCACAGGAAGGACAAGAGATACAAGTTGCTCCTCCCCCTCTCAAGAAACCCAAAAAACGAGGGGCAACCCGTGGGCTGAAAGCAAATAGAGGCCCCCCGACAAAGCCTTTGGAGTTCAATGAATTTAATCAGCCCACCGGTACCTGGAAAAATGATTTCACTGCTCTAGCCAGGCATTTGGTGAGTACATATTTCAATATAAACCACAATTGGAAGCAAGTGCCTCAGGCGTTGAAGGAGCAGATATTTGAACGTCTCAAGGTATTTGTTACATTTAATAGTTTGTTTTTAGATTTATATAGTTATTTTTTTACACTAATCCATTTTTTTTGTGCATATAGGACCGATTCTGTATAGATCCATCTCTGAAGGATGATGTGATGAAGGGGATTGCCACACAAAACAAAGACTTCAGATCTCTGCTCACGAGGCAGTACATTTACTGTGAGGAGCCCGCAGAGATAGAGGAGGCAGAAGGTGAAGATGTGGATGATCGGAGACCACCGTGGCAAAAATATGATGGTATTACTGAAGAGCAGTGGAATGAGTTTGTTGCGAAGCGTCTGACCCCTGAGTTCAAGGTGAGTTTACACTAGTAGTTGTTCTTTTGTATGATAAATGTTTAAAGTGTCCTTACAGTTCATTTGGTTAATTCGTCCTTTTTAATATATTATTTGCATAATTTGTCTTTTCATACTTATATGTAGGCTATACGTGAGAAACAACAACAAAATGCAAAAAAAAATCGTTACCCCCATCACATGGGGAGTACAAGTATTGCTCAGCGTGTGCCGCAGTGGGAGAAAGAGGGGTTGCTGCCAGCTGGCTCGAATGTCAGCGAACGAAGGATGAAGGTTTGGGACTTAAGTCGACGGAAGAAACCTTCAAATCCGGCGGCACCTGCTGAGTATGATGACGCCACGAGAGAGGTCATCAACCAAATGGTAAGTGATTTTTAGTTTAAAAAATGTTTATTATATTTATAGAGTAACAATAGCAGTTAAATAAACCGAAGAATCCTTATTGACTTATTAAACTCCATAACAGGAAGAGTTAAGCTCCCAGATCACCCAGGGCTCTTGGCAGCCCGTTAGGCAGGATGATCCACTTTCCCGCGCTCTCGGGAAGAAGGATCATCCGGGTCGTGCAGTAGGCTTTGGTGGTCATGTCGGTATACGCCAAGCCTTCGGTAATCCTGGGTCGAGACACGGTGCTGGAGGGACATTACATATGAGGAGCACTTACGCCAGAATGCGGAGCTCGAGCAGCGACTACGAAATGAATTTCAGCAGTCAATCGCTCAAGCTATGGAGATGATCGTTCTGAGAGGAGTCAGGAGGTTTATCGACCGCCAGATCAGCCACAAGCATCAGAGCCCGCAGCAGTGCCTCCCCCAGTAGTGTTCACTAGTGTTCACTCGTCAACCCATTTCCATATTCTCTCAAGGTTAGAACAACATGTTAACTAAATACAAAACAAAATTATACAATTGTTTATCTGCATCTAAAATCTTTAATTTTGAAAATTTAGCAACCAATTGACTGCACATTGCTCCAAGTGATTGGCGTTGACGAAGTCGGAGTAGCGGTGGGGAAAACTTTTCAAGTCTTGTGCTGGAGACACCGTGAGGAAATACAGCGCTCCGAGAGTACCATGGCCGGGTGCTTGTTGAAGGTTACGCGCCTGCTTACGCGGATTGTCAGATACCGGTGCCCAGTGCAGACATATCCACCCTTCGTCAAGCTGAATCCAATGCAGTACAGTGGCCCTGTAGATGTAGATGATTAGGCTTGGGGAGCAGCAGGTAACCCCATGAAAAAACTTATTCTTTAACATATCCTAGAGTAGAAACATATACTTATTAAATTAATATATTAGGAACACATTCAATCAAATTCTGATAAGGCAAAAGGAAAGAGAGTTGTTCCACCAGCTAATCCTTCGATGGCATCCGCGACTAGAGTTGTGATGAGATCGAATTTGCTACAACCGGCGGTTCTGAATGCCTTACCCCCCATGCTGAAACTGTTACACTCCACACTACTGATGACGCCGCCAGGAAGAGATTCGGTTACAATGGAACCAAGACCGGATCTTTTTCACTACAGAGGCGCTCAGAGTTTTGAAATCTATCTTACTGATTTTGTGGAGTTGTTCACGAAGGATTGGTTGACTGCGTCGATTCTCAAATCGGCTTGCATGTGAGTAATTAGCAAATGTTGTACACATTTTACTCTGTATATTTGAAAATTAAATTCATAATATTGTTTTCTTTATATTGTGCAGGTTTATTGATGACAAGGCGGTCCAAGTACATGAGAATAGTAGTTTCGGGTTCCTATGCCCTGACTACTGTTCCGAAGCTAATATGGGATCTGACCCCCAAGCGTTGGTCCAGTACTTGTCGAATGTGATACATCGTGTGCAGTTACAGATAAATCTTACATCATGCTGCCTCTTCATCAAGGGGTAAGTTTATGTAATGTTAAGTTAGTTTTAAAAATTATGATATTTGTATTATGTAATTGATTGAATTAAGTTCTGCCTGTGTATTGTAATCTATGAACAGCCGACACTGGTCTTTGCTCGTTCTATGTATAAAAAGCCCAAGAGTCCTGCAGCTTGACTCAGCATCTCTGCGTCCCAAGAGGCCACTTATATATAACATGTTGATGAGGTGATGAATTTACTTAACTTGATTAATTATCAATTTTTAGTTATTTCTTAATCATCCAGTTGATAACTTTTACTTTTTCTGTGCGTATGAATTCTAGTGCCTTTGTATCTGTAATGACGCAAGTCCGAGGAGAGAGACTTAAGAAGATTCCGTGGAATGTAGTCAAGGTATTTTTGTAGTCCTTATTCAAATTTTGTAATATGTTCATTAGATTTAAAATAGGAACAGTATTATAATTTATGTGTTAAATCGATTTTGAATATGTACGTATATACATGTGCAGTGTCCACAGCAGCCGGGAGGTTCGGAATGTGGCTACTATGTCATTCGGTTTAGAGTGACTTGATAGCGGGACCGAGACTCTTGCCAGAGAAGTCTCTAGACCTGGTAAGTAGCATTCTCGAAATTTTTGGTTTTGTAGATAATTTTTAACATTGATTCTTAAACTCAAAGTATTATTAGCAACTAATCATATTTCTTTTGTGTTAATTCCAAGGCTTTTGAAGAGTTGGTAGACGGTTACAACGAAGGACATATAACCGAGGTGCTCGAAGAATGGGCAGAATTCATGAGCATTAATGTAGGTTGCATCTAGGGTTTGGTAGGATTGAGTAGGATGATTTTGAAATTCTCATGAAACAATTGTCGTTTCTGTAAAGATTTTGTTGATATTTGATTAATTTGGTGAAATTTGTAAATGTAAGTGGATTATTGCCCGTAGATAAGTTTTGGTGGCAATTTATATGGTGAAATGGTTGATCTAATGCCCCACTGTGGTGGCATTGTTTATTGCTATATCTTCACATGTTTGATTGATTTTGGGTGTGTGTGTGTGGTAGAATTGTAGGCTGGAATGGAAAAAACAAAAAAAAAAAAAAATAACCTATTGCAGCGGTTCTTAATAAGAACCGCTGCGATAGGTGGTTTTTTTTTTAAAAAAAAACCACCTATCGCAGCGGTTCTTATTAACAACCGCTGCGATAGGTGGTTTTTTTTTTTTAAAAAAAAGGTCTAACGCAGCGGTTCTAACTAACAACCGCTGCGATAGAGTACCTACCGCAGCGGTTCTACAACCGCTGCGGTAGAGTTTTCACCTAGCGCAGCGGCACCCATCGCAGCGGTTTTCAACCGCTGCCATAGGTACCAAACAACCGCTGCGGTAGGTCCTTTTCCTACTAGTGTAAGTTATTTGTTAAGGAAGTAGCAAACCCATTGTGCGGATTATCTAATGCACTTAAAGTTAAGGTCCTTAAAGAGATTCCAAAATTAGTCTCAAGGCCCCGGGAGGAACATAACACTGACTCGATTTACTGGTGTCTTTTTTATGTTGGGTTATACCATTGTTTTGAATGATTGCTTACTTTATATCTTGCATGTTGGGAGTTTACAGTTCATTTACATTATTGAAATAATGAACTGAATGTTAATGACAAAGTAGTTGTGTGTGGCCCGGTAGCTTGTGGGCTACACATTTTCATACCAGCAGTTTGTGCTGAGCCCTTTTTGGGCCTAACATTTTTCAGGTACAAGATGGAGCTAATACCCGAACGAGAGTATGCGGGGTAGATTTAAGGTATGGGTATACTTTTGATTTTGATTATACCTTAGATAGGTTTATACCTTCTTTAGTAGATGAGTTGGCTAATTGGAAACAAACTTGTATTCAGTTTCGGAATTTGTAGAAACTTGGTATGTTATCATTATGTATACGTAATTGTTGGAGTTAAAGTTTATTAAGTATTCAGTCATTCAGACCGTTACATTGAAGTTAGTAAGGCCTAGTTAGTCACATGGGTGACTAACGGCAGTAAAAACAGGAGTTTGTTTAATTTTTCCACTATGATTTCATTTAATTTTGGCGTTGTTAATTATCGTTAATTTGGAATTAAGGGTTGGTGTTAGCAGAAAAATGTTACTATCTCTACCTAGGCTGTGTACCTATCGTTTTGTGGAATAGTGAATTGAGTGGGGGTTGTTGATCTCAGGGACCTCGTTCAATTAATTGATAATTTATTTACTAACTGTGAAACTAAACTAAATAAACAGGAAATATCACTTTTTCAGGTTTTACTTAATTTAATAAAAAGTACAACTCAACGAACTAAGATAAAATAATAAAATAGTAAAAATGAAGTAAATAAAGAGGTAAAGATTAAAACTATTGAAACTAAAGAAGCACCCTGGATTGTTTCGCAAACCTCAGTTTATCAATCTATTAATAAACTCTTCCCTGATTCTGTAATAAACTCACAAACTATAATTAATTTGTCAACGACTATGTCTAACGAATCTTAACTAGTTGCTATAACTAGTAGCAGACTAATGCTTTAATAATGCTCTAATCCGGACACAACTAATCGCATAAAGAACAGTTTCTGTTTGAGACCGATTAACCAATAGGTTGGATCACGCTTCTAGTCGTTAATCAAGTTTAATTCCTATGTCTTGTTATCTATCTCAGCTCTCGCGTGTTGATTAGAAAACTGCAAATATGGCTTTAATAATTAGTTAGAGAATTAAAGCGCATGAAGAAATGGAATTAAACTAACATTATTGAATTGGTAAAGAGATTACAAAATAAATTGAAAGATCCAGTTTGCTACCCCAATCCGGAGAGCTAAACTAACTGCTCAAACATAATTATAAAAATAACAAAACAACAAAGTAATAACACATTGACATATTAGATAAAAAGGAAAGAAGAAACTCTGTAAAAAAGATCTCTGCTCTGCCTTCCTTCTTCATGTGTCTCTGTATTAATTCTCTGTCAGAAGTACAACAATGACTATGACAAAGAGGAAGAAAGGCATGAGCCTCTAACCTGGGGCGTGTCCTGGCGTGAATGTCCCCCCCTTCTTTTATTGATTATGATCATCATATATATACTCCTCAGTATAATTTTATCACTTCATATATTGATTTTATCTTTTCAAATGTTGTTTTCAATCTCTATTTCTTCTCTCATATACTGCACCGTCAATGTTGAATGTGAATGACTTCGCCGACATAACAGCAGCAGCCAATGAGTTGCAATGAGTGAGATATGATATAAATGCTCCATCATTATATTACGATTCAAAGAATGATTGTATAATCATTTAATATCATGCGTAAGTGCTCTGATCATAATCATGACTCCATTATATTGCTGCCACTAAATTGTTGTTGACCTGTTCGGGCGAGACTTATAAGTGTCCGGATCCGGACGTTGAGCTGGATTGAAATATGTAACTCTTGGCTCCTGTCCAGACACATGTTTGGACACAACTTCAACATGCCTTAAATTCTTTGTTTGGATTCCGTTTTACTCCATGTTTATTGTGTTGAAATCCTCATGAGAAATTTTATGTATTTTCTAGACTTTTTACTGCATTAGACACATAAAATACATCAGTTCACATCAAAACATAAATTTAAGGAAAAACATACTATAAGTGAGAAATATGACATGGATTGTTGTAAAAATAAGAAGAATTATAGCCCTAAAAGTAGATATATTTCACACTTTTTAGTTGTGGTGTTACAAAAAGTGGTATCAGAGCGTAGTAATGCTCTGATGACTGATTACTAGTGAGTTTAGGATTTCTAAGACTTGGGTTAAAGGTTGAGTGTTAGTACAAAAAGGTACAAGAACTAAGTGTTTAATTGACCGTCTAAAAGACCTTATCCATGTCCAGTATCGGACCTAAGCTACAGGATCTCATGAAAAATGACAATTATGCAGTTGTCTAAACAACAGACTAACCGAGGCCGAGGTAGGGTTGAGGCTGAGGAACCAGCTATGATAGAAGTGCAGACTATAGCGGAGATAGTCACTGCCACCATTGCCCAGATGGGACTACAACCTGCAGCGGCGCCACCGCCTTCACCTCCACAGCCAGATTCACTACAACCACATCTCCGTGAGCCGAATTGGGTAAAGAGTTTGGCGGATCTCAGACCGTCATCATTCAAAGAAGATGCGGATCCATCGCACTATATTCTCGAGATGGAGGCATTTGATAATGGTGGAACCTGGTGAAGGCTGATCATCTGGCTGATCCAGACTTTAGTTCGGGAGCCTATAAGGCTCTACTAAGGGGCAAGTACTACCCAACCCATGTGTGTTCGAAGAAGAGGGTGGAACTTGACGCACTACAGCAGACGGGCAAGATGACTATCAACGAGTATTATGCAGCTTTCACCGCTTTGCTCCGCCTCTTGCTCGGGCTCAGGTACTTGGATGACATTCTAGTCGACAGCTTCTACGGAGGTCCGAGTCCTCACCTTCAGTATGGTATGGGACCTGCTACTTATACCACCCTTAAGGTTAAAAGGAAACAAAATAAACTGTGTATTTAATTGAATTATGTGAAGAGATTGAGTTCTAATGCCTTTGGAATTGTACGAGTGCAACCATGCCGTCGTGAAGATGGAGATCACTGTCCAGAGAAGGGACGATCTGCAGTCGCAGAAGAGGAAGGCCGCTGGCCCGAGTTCTGATGACGGGAAGCAGAGTGGTCAGGGCAAAAGGAAGAAGCCGTTCTTCAAGGGCAAGAAGCACCCTCAGGGGAAGGAGAGCCAGTCTTTTGAGGCTCTCCAGCTCACATACCATGCTGAGGCGGCTAAGCCTTTGAGATCACACCCGCCTAAGGGTAAAAAGCTTAACTTAAATTTATATGTTGCATGTCTTAAAATTACCATATTACCACGGATGGCTGACTAATCTTCATTAACGAATTAGGTTCCAGTTTTGGTGCGAGTACAAGCCGGAAGGTTGTGCACACCTTCTAGTGTAGGCATTATGGGAAGAACCACCGGGGTTGACTACCAGGGTGTGAACCTCGATTTTTGAACCCTATCCTATGTTGATTCAAGTTGATTAGGATCTGGTTGGGTTCTAGGTTTACTTATAACCTAAGATTAATAACTATGTCATAAAACAATAATTACTAAGTCCTAAGTTAGCTCACTAGAACCTAATTAGAGTCGACACCTAATTTTATCCTAGATTAAATTAGGCTAGGAGAGTTCAGGTTCGGGGGCTTGGTATTCGACTTATTTAGGGTTCAATTACTTTCATTACCCCTTGAAGTCGTTTTTCCTCTACTTAGTTTATTTACGGCTTATTATGAGTTGTTTTAACCTATGTGCGCGAACTTGACATTTCTTTTATTTTTTAACATTTTTTGACAGAATATTAAAGTGAAAATTGAAATTACCTAAACTAGGATTTCAGAGATAGAATTAAGCCAAATTTTGTTTTTGTCCGTGGCCATGGACCTAATGTCCTAGACCACGGACCCTAGTTGACCTAATTATGAAGAAAAATAAAATTTGCAAGAAATCTATTTGTGAAAACGTCTGGGGACACAGACAGGTCGTCCAAGGGCACGGACTAGCCACGGACGGTGGCTTTCGTGTGTTTCACGATGGTGTTTTGGATAAAAAATTATGTGCGTGTAGCCTGAGAAATTTCCAAGATGTTAGTCTTCAGAATATTTCAATTTGAAGTCAAATTAAACATGAAACTAAGAAAACAAGTTATTGGGCAGAAGCAGAAACAAATGTTAATTCAGAAGCTGTAGAAAGTCAGTTTGAACCCAAATTTTGAAAGGAGGCTAATAAGTTTTGGGGAGTCAGAAAGTAAATTCCTACCTGTTTTACCTTCGAGATCAAGGTGATTCTTCACGTCGGGAATCTTTCAATGCCTCATCAGGATCGGCTCCAGATTGAATTCAACCCAAGCTTTTGACCCCTTCTTTCTTATGTTGTTAACCATGTTTTGGTTCTGTATTGTTGGTGTTTGGTGCTTGGAAGTTTGATGATGGGAGAAGAATTAATGCGTTTTTGGTGATTTTGGGGTGATTTTAGTACAGTTTTGGGATCGATTTGATGCTTGGAAGTGCAAGAACGTGGGGAGAAGATTGAGGGCCGTGTTTTCTGACTTTGGGAATGTTCTCCTCTGCCCTAGGTTGTTTTTAGGAAGGTCCTTATATAGAAAGAGCATGACCGAATTGATAGAACAAAATTTTTATCTAAAACCCTCATATGTGCTCTAAGAGAATCTGATTTTAGGAAATATGCTACGGTTCGATTAAAATTTTGAAATTTTAACCAAAGATAAAGGAAGATTGTTATGAATTTTGAGAGTTGGAATCAGGTTATTTTGATAAATAACTGATTAATAAAAATCTCACAAATTGGAATATTCCATAATTCATAACTTACGATTGGAAAGTCAAAATTACAAAATGCCAACGGTTTTAGTCTCAAAAAATCATTATCTATCTTGTGTTAAAATTTTATAACATTTGGACTAGATTTTGGTATTTTCCAAAGGAGAGAGAAAATTACAAGAATGATTGAATTTCTTTTTAAAATTTTGAGCTAAGGTTCCAAATAAAATAATTTCAGGTTTATGACTCTATGTAGTTATGCTAACCATGTGACAATTTTATTTTAATTTTTGGAAACCTTTTTATTTCTATTTTAAGGTTATTTCATATGTCAATTATTATAGAAATTAGCTTATAATATGAATTAAAAGCTAAATTCCAAAAAAAATATTATCTGAAAATCATGAAATATCTTTCATAATGACTATGATATTTGGAAGTGTTTGGAGATAGTGAACAAGTCATATGAAACTAGAAAATCCCGAAAATATCCTTGGAAAATCCTGCCTTGGTGCATTTTGACCGTTTTGCCCTTGTCTTTGCATTTGTGTGTTTGAGCCCTTTCCTGAGGGTCAAAATTTTGGGTATAACAGATTTGCCCCGTCAACTAGGCTTTGTAATGGAAATTAAAAGGCCAGTTGATGCTTGAGGGACACCTAAAAATTTTACCCGATCTTGAGGAATGAACTCCTCGTCTTGGATTTCTGCTGAAAGTCTGTTGATTATTCTGAGCTATTATGAGGCGCTAGCTACCTAGGAGAGAAGCTTGAGAATATTGAGCAATTATGAGGTGCGAACTACCTAAAAGAGAAACTTGAAATTATTGAGCTATTATGACGCGCCAACTACCTAAGAGATAAGTTTGAAACTATTGGGCTATTTTGAGGCGCTAACTACCAAAGAAAGAAGTTTAAGACTATTGGGCTATTATAAGGCCCCAACTACCTAAAAATGTGGAGAATGAGTTAAACTAGTAATGAGATGAGCTAAACCGAGCATCTGAGGTGTTGGGAACCTGGAAATGAATGAACTAAGCTGCCCATGAAGGTGTCCTAGTGACGAATGAAAAGAGGCCTGATGTACAATGAGATTGATGCGTTGTGTTTCATGAATGCAATGTGAGTGGTAGGGCTTATGTGTGCCTAAAAGGAATGAATGCAAGGTAGCACTTATAGGTGCCTGAAATGATTGAATGTAAGGTAGGACTTATGTGTGCCTAAAGTGAATGGATGTAAGGGAGGTCTCATGGGTGCCTGAAGTGAATGAGTGTAGGGGGAGGTCTATAAGGTAGGTCTTATGTGTGCCTAAAGAGAATGAATGTAGGTTGGGTCTTATGGGTGCCTAAGAATGAGTTCTTCTGCTCGGGTGAGTTATGTATCTCTGGTGAGTTCTTCTACTCAAGTGAGTTCATCTACTCTGGTGAGTTCTTCTACTCAAGTGAGTTCTTCTACTCGGGTGAGTTCTTCTACCCAGGTAAGTTCTTCTACCCAGGTGATTTCTTCTACTCGGGTGAGTTCTTCTACTCAAGTGAGTTCTTCTACTCGGGTGAGTTATACTACTCAGGTGAGTTCTTCTACTCGAGTGAGTTCTTCTACTCAGGTGAGTTCTGCTACTCGGGTGAGTTCTTCTACCCAGGTGAGTTCTTATTTAGGGTGAGTTCTTCTACTTAGGTGAGTTCTTCTACTCTGGTGAGTTCGTCTACTCTGGTGAGTTCGTCTACTCGGGTGAGTTCTTCTACTCATGTGAGTTCTTATACTCAGGTGAGTTCTACTACTCGGGTGAGTTCTTCTAGTCGGGTGAGTTTATCTACTCTGGTGAGAATCTGCATCTCTGAAGAATCTGAATCCTCAGTTCTATCTTGAGGAGTTTCATATCGAAAGATGCAATGATGATGATTTTATGCAGTTAATTGTGATGTAAACCGATGGAGAAAAGGCCAAACGTGACTATGATCAAAGTGCTGGTAAGAATAAAAAAAATTTCAAAGCAAGAAATCATTGGAAAATGTGCCAAGTGTGCTGTGATGAGGTGTATGCAGAGATGAAATCAAAGTGTTTCTAAGAAAACTTGTCTGAAACAAACAAAAAAAATGTTTTTAAAAAAAGGTGTCAAACGTGACAATGTTTGAAAGAAATTTTGTTGATTGAAGAAGTGAAATTATCATTTACGGACTAAGAATTTCAAATTTGTAATTTTTTCCTAGAAGATGAACATGCCGCTGGTCGATGTGTGTGGTGTTCGTTGTGGTGCTAAAAGCTTTTGCTCGTGTTCAGGATTCATCACAAGCCTGAGTTAGGTTGTAATTTTGGGTGGTGATCAAGTTTATGACGAGCCTGATGATTTTGTGTAGGTAAGGCCAATGACGGGCCTCAGAGTGTTTGGGTAGAGGTTAGGGCTTATGTGTGCCTGTGTGGTGGTGGTGGTGGTGTTGGTGATGCATAAGGCTTTGTTATACCCAAAATTTTGACCCCCCTGGTTAGGGTCCACGAGGTCCTGGTGATGTGAGGGGCGTTTTAATCGAGTAGTGAGGGATTCCGGCTCGAGCGGCACATCCCATGGCATGAGGAGCAGCTTCGTCATTTCAGGGGCGTTTTGGTAATCTTTAAAGGCTCCTAAGACCTCTATAAGCTTTCTCTCTCCTCCAAAGGATGCCCAAATCAGCTTGAAATGATTTGATATTTTAACCCATGATAGAGGATGACATTTTAAGCATAATGGCGTTGGAATTTTGATTTTTCGAATTTCCAATAATTTTCTAGCAATTTCTGACTGAATCTGACGAGAAATTCAATTTAAAAATATTCCAACATTAAAAAATTCGGTTCCACCTCAGAAAATTCATAATATCCATCCTTGACATGTGGTTAAAATTTCACAGCAAAATTCTTTGGGAAGTCACTTAATTAAAATATAAAAATCTTACTTTTACTAGATTTTCTTTATCTTTAAGAAAGTCTATATAAGGGGATAGGTTTTTGGATAAAAAGAACCTCATATGCTCAAGAACCCTAGAGAATCAGAAAACACAGCCTCCTCACTCTCTCTCACGTTTTCCAACACCCGGCCACCCAAATCATACCGAAAATCCCCCGAAATCACCATCTAAACACGTTTTCCAACCCCAAAGCATCAATAGTCATCAAAACCCCACAAAAACACCACCAAAACGTGAAGAACAGCAAGAACAACCAACAACCAGAAGCTTGGTTCGAAATCCTTTCGGGTCTGCCATCAACGAAGCACTCGACGAATCCCGGTGTGAAGAATCACCTTGAATTCGAAGGTAAAACAGGTTGCAACTCTACTTTTCTAATTCCCCACGACCTTATTAACTCTCTGTCAAATTTTGGGCTCAAACTAACCTTCGTACGCTTCTGTATCGCTGTTTGTTTAAGCTTCTGTCCAATAACTTGTTTACTAAGTTTCGTGCTTAATTCGAACTCAAATTGAAAACTTTAAATCACTAACGTCTTGTACATCTTTCAGGCTACACACCCATAAAATTTGAGTAAAAACACCTTCGGGAACAGCCTTAACGCCGCCGTCCGAGGGCGGTCCGCACCCACGGACGTCATGTCCGGGGTCCCGGACTCCTTGTCCGTAAGCCCGGACGCCCACGGACGGCGGCGAGATTTTTAAATTTTAAAAATTTAGGTTTTTCTAATAATGTCCGGGCCCACGGACGGCCTGTCCGTGGCCCCGGACTTTACAATTTTCTGTTTTCTGTTTAATTCGACTTTTATTTTCATATAGGTTAACTAGGGTCCGTGGTCTCGGACATTAGGTCCGTGGCCACGGACGGAAACAAAATTTGACCTAATTCTGCCTCCGAAACCCTAGTTTAGGTAATTTTAATTTCCACTTTAGTTTTCTGTCAAAAAATGCTAAAAAACACAAAAAAACAGAAGCTCGCGCACTTAGGTTAAAACGACTCGTAATAAGCCGTAAATAAACCAAGTAGAGGAAAAACGACCTAGGAAGGGTAATGAAAGTAATTGAACCCTAATTAAGTCGAATATCAAGCCCCCGAACCCGGACTCTCCTTTCCTAATTTAATCTAGGTCAAAATTAGGTGGCGACTCATAATAGGTTCCAGTGAGCTAGCCTAGGATTTAATAATTATTGTTATATGACATAGTTACTAATCTTAGGTTATAAGTGGACCTAAAACCCGATTAGATCCTAATCAACTTTAATCAACATAGGATAGGGTTTAAAATCGAGGCTCACAGACTGGCGACTCTGCTGGGGACAACTTCTTAATTTTAACTTGTTTTAATTTTAAGAAAGAGGGCTTAACTCGAAAATGTTTATTTATGGCTTTATTACTGTTTGTTTACTTTCGTGCGCACTTTAATTTTCTGCACCTTGCATCATATGAGAGCGAGGGTCCACCAAACCAATTTCACCCCGGGACCCGTTTGAGGGTCCCCTGTCAGGGACTCACACCTTTTAGGTGATGTGAATAAGCGGGGGAAAAGAGGAGGTGTCGTCTAACCACACCCCTTAATACCTGGGCTTAGCCCCAAGCGTTTTCCTGGCAGTGCCCTTACCTAGCCCTTTTGTTTGGTCAGTCAAAGACCCGACCGTAGACGCACACCTTCAGGTGATGTGAAAAAGTGGGGAAGCCCAAAGGAATAGCGTGCAAGCCCTATTCCTTTGTGGTGACCTGGGCCCAGCCCCAAGCACCTCTCCGGATCGATCCATACCCGGTTTGATTTAAACGTCTAGTGAGGACATGTTGAATTTGTGTGGGCCTTGTTTGCTTGTATGATCGGCCCACTACCCAACCTAGAGATTGATAGGAACTTTTCCTACATCAACTCAGCCCAACCCGATATCGCGGCTTTATTGTTTGCGGCCCAAAGGCCTTGCTTGATTAGAATGTGTGAGTTATTTGCTCGGGCTTCAGCCCAAAAGTTTAGATTTAGGTGATTTCTCTTTCAGCCTAATTTGAATTATCAATTTAGTTCTAGGCCTATGAAAAGCCAATCTACCTAAAGCAGTCCATAAGACATGAAAATCAATCAGGTTTTTCCATTTCGGCCCAAGGCCCATTCTAGTCTAGGTGAACTTTTTGTTTGGGCCCTGGCCCAAAGCCCTAGATCTAGGTGTCATACCTTTTAGGCCCACTCAAAACCTTTGTTTAGGTTTCAACTCACTCGAATTCAAGATAATTTTTCATAACTCATTCATTCTAGTTTCTGGCCTCAAGGCCCAGCAGGGACATCAAACAAGTCTTAGACTTCAAAGTTCTCTCTCAGCCCAGTGGCCCATTCATAGCTCATATGGCTTCCTTCAGCTTGTATGTATCACTTCCAGATTAAGGGCCTTCAGGCCCACACATCCATTCTAGTCTAGAAGTCCCTCAGGCCCATATGTCTTACTTCTAGCCCAAACACTTTCCGGCCCAAGCGCCACAATCCCTAATCATTTCGGCCCAAGTGCCACATTCTCAAACACATTCCGGCCCAAGCGCCACATCCTCAAACACTCTTTGGCCCAAGCACCGTACTTTCAAACACTCTGGCCCAAGCGCCACATCTTCCCAACATTCCGGCCCAAGCGGCACATCTTCACAACAATCCGGCCAAAGTGCCGCAATCTCACAACACATTCCGGCCCAAGTGCCAACCCACTTATGAATCATCATGGCCTGTGTGCCTCACCTTCAATTCATCCAGGCCCGAGTGCCTATCCACATCCATGAAGTCATCCAGGCCCGAGTGCCAATCCACATTCGTGAAACCGTTTCAAGCCATGTACCTCACATTCAGGCCCAAGTGCCTCGTGCGCAACTTATAGGCGTTCCTAGTTCAGACTCTTCACGGAGCCCACACAGAGCCAAGAAGAGGACAGTCACGGTCATCTTAGCGACATCCTGGCAGTCAAGAGCTCGGGTCTTCAGCATGCCGACATCAGACAGTTCAGCAGAGCTCGAATTCAATGGAAAGTTTAGGGTTCCCATGCATTCTACTGCATAACTTGTTAAAACATTCATCTTTCAAGTGCATCGTTCAAAGTTTTCAAAGAATGATCGTTTTCAAACCACCAATAAGAAGTATCGATTTTTCATCTCTTCCTCATGTTCACAAATGGATGACTTTTTCGAGTCTAAAGGGGTAACAAAAAAAAAGATTTTGTTTCACACAAGTTTCTTTTGAGAAAATGGTTCATGAAATAATTATTTCCCGACAATGGCATGCAAAGACTTGTGTTTCGTTTCCGAAATTTTGAACATGCCCTTCTAAGTCCCACAGTCCATTCCAAAATATCCACAAGGCATTCCAAAATTCACATCTGTTTAAGTGTTGTCATAAACCTCAGGTCAATACTGGGGGCAATCTGAGTTCAGGATCGTCATCTTTAATCTTTCGTTTAAGCGTGTGAACTAGTCTCTAAGTGAAATTCGCGAAAGTGTCTTGAGCGGAAAAACCATGAGTGAACGAGCGTGTCATTTTTACACGACTCCGGTGAGACCACATACAAAGGAAAAGGTAAATGGCATAACTCCGACCGAAGGAGATAATTTGTGAATTTACTCTTAGACCTGCGAAAAGTAACAAGGAGCGGATACACAACTATTAGGAATGACGAAGCACCTAGGTACAGCACCACATAGCCAAAAGCTTGTAAACCCTGTCATTAAACCCTAGGCACCCCCGTGAGCCTTTTATATATCCCTTTTGATATTATGAGCTCCACAAAATAACCCCGCCAATGATGAATGTCCGACCCGGTGACCAAAGGAAGCGAGGAACCCGACTCTCAGATAACATTCTCATCAGTCCAAAGAAGCGATGCCGCTATCAGCATGACAAAGTGATCCGCAAATGGTCCCAGAGTGACACAGGATCCAAAGAGCTCACATCAAAACAACTCTCGAAGCCCAAAACCGGGAAACACAAGAACCCCGAAGGCAGAGTCAAGGAAGGATAAAACGAAAAGGCAAACCCGAAGTGCCTCGAAGAGATCCAGATGACGAAAAGAGAAATGGTGTATAGGAAAGCTTCAAAAGTCCAAGTCCAGAAGCTCAAAAACAACGTCAACACGAAGCAGCCAAATTACTTCAAAGACAAGGAAGATAATTTTGGGAGAAAACGCAAGTTGTAGCTTTGGTCACCCATTTAAGCTCCACATACCTCAAACATCCCTCCATGGTCCCGTTGTCTTTCATCACGCCCCATGGCCACGTTATAAGCTTTAAAGACTTCCGACTTGATAGTTGTGTGTCCAATCACGTGAAAGTAACAGATCAAATGCGTAAATTCATCAAATATCGAATTCAATGGTCTAGAAGTTGTGACCATAGGTGAGGAACGAGTGCAAACACCAAACACGCCGAGTGTAGGTTAGGAAGCACCACATAAAAACATAAGCCTTGACCCTATGAGTACGAGACTCGTTCGCACATTTAATAAAAGAAGATACTGGGGGCAATCGATCGTTCCGATCGATTGCTATGAACTCTAGCTCAGATTGTCTTAAGGGAAAATACTGGGGGCAATTGTTGGTTCCAACAATTGCTATGACAACACCGATTGGAACCCAGAGCTCAAACATCACCACCACCATTCCTACACAGGCCCACGAAAGCCCTTACCTCCACGTCAAACACCCCAGGCCCACATAAGCCCTTACTTTCACACCATACACCACACAAGCCCAAACCACTACACAAGCCCTCATAAGCCCTTACCTTTACATCATACACCATACCCCACCGATGGCATGTTCATCTCCTAGGAGATAAATTACAAGTCCGAAATCTATGGTCAGGAAATGATGATTTCACTTTCCTTTTTCAGCAGAGTCTTTCTCAAGCATTGCCATGTTTGGCACAACTTTCAACAGTTCCTTGTTTTGGGCAAGCTTCCAACAAACACTCTAGTTGCATTCTACATAACACCTCAACATTTTTGGCACCTTTTCTAACAGATTCCTCTTTTGAACGAGTATCTTTCATATATTTTTGATTGCATACAATCTTATCATCATTGCCATTTGGCACTCCAGTGATCAGTTTGATCATTTGCACGAGACCAGATCGTCCTAACTTATTTAGTTCGAGACCCAGAATCAATGCGAGATCCAGCTTTTTCTTCATCCATTTAGTACGAGACTTCAGTGCGAGACCAAGCATCTTCATCAGTGCGAGACCATCAATTTCGTCAGTGCGAGACCAAGCATCTTCATCAGTGCGAGACCATCAATTTCGTCAGTGCGAGACCAAGCATCTTCATCAGTGCGAGACCATCAATTTCGTCAGTGCGAGACCCATCATCTTCATCAGTGCGATACCTATCACCATCAATTTCGCCAGTACGAGACCTAGTATCATCTTCAGTGCGAGACAAATACGAGACAGAGTGTGATCTAAGTTGACGGGGCAGAGGCAATAAGTCCCCATCTTAATGTCAACTTCTTGGGAGAAACAACTGGTGGGCAGTGGCAATAAGTCCCCTTGGTAATCTAGAAGTTATCCCCGCACCCCAGTTGGTGGGCAGAGGCAATAAGTCCCCATAGTATACCAACAAGGAGCATTGGAACGGGTTTCGGTCCCCAGAAGCATCCGAACGTCATTTTCATATCATCCATATCATTTTCATCATTTTCGTCATCTACATTTGCATCACTTTCATTTTCATCATTTTCGTCATCTACATTTGCATCACTTTCATTTTCATCATTTTCGTCATCTACATTTGCATCACTTTCATTTGCATCATTTTCATCATCTACATTTGCATCACTTTCATTTGCATCTTCATATCATCCATCTGCATTATCCAGGCGCGTCACAAGACCTGGCGACAGAAAAGTTGGCGAGGTGATGGCAATAATCCTCCTTTTGCGATGTCAACTTATTTTCGGGATCAACGAATGGTGGGCAAAGGCAATAAGTCCCCAAGGTTTTTACCAGGAGTTATCCCTGCACACCGGCTTGGGGGGCGATGGCAATAAGTCCACATTGGGTCCAGCCAGGAGCATTGGCACGGGTTTCGGTCCCCAGAAGCATCCGAACATCATCAACATTCTTGCATCTACACATTACTTCGTCTTTTAGGTTGTCAACGCCTTAGAATCGCTTGACATTACTTCGTCTTTTAGGTTGTCAACGCCTTAGAATCGCTTGACATTACTTTGTCTTTTAGGTTGTCAACGCCTTAGAATCGCTTGACATTACTTCGTCTTTTAGGTTGTCAACGCCTTAGAATCGCTTGACATTACTTTGTCTTTTAGGTTGTCAACGCCTTAGAATCGCTTGACATTACTTCGTCTTTTAGGTTGTCAACGCCTTAGAATCGCTTGACATTACTTTGTCTTTTAGGTTATCAACGCCTTAGAATCGCTTGACATTACTTCGTCATTTTAGGTTGTCAACGCCTTAGAGTCGCTTGACATTACTCCATTTTCATCATTTTAGGTAGTCAACGCCTTAGAATCGCTTGACATTACTTCATTTCACTTTACTTATAGGTAGTCAACACCTTAGAATAGCTTGACATCATCTCATTCATCATAGGTAGTCAACGCCTTAGAACAGTTTGACATCATATCATCATTTTAGGTAGTCAGCGCCTTAGAATAGCTCGACACAATTTGTCAGTTTTCGATAATATGCAGGGTCTTGGAAACATTTGAAATTTTGGGGTATCACTCAAGCATCAACTAGCCTTCTCACTTTCATTACAAAGTCTAGTTGACGGGGGGCAATCTGTTATACCCAAAATTTTGACCCCCCTGGTTAGGGTCCACGAGGTCCTGGTGATGTGAGGGGCGTTTTAATCGAGTAGTGAGGGATTTCGGCTCGAGCGGCACATCCCATGGCATGAGGAGCAGCTTCGTCATTTTCAAGGGCGTTTTGGTAATCTTTAAAGGCTCCTGAGACCTCCTATAAGCTTTCTCTCTCCTCCAAAGGATGCCCAAATCAGCTTGAAATGATTTGATATTTTAACCCATGATAGAGGATGACATTCTAAGCATAATGGCGTTGGAATTTTGATTTTTCGAGTTTCCAATAATTTTCTAGCAATTTCTGACTGAATCTGACAAGAAATTCAATTTAAAAATATTCCAACATTAAAAAAATTCGGTTCCACCTCAGAAAATTCGTAATATCCATCCTTGACATGTGGTTAAAATTTCACAGCAAAATTCATTTGGGAAGTCACTTAATTAAAATATCAAAAAAATCTTACTTTTACTAGATTTTCTTTATCTTTAAGAAAGTCTATATAAGGGGATAGGTTTTTGGATAAAATCAGAACCTCATTTGCTCAAGAACCCTAGAGAATCAGAAAACACAGCCTCCTCACTCTCTCTCACGTTTTCCAACACCCGGCCACCCAAATCATACCGAAAATCCCCCGAAATCACCATCTAAACACGTTTTCCAACCCCCAAGGCATCAATAGTCATCAAAACCCCACAAAACACCACCAAAACGTGAAGAACAGCAAGAACAACCAACAACCAGAAGCTTGGTTCGAAACCTTTTGGGTCTGCCATCAACGAAGCACTCGACGAATCCCGTGTGAAGAATCACCTTGAATTCGAAGGTAAAACAGGTTGCAGCTCTACTTTTTTAATTCCCCATGACCTTATTAACCCTCTGTCAAATTTTGGGCTCAAACTAACCTTCGTACGCTTCTGTATCGCTGTTTGTTTAAGCTTCTGTCCAATAACTTGTTTACTAAGTTTCGTGCTTAATTCGAACTCAAATTGAAAACTTTAAATCACTAACGTCTTGTACATCTTTCAGGCTACACACCCATAAAATTTGAGTCAAAAACACCTTCGGGAACAGCCTTAACGCCGCCGTCCGAGGGCGGTCCGCACCCACGGACGTCATGTCCGGGGTCCCGGACTCCTTGTCCGTAAGCCCGGACGCCCACGGACGGCGGCGAGATTTTTAATTTTAAAAATTTAGGTTTTTCTAATAATGTCCGGGCCCACGGACGGCCTGTCCGTGGCCCCGGACTTTACAATTTTCTGTTTTCTGTTTAATTCGACTTTTATTTTCATATAGGTTAACTAGGGTCCGTGGTCTCGGACATTAGGTCCGTGGCCACGGACGGAAACAAAATTTGACCTAATTCTGTCTCCGAAACCCTAGTTTAGGTAATTTTAATTTCCACTTTAGTTTTCTGTCAAAAAATGCTAAAAACACAAAAAAACAGAAGCTCGCGCACTTAGGTTAAAACGACTCGTAATAAGCCGTAAATAAACCAAGTAGAGGAAAAACGACCTAGGAAGGGTAATGAAAGTAATTGAACCCTAATTAAGTCGAATATCAAGCCCCCGAACCCGAACTCTCCTTTCCTAATTTAATCTAGGTCAAAATTTGGTGGCGACTCATAATAGGTTCCAGTGAGCTAGCCTAGGATTTAATAATTATTGTTATATGACATAGTTAGTAACCTTAGGTTATAAGTGGACCTAAAACCCGATTAGATCCTAATCAACTTTAATCAACATAGGATAGGGTTTGAAATCGAGGCTCACAGGCTTGTGAAGGGTTAAGCTTCGGGTTTCAATTGGTGTTGTCAAAGAAAATTTTGGAACCAACAATTGCCCCTAGTATTTTTTCTTAAGACAATATGAGCAAGAGTCCATGGCAATTGATCGAAACGATCGATTGTCCCCAGTATTTTCTTTGATTAACGTGTAAATTAAACAAGTCTCATCCTCGTAGGGTTAAGGCTAATGTTTTGATCTGATGTTTCCTAAACTACACTCAACATGTTTGGTGTTTGTACTCGTTTCTAGCCTACGGTCACAACTTCTGGACCATTGAATTTGATATTTGATGGATTTACGCATTCAACCTGTTCATTTCACGTGATTAGATACACAACTACCAAGTTGGAAGTAATTTAAGCTTATAACGTGGCCATAGGGTGTGATGAAAGACAACTGACCAAGAAAGGATATTTGAGGTATACGGAGCTTAAAAGGGGTGACCAAAGCTGCAACATGCTCCTTCTCTCGGATTCATCTTCCTCTAAAGTTGTAGTATTGAAACTTTGGGAACAAACAAGTGCATCAGGAAATCAAGCAAAATGATAAACAAAAGAATCAAGCTACTCGTAGCTATCAGTTTTTGCAAATAGTGAACATGAATGGTTTTATTAAAGGTATGGAGAAGTTTAATTGTAAAAACTAAACATGGTATAGCTCGGGACCTTCCATTAATTTCACTCCTTTTTCCATTATCATGTGGATGTCAAGGGGTGTGAAGTAATGCCTTGTTCCGCAATACCTTTCAACACCACATCCTCATGATCAAAACAGCAATTAACGACTTTATGGTTAATTGCATGATTGTTCTGTCACTCAGACTTTTCTCTTTATCCCTGTAGCGGTGTTGGGCCAACTATCCTAGATCCCGATTGAGATCTTAGGTTGATAGGTGATAAAGCACCTCGTGGGTTTAATAACCGGATAAACGAGGCCTGTTTTGTTTAAGAAAAATCATGATCAGAGGAGTACCTTGTTTTCTCATTCACTTTAAGCATTCATATATTTCCCAAGGTCACCGGGCTATACCGGTTAGCTTTCATAATTAGCTAACCACCAAGTTTTAGGGAAAATAGATTTGATTTGAAGAAAACAATACAATCGGACAACTTTGAGCAACAAAATTCTTGAGGTTATCATCGGGATTAGTTTTCTAAATATTTGCATGGACTATCACCCAAAATTTAACATTTATTGGCATTTGTGGTATCATCGTCTAAGAGCCGGGCTTTTTGTTTCCTTTGGTCACCGGGTTGGATATTCATCACGGGCTAGCTTGTTTTGTAGAGCTTATAATATCGAAAAGAGATATATGAAAGGCTCAGCGGGGGTGCCTAGGGTTTAATTTTAGGGCTCACAAGCTTTTGGATGTGTGGCACTTAGGTGCTTCGTCATTCCTGGTAGTTGTGCATCCGTTCTTTGTTACTTTTCACGAATCTAAGTGTAAATCCACAAATTATATCATTCGGCCATAGTTATGTCGTTTGCCTTACCTTTGAATGTGATCTCACCAGAGTCGTGTAAAAATGACACGCTCGTTCACTCATGGTTTTTCCGCTCAAGACACTCTCGCGAAGATTTTCCCTCAGAGGCTTGTTCATACATCTAAATGAAAGATTAAAGGCGACGAACCTAAACCCAGATTGCTCCCAGTATTGATTTGGGGTTTATGACAACAATTTTTACAACTGTGTACTTGGAACCGCTTTATGAGTTGCTTGGATGTTCTGTGATAAACTGTGGTGTTTGGACGGACACGTTCACTCTTTAAACAAACGCCAAGTCATTCTGTTCCATTATCAGAAAATGATTATTTCGTGATCCTTTTTCTTGAATAGCATGAATGGTCATAATTTCCTTTTTTTGTTTTTTTTTTGTTTTGTTGAATGAATGTACAAAAATTATGAAAATGGAACTATGCTCTAATTCATGAATGAAAATATAACATTGAAAATTATAATCTTGGGAAAACTACCTAAAATGATAAAGGAAGCTAGCTACCATAAAATATGGAAGAACGACTTTAAAAAGAAAACTACTTAATCGAGAAAACTTCTAAAATAGCAATTTCTAGTGATGCTGAACTGTCTAATGCCAGCGTAATGAAGACTCAAACCCTCAACTATCGGGACGTGAAATACCCCGAACTTAAATATAACAATTAAGATTATTCTAATCCTTATTAAGGGCCTAATAGTGCCTAAGTAATATTGGTAAGGAAAAATAAATCCAAAGGAAATAAAGAAACGCTTAAAAAGCGAAAAATGTTAAATAAGTGTTAAATAACCATAGGAGGTATGAGACCTCGGTTAGCGTATTACATGGATTCTAATGGCTTAATAAGGCCTAAATAATATATAGGAACAACCCCCAAAGAAAACGGATCCAAATAATGTATTAAAACGCTAATAGAGCTTTAGCGCACGTTTTTCGAGAAAACCCGAAAACGTGATTTTAAGCGGTCAAACGAACCCGTAAAAATTATAAATCATTAAATAACCGTTATTAAGCATTAATGGAAGCTTAATAACCAATAAAATTAAAGAAACGAGACAATTCCGAAAAACGGGCCTGGTTAGTGAATAGTGCTAAACCGGGTAAATAAACGAGTGTTTTCTGTAAAAGATGAAAAACGCTCCAGCTGGTAAATATATAGTGGGCTGGTTTCAATTAGTTAAGTAGCCCTCACTCACACACTAAGCTAGAATGGAAGAAATAAAAGAAAAGAAAGAAAGGGAGAAAAGTAGAAAATACCCCCACCCTCTCTTTCCTCTCTCATTTCCCTTTCTTCCTTCTCTTTCCTCCTTTCTTTCTTCCCAGCCGTTCTCTTCTTCTCCCCCATGGCAGCGATTTTCTCCTCCTCCTTCCATGGCTACTTCAACTTTAATCTCAAGCCCAAGCTTTATTAAAGCTCCAATCACAAAAATAATTACATATTTGTTATCCCCTCATCATTCTCTACACTTCTCTCTTTTCAAAATCCAAAAATGAGGAAGTTCATCTCCATGGGTTTCCCCATTCAAAGAGAAAATAGCATCATAATGGGTAGCTTGGAGTCTCCTCTCTCCATTAAGGTAAAAATCTTCATGAAAGTATGTGTATGGATAAGTTAGTGTTGTAGATGAACTATGACAAAGTTTTGGTAAGAATTGTGCATTTATGGATGACTTGGTGAATGGGAGAACCAAGGAATGTATTGGGTTGAGTATAGATGATTTAGTAACCATGGAATGGTAGTTGTGGTATGAGGATATAGGGGTGTAAAATCTGTAGCAAAGTGTATTAAAATGCATTGGAGAAACTAGGAGAACTTGTGTGTAAGACCGAGTAAAATGAGTGTTGAACTTGAGGAGGTAAGATAATGCGTTGTAGGCCTTGGAAATGGCATTAGGAAAGGAAATTATGTATGGAGGAAGTAAGAACCAAAATCTGTATCATTTGAGAAGAAGGATTGACATAAGTGTTGAAAAAGAAGTGAGGAAATTGTGTAAGTTGATTGAGGAATCTAGTAATGGAATTGGTGGATGGATTAAGGTATTTTAGGAAGCCTAAATGGTACTAAAACATGTGGGATTACATGTAGGAAGATTGGGGAAGAAATGGGTAAGGAAAGAAGTGGAAAACAAATTATGTAGGCAAGTTCTGCTACCGACCGACCCAGCAGATTGGATCGGTCGTGGGTCGGTCGGGGCATAAAACACTGAACCGAAACTTTCTGTAATGGACCGACCCAGAGGCCGTGAGTAGGTCGTGGGTCGGTCGGGAAAAAATTCTCGAACATTGAAGTTTCTGACTTCGACCGACCCAGAGGTTGGGTCGATCGGTGGGTCGGTCACGGCTTAGACAACAAAACTTAAACCTTCTGGAATGGACCGACCCAGAGGTGTATGGGTCGGTTGGAACAGTCCTGGGTCGGTCGGGACAATTTCAGAGAACGGAAAACTTACTGGAATGGACCGACCCATGAGGTTGGGTCGGTCGGTGGGTTGGTCAGCCCTAACTTATAAAAAAAATAGTAATAATCATATGTATGTACATATATATATATATGTACATGAATATGAGAATTTAGAAATACACCATTAATAGAAAGAAATGGTAAGGAAGTACACATGTAAGAAAGAAAACAAGTTAAGAAAGTAGTGAGTACAAGAACATTAAGTTAAACTGAAATAACGGGATAACGGGGTAAGTACGGGAGTAGTAATTAAGTATGTATTGTAATACTTAGTATTAATTGAACCATTTGGCATGTAGTCATTAGTTCGAGACTAGGACTCTAAGAACAAGTAAGGACTAAGGAACAAGGACACACCTGGTAAAGTAAGTTTCAGTAAAAGGTATGATTTCTTCATTCCCTGTATCCTAACCTGGTTACCCCGATTTGTGTGCTTATTTGATCACCTAAATAGGATAAATGCATGAATCGGACTATCTTGCACTTACTTGTGCTTGTTTTATATTGTTCTTGATATATATTGTCTTGAACACTAGTTTGCATAATTCATGAAATAAATGAATAATGATGAAGTGTATTTGTACCTAGTATTGTACTTGTGTATTGTATTGTATTTCGTATGGATGTGTATTCGAGCAATGTAATTGTGTTTGTGGCTTGGATGTGTGACTTCTACTAATTCCTAACTACCTAACTCCTAACGTAAGTATTGAGTAAATTGGAATGAGTAGAAGTCCGATATAGTGTCGGCCACGCGTGAGGATGAGGAGACACAAGAGTTGTGGATCCGATTCCTGGTTCTTAAACTGGTCCACAGCCCAAACCATTTAAATGGGTAGCATCCTGGATTAGTGAACCAAGCCCAAACCCTTTAAATGGGTAGCATCCTGGATTAGTGAACCAAGTAAATCCCGGTGGTGGGACAGAGTAGTCCCTGGGCCTTGACTTGAGTATGTAGTAAGTAAGTAAGGAAAGTATTGTATGAGTAATGGTCTTGGCTGGTGTAAGTCATTGACCCTAAGTAAAAGAGTAAAGTGCACCCATTTCTAACCTGGGTGCGTAATGAAGCTAACAAGTATTGTGTATGTATTGTGTATGTATTGCGTATGTATTGAGTATGTTTGTGTATGTAGTGTGTATGCGTATTTCGGTAAGGTAAGTATGTATGGTTGGCTTGTATTGTCTTCCTAGTATGTATTGTACTGTGTGTATGTACGTATACCTTGTGTAGTATCATAGTATGATGTATGAAAGCATGTATGCATGTATGTATGAATAAAATGAATTGCATGTATTCGACCAAGTGGTCGGCGTACTCGCTAGTACGCGGGGTAAGCGGTTATCATATTCAGCGTAAGCTGAGCCCCTTGGGGCATCATTTTTTGTGTGCAGGTGCCCGAAGCGGATATGATTACAGTAAGAGACCGACAACTATATTTGGATAGCTAGGAGTGAAAGGTAGTTAGTAGTGACTTGTACAAGGCTTGTAGCCTGGATGTAGAAGTACACCATAAATATTGAAAGTATGTAGTTTGTGAGGAATGGGTAGATGTAGTCTCTAATGAGTATGTATGGACTTGGAAGAAGTATTGCATTTGTATCTAGAACCTAGTAAACTCTGTATGTTATATTGTATTTATGGTATTGTAATAGAGTACTGTATTGAATGGGAAGTTGTAGTACACAGTTGTAATTGTAGTAAGGATTGTATTTGTGTAGCACTCGGATATTCCGGTCCATCAGACCGATGTTGTATGTAGTAGTAGCTTTGTTAGTCACGTGGGTGGCTAACGGCATTGTATCACCCATCGTTGTGTAAGTATGTATCCGCTGTGCGAATCTGGAAGTACGAGGAGATTGGACGGTAATGACGGTATTAGTGGTAGGGGTGTTACAAAAAGTGGTATAAGAGCGAAGTATCGCTCTGATGACTGGAAATACCGAGTTTAGGAAATACTGAGTTAGGAATTAGAAGCTTAGGGCTAAGGGCTGAGTGATAGCATTAGAGAGATGCTAATTAGGAACTCCCGGTGTGTACCGGATACCTACAATACCAGTCCCGCCCACCGCAAACCCCATTGTATAACTTGGGAAAGGACGCCAGAGAGAAGGAAAGTCCTCCCATACTCGGGAAAACCCGATCTGGCAATTGTGAAATTAGTATACGGTAAACAAGAACCGACATGTAGTAGATTTCAAGAATTGGAAATCCCGGAGATGGATCCCGGTTGAACAACAATACCCACACTTAATAGCGGTGGAATGAGCACTCCAACCATAAGGAGGCTACAACTTACAACAGCATGGGGCGACATGCTTAGCAGTCGCGAAACCTGGCTAGTCAACCAGCAGCAGGAAAGGGAGCATTGAGTGTGCAACAAAGCGGAAACAGGAAAAACAACAAAACCCGAGACACAAGTCTACGGGACAGTAATAGCTAAACAGCACCACTAACGGTATGCTAGCTGACTAAGGACATAGTCGGGAGTGGCTAACTCCAAAACTACAACGCCAAGGAGGTTACAATACCTGGCCAGTATGCTAACACAGCTACGAGAACATTCACGGGATAATCCAACAGGACTACAGAAGTAGTGCCTAAGCAAGTAGAAGGCTCGGTAACCACAACAAAGGTGTGGGAACGAGCAACAAGGGAAAACACAGAACAAATAATTAGGGATCTCCAAGGATTTGAGAAGTACCCTGATCAATGATAGCCATGTCAAACTTACTGAGAAGTTACTCATAAGTTTAATTAACCTAAGTAAATGATCAATAAGATCAAAGGAAGAGTCAACAAGACTACCCAAATACGAGTGGAGACCATACCTTGACCGGTATAGGTTTACCCAAAAACCACCAGCACCACG
The DNA here is from genome assembly GCA_023374045.1 of Limonium bicolor. Classification (NCBI taxonomy): domain Eukaryota; kingdom Viridiplantae; phylum Streptophyta; class Magnoliopsida; order Caryophyllales; family Plumbaginaceae; genus Limonium; species Limonium bicolor. Next base: position 4,045,804 of record CM041781.1, on the reverse strand, counting down.
CACTTGCCACAGCAAGTGCAGTAAGAACGAAAACATGTAGAGGAACCCTAACACACCACATGTACAAAGTAATGTACTGTGGCCGTAATGGAACGACTACAGGATCACACATCCTACAAACTGGAAGAATGAAAGCTTGGAAAGGCCTGACGGCCCGACCGTTGTACTAAGGACATACCAGACAGCGGGAAGCTGGACTTGGTCAAGATCTTGAACATGGCTATGCCATGAGGAACTTCTTTTTAACACCGAACCATTGTTTCAAACCCATAACTTTTCTTTCAAAACCACAAACCTTCTTTTAAACATTGGATTTTAAAACTGAACCAACTAATTTACCGTGAGCATCATAGAATGATACAAGAGGAGTTGACAATAGAATACTTCACCTAGGCGTGTGACGAACACTACGAGTGTACCTAAATACGGGATGTGGGACAACCGCACTCCAAAGGAGCTTGCAGGCTTGACAGATAGTCGGGTAAGTGGTAACGTATCAACAAGGTACCCCACGTATGTATACATGTAGTGTACGAAGCACGGGAAGTAGTCAACTCCATTCTACGGACCTTGAGTGAATTCAAAGCAGAACAGCTGGACACCCAGAAGGAACTCAACTATGTAATAAGTATAAAGGAACTCAGAGAATCCATCTGAAGGTAAGGAATAAGGACTAGGAAGTGCTAGGAGCACAAACTAGTAAGTATAGACATTAGATATGTCTCAAGATGTCAAACAAATACATGACAGCTGGAAGGGATACCCAGCCTGAACACAGTAAGGCAAATGCCTAATGTGAACACAATGACGCACAACAAACGGGACAGAGCTCCCAAGAGCAATCAAAAGGTTACCACAAAGTATAATCCACCATTGGAGAGGATTTAAAGCTAGTCTTAAGCGCTAGGGGAAAATATAAACAGTCTACCCAAGAACGGGAGACGTTATAACCCTAAGGGGAATAACTCAAATATAATACCACAAGGCGGTATAGTCGATACTACATATCATAAACGTTAGCCGGATGTAACGACGTAACCTAACAACGCCCAGGAGCAATCCTTGAAGGGTGTCTAAGTTAGATACAGTTAAACAAGTGTCATGATAAGAGCACGAGAGCTAGAACGAACATTCGGTTAGGACACCGAAGGGATTTCGCATAACGGGAAATACCCTAACTTACAAGAAGGCACTAGTTAGCACCAGATTGCCTAAAGGGCCTCCTATGAACGGAAGCGTGATGCCAAGACTTACCATGGAGCCCAGTAATACCTCCAACCTATGGGGTATACAAGGAGTGGAAGCATGTATAAGCAGCTTGCAAAGAGCATAGCTTGCAGCAATAAGGCTTAAGAGCCATGAACCAACTAATTTAACAAAGACTTGCAAAAGATATTGCTTCAAACAATAAACAGATCGACAACTGAACCACCCAATTTGAGCTCAATATAATGTGTCGCATGGAGTAATGACTACCTCAGTATCACTGTCACTAGAGCATCAGTCTAGTATACAGTTGACAAGCTTTTAATTAACCCTAATGCCTTCTATAGCAATGGTAGCACAAAGGCATAGAAATTGTGGTAACGCCAATAATGGCCTAGTCCACACTTGGACACTACGAGAAACCCGAGGAAAGACACCTCTTATTGACCAAAGATCATCAATGTTGTAATGATGCGAACCCTCAGAAAAGGCTTCCATCTACCATAACAACAAGCTTGTGCATGTAGTTATTGCCAAGAGACAATCAAACAAGAAAATGAGATTTCCAAACCACTACGCCTACAAGAGGCTTTGGACTGTAAAAGCACAACGCTTAAAGAGCATAGAGACTCGAAGGAGCAAGTATACTCCATACGCAACCAAGCATATGGCGAACCATTGCATGAATACTAACAGAGTAAACCTTGACAACAAGAACCTTCACTTACTAGTGATGAAATACCCTCCAATTGGAGAACGGGACCAGAAAACCCTTAAAGTTTCTTGGGATGTCCCGGTGGTTTACATACAAAGTAAAACTACATAGCTAGAGCCTGTAACCAATGCTCAGCACTGGGAGATAGTAATTGTCAAAATAGTCAATGTGAATGTACATTGGACACCATAAATGACCGATGCTCAAAGAGCTTATAACCCAGTAAATTACTTCATCCATTGTCAACAAAGATACTTGGTAAATTGTACCATAGATGGTGAAGAAATGTGAGGTAAGCTAACCTACACATGGAAACCTAAATTGAAGTAAAACATCTCCACATTAGGAAGATATTAATATTGCGGTATGTTACAACAACCGTCATACACACGAACATTGGAAACCCAGGGTATTCATACCATAAGAAAATGGTGCCAATGACAATGGCAATGAGTAAAGACAAGTAACCACAGTAATGGAGACGGTATAAACAACGTTGTATAATGAGTAAGAATACGGTGTGCAACAAGCGACCGCTATGAGGAAGTAGTAGACAACGACATGGAGTAGTAAACACGAGAAGTCAGACAAAAATATTCATTCCTATCGCATAAGTGAGTTACTGCCAAGCGTTTACGCCTCTGCACTCTGTATGACTGAGTGTTTTGGTATTGCACTTGCGCAGTGATGATCTAGTGGGATAGCGAGGAATATGGGAAATGTAAATTGTACTAAATCCTTCTTTTCACCAACGAGCATGACAGAAGCTAATTAAGCAAGCTTAGCAACAAACCGTGCAGCCTAAGGCCAAAGAAGCATGAAGAGTGTAAAGCACACTAACAATCACAAGATGTGAATTCCATTGGAATAAAAGGTGAAAGGAGACTTAAGAAAGTCACTAGGACCAACGCATATGAAATGCAAGGTCATACAAGTAAAGAACACTTGTACTGAACCAGAAGAACTGGTATAATTCAGAAGTTATTGACAATAGAGGAAGCACTACAACCAAGTAGTGACTTAACCTCCCCAACAATAAGTCGGAGGAACTTAGCGAATAATCGAGGGAGTACGAGCAGTATGAATAATAGATTGCCAGAGAGCTGGCCATAAATCTAAAACCATTGAGTTCAAGCACGGTAAAAGAATACCACATTTGTTTAATAACCTTATTCCCACAATGGAGGGATAACATGGTGATGTATAGCACATTAAGGATAACTAGAATGGTCAATAACCCAAGTTATCAGGGTCGCGCAGCAGAAGCTAGTGGGCCCTAGCTAAGAGGATAATATACCTAGTAAGTATAATAGAATGGCTATTAATGCCTTTAAGCCTGTTAGGCTAGAACCGCATTAATTATGAGTTAAATAAACTCATATAGGAATTCTTGGTGCAAGGACTAAACCATTAGTATGGTTAAGACCCCTTGACCAGAGTACAGTATATAATAAACTGTAGGAAGCTAAAATGCTTCAGAATGCATGAATTTAGTAAACCAATGTTCAATAATAACATATGGTAGATTACGTGGGCGTAATCCCTTTTAAGGGGGGTAGAGCGAAAACCGCTTAAGGTAAGTTTCATGAATAAAACACATAAAACTATAATGTGCATAGCACAAATAAGAATCGAATCGATGATTGGTACTTATGTTAAATAAACATAAGTATTCATTCATATTGTAATTGGGGTAATTAGGCACGAGAGATGCAAATGCCATAGGACGAATATACCCATCCTGTAACCCCAGTGTAAGAGTATTGGTAAAGAAGAGTAACGAGTAGTGGACGGAGCTCCACAAGTATTGTTTTCTGTAAAGGAATTGTATGAGATGATCGAGAGTAGCAGATGTATGGAGCCCATGAGTAGTGTATTCCTAGGTAAATTATTGGAAGTAGATTGAGGACGACTGAATTTCATAAGTATAGTATCCCTTAGTTAGAATATTGGAGATGATGGAGAGTAATGGATGAAAGTTGCGAAGGTTGATGAAATGAGCACTTAGGTATTGAATCTTGAAGTAGAGTATTTGGGAAGTAAATTGAGAATGATTGATCGACTGAATTCCATCCTTTGGAGTTGTATGAAATTGTAATCATGACTAGGAAGTGTAAGAAGATAGAAATGGACATAATCAAATTATTTGGTTGTTTGAAACTGATGTGGGAAGTCAAACTTGATCCTGATCAGATCAAGGGAAGCCGAACACATATTGGGGGTGGAAAGATTGTTCAACACTGATGCTGATCACATCAGGGTCGAATGATTCTTGAAACTCCCCTCAAGTGGTCACAAGAATCACACATAGGATAGAAGTAATGAATATAAATTGGAATTTGGAGTTATGTGCTATAGGAAGATTTCGAATTAGTAGTTGCAAAAGGATTTGTTTTAATCTTGAGAATGAGGATTTGTTGGAAGCGTATACCGGAGAACGAGGGTAGTATGTTATATTGTATTGTTCCAAGGGTAGCAGGACATAGAGGAGTCCTGTGTCTAGATGACCTGAGTGCCTGTGGGATTTTATTGTGTATTGCATTGCCTTGGGGATAGCTTTGCACTGTATGTATGTATAAATTAAGTAATGAAGAACCGGATGGTTGGTAGTAATGCAGATTGGAGTAATTATTGTACATTGGTATGGGATGGTATGGAGAAACCTTGTGTAACGAATTTGGGAATTGTAAGGAAGAGGAATGTATGGCTTTGGTATTAGGCGTATAAATGAGTAAGTAGAGTAATCCTATAACATCGAACAACTTTGAGGACAAAGTTCTTAAGAGGGGTAGATTGAAATACCCCGAACTTAAATATAATGATTAATATTATTCTAATCCTTATTTAAGGGCCTAATTGTGCCTAAGTAATATTGGTAAGGAAAAATAAATCCAAAGGAAATAAAGAAACGCTTAAAAAGCGAAAAATGTTAAATAAGCGTTAAATAACCATAGGAGGTATGAGACCTCGGTTAGCGTATTACTTGGATTCTAAAGGCTTAATAAGGCCTAAATAATATATGGGAACAACCCCCAAACAAAACGGATCCAAATAATGTATTAAAACGCTAATAGAGCTTTAGCGCATGTTTTTCGAGAAAACCCAGAACGTGATTTTAAGCGGTCAAACGAACCTGTAAAAATTATAAATCATTAAATAACCGTTATTAAGCACTAATGGAAGCTTAATAACCAATAAAATTAAAGAAACGAGACAATTCCGGAAAACGGGCCCGGTTAGTAAATAGTGCTAAACCGGGTAAATAAACGAGTATTTTCTGTAAAAGACGAAAAACGCTCCAGCTGGTACATATATAGTAAGCCGGTTTTAATTAGTTAAGTAGCCCCCACTCACATACACTAAGCTAGAAAGGAAGAAAGAAAATAAAAGAAAGAAAGGAAGAAAAGTAGAAAATACCCCCACCATCTCTCTCCTCTCTCATTTCCCTTTCTTCCTTCTCTTTCCTCCTTTCTTTCTTCCCAGCCGTTCTCTTCTTCTCCCCAATTGCAGCGATTTTCACCTCCTCCTTCCATGGCTACTTCAACTTCAATCTCAAGCCCAAGCTTTATTAAAGCTCCAATCACAAAATTAATTACATATTTGTGATCCCCTCATCATTCTCTACACTTCTCTCTTTTCAAAATCCAAAAATGAGGAATTTCACCTCCATGGGTTTTCCCCATTCAAAGAGAAAATAACATCAATGGGTGGCTTGGAGTCTCCTCTCTCCATTAAGGTAAAAATCTTCATGAAAAACCCAAGTTTCCTTCACCTTCTTTTGTAACCGATTTTACCCCTTTGTAATGCTCTATTTTTCTCTCTCTTTTGAGCACCAATTCAACCTTGCAATGGTGGTGGAATCACCTTCTTGAACCAAGGGCTAAAACCCCTCTTAAAAGCTTCAAAAGGTAAACCCTAGAAATTGTGTTTTAAACATTTCAATGAACTAGCATTAATCTAAGGATTAGTATGTTAATTACACTTATTTTGTGTGCATTGGGTGATGGGAATGGAGTTTGGCAACTCCATTCCCCATATAGCCGATTTGTGCAAGAAATAGAGGAAGAGGAGAATTGGAAAAGAATGAAGGAAACTATAAGCTCAAGGTAAGAGCTCCTTCTTAATGCTAATTTAAAATGCATTAGAGTAGTGGGAATGGGTAAACCAATTTAAAGAACCCAAAATATTGTATTAGTATGGTAGTCTATGGAAGTTTGAGTATTTGTGGGCAAGTATGTGAATTGTAGGCCTTGGAGCCAAATAAATTGTATATGTGTATTGGTATTGTGGATTGAGGAAGTATTGATGAATTGGTATTGTATTGATTACTGGTAGGACCCTTTTATGGGTGTGGCTAGAATAGGGATGATTTTGGTGAGAAAGTATGTGTATGGATAAGTTAGTGTTGTAGATGAACTATGACAAAGTTTTGGTAAGAATTGTGCATTTATGGATGACTTGGTGAATGGGAGAACCAAGGAATGTATTGGGTTGAGTGTAGATGATTTAGTAACCATGGAATGGTAGTTGTGGTATGAGGATATAGGAGTGTAAAATCTGTAGCAAAGTGTATTAAAATGCATTAGAGAAACTAGGAGAACTTGTGTGTAAGACCGAGTAAAATGAGTGTTGAACTTGAGGAGGTAAGATAATGCGTTGTAGGCGTTGGAAATGGCATTAGGAAAGGAAATTATGTATGGAGGAAGTAAGAACCAAAATCTGTATCATTTGAGAAGAAGGATTGACATAAGTGTTGAAAAAGAAGTGAGAAAATTGTGTAAGTTGATTGATGAATCTAGTAATGGAATTGGTGGATGGATTAAGGTATTTTAGGAAGCCTAAATGGTACTAAAACATGTGGGATTACATGTAGGAAGATTGGGGAAGAAATGGGTAAGGAAAGAAGTGGAAAACAAATTATGTAGGCAAGTTCTGCTACCGACCGACCCAGCAGGTTGGATCGGTCGTGGGTCGGTCGGGGCATAAAACACTGAACCGAAACATTCTATAATGGACCGACCCAGAGGCCGTGAGTAGGTCGTGGGTCGGTCGGGCAAAAATTCTTGAACGTCAAAGTTTCTGACTTCGACCGACCCAGAGGTTGGGTCGGTCGGTAGGTCGGTCGGGGCTTAGACAACGAAACTTAAACCTTCTGGAATGGACCGACCCAGAGGTGTATGGGTCGGTCGGAACAGTCCTGGGTCGGTTGGGACAATTTCAGAGAACGAAAAACTTACTGGAATGGACCGACCCAAGAGGTTGGGCCGGTCGGTGGGTTGGTCGGCCCTAACTTATAAAAAAATAGTAATAATCATATGTATGTATATATATGTACATGAATATGAGAATTTAGAAATACACCATTAATAGAATGAAATGGTAAGGAAGTACACATGTAAGAAAGAAAACAAGTTAAGAAAGTAGTGAGTACAAGAACATTAAGTTAAACTGAAATAACGGGATAACGGGGTAAGTACGGGAGTAGTAATTAAGTATGTATTGTAATACTTAGTATTAATTGAACCATTTGGCATGTAGTCATTGGTTCGAGACTAGGACTCTAAGAACAAGTAAGGACTAAGGAACAAGGAGACACCTGGTAAAGTAAATTTCAGTAAAAGGTATGATTTCTTCATGCCCTGTATCCTAACCTGGTTACCCCGATTTGTGTGCTTATGTGATTACCTAAATAAGATAAATGCATGAATCGGACTATCTTGCACTTACTTGTGCTTGTTTTATATTGTTCTTGATATATATTGCCTTGAACACTAGTTTGCATAATTCATGAAATAAATGAATGATGATGAAGTGTATTTGTACCTAGTATTGTAATTGTGTATTGTATTGTATTTCGTATGGATGTGTATTCGAGCAATGTAACCGTGTTTGTGGCTTGGATGTGTGACTTCTACTAATTCCTAACTACCTAACTCCTAACGTAAGTATTGAGTAAATTGGAATGAGAAGAAGTCTGATGTAGTTTCGGCCACGCGTGAGGATGAGGAAACACAAGAGTTTGGATCCGATTCCTGGTTCTTAAACTGGTCCACGGCCCAAACCCCTTAAATCGGTAGCATCCTGGATTAGTGAACCAAGTAAATCCCGGTGGGGGGACAGAGTAGTCCCTGGGCCGGAGGTCCCGACGACTTGACTTGAGTATGTAGTAAGTAAGTAAGTAAAGTATTGTATGAGTAATGGTCTTGGCTGGTGTAAGTCATTGACCCTGAGTAAAAGAGTAAAGTGCACCCATTTCTAACCTGGGTGCGTAATGAAGCTAACAAGTATTGTGTATGTATTGTGTATGTATTGCGTATGTATTGAGTATGTATTGTGTATGTAGTGTGTATGCGTATTTCGCAAAGGTAAGTATGTATGGTTGGCTTGTATTGTCTTCCTAGTATGTATTGTACTGTGTGTATGTATGTATACCTTGGGTAGTATCGTAGTATGATGTATGAAAGCATGTATGCATGTATGTATGAATAAAATGAATTGCATGTATTCGACCAAGTGGTCGGCGTATCCTCGCTAGTACGCGGGGTATGCGGTTATCATATTCAGCGTAAGCTGAGCCCCTTGGGGCACCATTTTTAGTGTGCAGGTACCCGAAGCGGATATGATTACAGTAAGAGACCGACAACTATATTTGGATAGCTAGGAGTGAAAGGTAGTTAGTAGTGAATTGTACAAGGCTTGTAGCCTGGATGTAGAAGTACACCATAAGTATTGAAAGTATGTAGTTTGTGAGGAATGGGTAGATGTAGTCTCTAATGAGTATGTATGGACTTGGAAGAAGTATTGCATTTGTATCTGGAACCTAGTAAACTCGGTATGTTATATTGTATTGTATGGTATTGTAATGGAGTACTGTATTGAATGGGAAGTTGTAGTACCCAGTTGTAATTGTAGTAAGGATTGTATTTGTGTATCACTCGGATATTCCGGTCCATCAGACCGATGCTGTATGTAGTAGTAGCTTTGTTAGTCACATGGGTGGCTAACGGCATTGTATCACCCACCATTGTGTAAGTATGTATCCGCTGTGCGAATCTGGAAGTACGAGGAGATTGGACGGTAATGACGGTATGAGCGGTAGGGGTGTTACAGGACGTCATTGAGATGACCGTAATCGTCTTCCTTCTGACCCTGGAGTACGCTTCGTGAAACATCTGAACTAGGAATGCCTATGAGTTATGTATGAGGTACCTGGGTTTGAATATTTCCCTAAACTAAGAGTAAGGTGCATGGGCTAGAGTGATTCTTATACTAGAACGGATGTGTGGGCCTGAGTACCCATAATATGTGATATACCCAAAATTTTGACCCCCCTGGTTAGGGTCTACGAGGTTTTGGTGTTGTGAAGGGCATTTAATCGAGTAATGAGGGATTCCGGCACGATCGGCGCATCCCAGGGCATGAGGAGTAGTTTCGTCATTGTCAGGGGCGTTTTTGTAATTTTTAAGGCTCCTGAGATCCCCTATAGGATTTCTCTCTCCTCCAAAAGATGCCCAAATTAGCTTGAAATGCTTTGATATTTTAACCCATGGTAGAGGATGACATTTTAAGCATAATGGCGTTGGAATTTTGATTTTTCGAATTTCCAATAATTTTCTAGCAATTTCTGACTGAATCTGACGAGAAATTCAATTTAAAAATATTCCAACATTTAAAAAATCCGATTCCACTTCAGAAAATTTATAATTGTCATCCTTGACACGTGGTTAAAATTTCACAGCAAAATTCCTTTGGGAAGTCACTTAATTAAAATATCAAAAAATCTTATTTTTACTAGATTTTCTTTATCTTTAAGAAAGTCTATATAAGGGATAGGTTTTTTTTATAAAAGCAGAATATCATATGCTCAAGAACCCTAGGAAGACAGAAAGCACAGCCTCCTCTCTCTCTCTCACACGTTTTCCAACACCCGGCCACCTGAATCATATCGAATCCCCCGAAATCACCATCTAAACACGTTTTCCAATCCCCAAAGCACCAATAATCATCAAAACCCCACAAAACACCACCAAAACGTGAAGAACAGCAAGAACAACCAACCACCAGAAGCTCGGTTCGAAAATCTTTCGGGTCTGCCACAAACGGAGCACTCTACGAATCCCGGTGTGAAGAATCGTTGTGAATCCGAAGGTCCTACAGGTAGAAATCCCACTTTCCTGACTCTCCACGACCTTATCAGTCTTGCCTCCAAATTTGGGCTTAAACTAACTCTTTTTTGTTTCTGTATTGCTGATTGTTTTAGCTACTGCCTTGTTACTTGTTTGCTAAGTTTCGTATTAATTTTGATGTCAAATTGAGTTCTTTCAGTTACTAACGTGTTTAAAATCTTTCAGGCTACACACCCATAAAATTTGAGCTCAAAACACCCTCGGGAACCGTCGAAAACCCACTGTTCATGGGTTGTCCGTGACCTCAGACTCATTGTCCGGGACCACGGACAGGTTGTCCGTGGCCACGGACACCCACGGACGGTGGCGGGATTTTGTATTTTTCAATTTTTCAAATTTTAGGGTTTCTGTCAATACATGTCCGGGCCCACGGACACCCTGTCCGTGGCCCCGGACTTTTCAAGTTTGCGTTTTTATTTTAGTTCTGCTTTCGAAATCACCTAATTCAACTGGGGTCCGTGGTCTCGGACATTAGGTCCGTGGCCACGGACGTAATTAAAATTTGACCTAATTCTGCCTCCGAAACCCTAGTTTAGGTAACTTTCAATTTCACTTTAATTTTTTGTCAAAAAACGTTAAAAAAAAAAACAGAAGCGCACACCTAGGTTAAAAACAACTTTATAGAAAGCCGTAAATAAACCAAGTAGAGGAAAAACGACCTAGGAAGGGTAATGAAAGTAATTTGAACCCTAAATAAGTCGAATACCAAGCCCCCGAACCCGAACTCTCCTTTCCTAATTTGATCTAGGTTAAAATTAGGTGGCGAGTCATAATAGGTTCCAGTGAGCTAGCTTAGGTTTTAATAATTATTGTCATATGACATAGTTATTAATCTTAGGTTATAAGTGGACCTAAAACCCGGTTAGACCTTAATCAGCCTTAATCGACATAGGATAGGGTTTAAAATCGAGGCTCATAGACTGGCGACTCTGTTGGGGAGTTAACTTCTTAATTTTTTAACTTGTTTAATTTTAAGAAAGAGGGCTTAACTTGAAAGATGTTTATTTATGGCTTTTATTACATTGTTTATTTACTTTTGTGCGCAATTTCAATTTTTTGTACCCTTGCATCATATGAGAGCGAGGGTCCACATAAACCAATTTCACCCCGGGACCCGTTTGAGGGTCCCCTGTCAGGGACTCACACCTTTTAGGTGATGTGAATAAGTGGGGGAAAAGATGAGGGTGTCGTCTAACCACACCCCCTTAATACCTGGGCTTTAGCCCCAAGCATTTTCCTGGCAGTACCCTTACCTAGCCCATTGTTTGGTCAGTCAAAGACCCAACCGTAGACGCACACCTTCAGGTGATGTGAAAAAAGTGGGGAAACCCAAAGAGAATAGTGTGCAAGCCCTATTCCTTTGTGGTGACCTGGGCCTGCGCCCCAAGCACCTCTCCGGATCGATCAGTACCTGTTGGACTGAGTTATTTTGTGAGGACATTTGCATCACCTCCTTATATAAGACTTCTATGCATATGTTCTTTCTCCTGGGCCTCAGGCACAATGTCTGTATCGATCCATCAATCTCTCCCAGTCCAAATGAAACACTTGAGGGTTTTAGTGGCCCAAATGCCTTTACCTTCACAAAATCACCCTCTCAGAATAAGCTCGAAGGTTTCCATTATTCCCTTTGGGATTGCTGGCCCATTTCACATGCCAAAAATCTCCAACCCGCTAGGCCCGGACAGTCCAAAAAAGAAAAAGAGTCCTGTAATTAGAACATAGGGGTCCTTAGAGGAAAATCATTCCATGTCATTGAAAGCCCGTTGAAATACCCGTGAATTTTGAGTTAGGATATATATATATATATATATTATTATATACATAGTTGAACTAAATAAGTTATTAAATAGTTAGTTAAGAGTAGAACTGATTAGAGGCCCAGGGAAGTTAAGATAATTATATCACCTTTGTTTCTTTTCCTAAATTAATACAACACTAAAATATATGATACTGAAATACTTCCCTTATATTTCCAGTGTTATCTTTTGTAACTTATTTATAAGATCTTCTTATTTATCTTAAGGGAATTACTAATACTGTTTCAATTACTTGTTGATTTCTTAATAAACTACTTTCCCTAATAGATAAATTTGGCCGAATTGGTTTCTTTATTTACATTAGTAAATCATCCCTTATTCTCTAGTTAGTTACGTGATATATTTCTCCTCTTATTACGGAACTGATTTTATTCTTACTTAATTTAATATATTCCTTTTCCCACTTAAATAAATTGTTAAGTGTTGAGTTATTTTATCTACCTATTTATTCTCTCTCCCTAAAAGATATTTTGTCCATCCTTATCGCTTTCCAACAACTAGATTATTCCCTTTCTCATTTTGATTCCAATTAGTAATTACTCCTTATTTATCTAACCTTTTGAATCTAGTTATTTTTCAAATTGATTACGACGTTGGTCATTCAATCTACTTTCCGAAATTATTTGCAACACTACTCGTTAAATACATTTCCCAAAACTATTTACATTGTAGATTATTTCTTTCTCTTTTAAAAAACTAAATACATTTAATATTCAATTAATATTATTTCTTTTTCTCTAATATACCGTTCTATTTAATCCACGATCTCCTCCTCATCTTCTTCATCCTCTTTGTACGTTATTACGCTCCTCTCCAAAATCCCAAATTCTCGTTCTGCAACTGATAAGTCTCTTCCCTGGTGCCGGCTTAGATAGAAGGGGTAAGGTCTATTACTTATTAAGGCTTTGGGATTATTTTGGGTTGTATTGGTGTGGTTTCTGATTGGTAATGTTGTTGCAATTCTAGACCCCGAATTCTCTGACGGACGCTACTAGTGGTTTGGCTGTTTCATCTTTGCAGTGTTATGCACAATCAGGTAAATGTTGTGCTCAACATTCTCTACCTCTGTGTTTTTGCGAATTAACATGGATTGGTTTGGATGTGGTTTTGGTATTGTGAAAGTTTGGGAATTACTTTCCCCCGTGTTTCTGGTGATGTTTGCGAAAGGGTTTGACAAATGTTTTGGGAGACTTTCTTTGAATTGGTTATTGGATGTTGGTACCTCTTGGTACTCCGTGTATTGTTGGTGCCTTATGGCGCTCCGTGTAATTATTGGTACTATGTACCCCGTGGATATTCTTATTATTTTGCCTGCAGACATACTTGCAGTTAAGCTCTAATGATCTACTCCTTTGGGTCATAAGTTACCTTCTGGGGTGTGCACACTTAAGGACGTAGAGTGAGGTGGGATTCTAATTGTTGCGACCCGATTTGGGGGTCGTCCGTGTAAACCATTGATTTGATTCTTTGAAAGTTCTCCCCCGAAATGTTTTACTAATGGTGGTTTGGTGTTGGTGAAACTGGTTAACGTTATGGTGTGAGTTAATGTTTTGCAAATGTAAAATGAGTTTCAAAATGTATTTTACAAGTTGAGGCAATGTTTACTCAGTTTCACTGATTTGCGCGATCCCTTCGCGTTTTCTGTTGTTGTTTTCTGATCGCAGGTACTTATGGATGAATAGGGGACTTGGGAACACGCTATCACATAGCTTAGGATGACCAGATTAAACTTCATATTGTTAAAGTTGAGTTGTGATGTTGAAAGTACTTTTGTTTTACAAAGTTTGGTAAATGTTTTGGTTGAATAAAGCCTGAGCACTCAATGGGTATTGAGTGTGGCGGTAACGCCCTGGTAAAATTTATTTCCGCTGCTGTTGAGTTAAGTTGTCAGTTATTGTGTTCAAGACAAAGTCCTTTGACAATTATAAATCGTTTGAGATTATCATATGTTGATTTCAAAGTTGTTTCCGCTGTACTTCTTTGGTATATATTGCTAACTATGTTTATTAAAACATTTCCCCATCAGTTGCTATTAGTTTTGTGTTTATTTTTGTGTCTTTCTAACTCTGTTTTCAAACTGATTTTCACAAGTATGGACCCCGAGATGCATTTTTTTTTCTGTCTTTAGCTGTGTCCGAACATCTGTCCGAACTTCAATGTTCGGACAGCATGCGAGGACGGGTCTGACTGTAAGTCTCGGCACATGTCCGAACTTACATGTTCGGACTAATGTTCGGACAGACCTTGTTTCTCAGTTTTAAGCCTCGTTTGACATCCGTTTTAATCCCCGTCTGCGGCGTTGGATTCGTATTGTTTTCTACTTTATAATGAGTCAAAATCCAGGGTGTTACAAGGTGGTATCAGAGCATGGTTTTCGAAATAAGATAAGAATTGGATTAAAAAAAATGGATTAAAATTTGGGGTAAGCCGTCTTTGGGGAATTGTCATTGTGTGATTGTTATGTGGCTGACTATATAATGCTGGATGTGCTGAGTTACATACTCGGAGTGTGAATTTCTGTATTTGAAATGAGTTGTTGATAATGGATGATATTGCGTGCATATGGACGATATTGCTATTATATACGCAAAGGGGATTATGGTATTAGTTCTTAATATGGGGTTGGAAATCAAATATTGGGTGGTATTACGTATATATCTATATATACACTATTATATACACTATACGAGGATTGTTTGCATTAGACTTCAGTGTGGTTTGGGAATTAATTATGGGGAATGCTGAAAATTAGATTACTTGGAATACCGGCTACAAGTACTGGTTGTGAAGAAATTTTCTATGATGACTTGTGTGACGCCTTCAAGCGAGTTCTTGTTTCTTCCATGATGATACTATGTTTCCTTATCTGTTATATTTACAAATTTGTGTGCCGAATTATGAATATATGGTTGAATCTCTATGTGATGTGCCAGACGGACAATATAGTCCAATTGTTATATCAAATTTATTTTCTCCCCTGTTGCGAATGGGTATATTATGGTAGTTGCTTCTGCTACAGTATATAGACTAAGTTGCCGTGGGAATTCGTAAGGAATATATATATATATATATATAAATACTCTAGCAATGACTACCAGATACAGAGAATATAGATGTACGCATATATGGATATAAATATGGATATATTATCGGTGTTACTTGTAGGGGAATTTTGGCATGATAGCAATTTTAAATTGTATTAAACTAGGGGAAAATGTTTCACTTTTGCCATCATGGATGTGTGTTCGTCCGTTTGTCTATGTATTTGATGTATGACGAGTCTGGCGTCTTTATTTAATGTTGTCTGTTCAAAGTGACTGTAGTGATTTATGTTAGGTTAACTAAAGTTATAGCAAGTCATAACAGTTGTTAATTATATAAATAAATTGTTAATTTTAATTGTCATTTATGTTATTTGGCGGTTAGATTTATAAGTTGTCTTCCATATTTATTTGGTTTAAACGGACTTAAGAGTATTCAGTAAACAAATAGTTATGTGATTAACCAGTTTCTCAAGAATACTATACATGTAGCCAGTGGAGTGTTGTTTGGAATTATTTCTACGCTACTTTAAAAGCATATATTTTGCAGTATATATATATGTCTATGTCTTATTTAATATGTTCATGAACAATAGATTGTGGCAATTATTTTGTTGGCTGGAACACTAGTGTAGTCTTAATATTAATTGAAGGGATTGTTGTGATCAGCTAGATAAATAAGTATAGGAAGTGTGGTTGTGAAGTGTTACAATTAGGATTTTGAAAAAAAAATGCTAAGTACAATTGATCTCGATATGCTTGGTTGCGGAAAGTAAAACGTTAATGTATTTATATGGATGTACCTGTGTATATGTATCTATTTTAATACTGATGGTTGTCTGTCCTGTTAAATAACAATGTTGGTATGGGTGATGCGAACAATGCTGGCAAAATATGAATATGTGTTTAGGTATTTATGTAATTTAAGTTCATTATACTACTCTTGCTGATTGGGTTCCCATATTATTTTTCTATCAAGGTAGGTTAGGGGACATTACATGCTTTACTAAATTACAGTACTTCTGTAGTATTTCGTAACAAGGTAGAGTGCAATACGTTACATGTATTATGGACGCAACGTGTTGGTTGATCTTTGAGCTAGGTTTTGTAGACTCCTTTGTGTTGAAATTTTGATTAAGATGATGGTTTGGGGGTTAATCTGTGTGCTAAGTCGGATAGACGCTAGTATAGTAGTTCATTGAAATTATTTGGTTAAATATTGAGATTGAAATTAAGATCGAAATCCTTGATTGAGTTCCTTTATGCGTTGATGAACTGGTTAGCAATGTCATATTGAATAATAGCATGAAATGTACTAAGTGTTAGAGAATTGGTTGTCAATAAATAGCGGAGGATCTTCTGGTGGCCCTGAAACTTAATCAGTTGGTTAGAAAATGATTTGTGGGTAAGATTCTTATAACGTGGGAATTATTGATGGAGCTAGAAATGAAATTGTAAGTGGTGTGAATAAAATTGTGAGTATATGTGAGGTTCGCAGTTAATCAAGGTATACGAAAACTGATGTGTTTGTTTCCGTGTATTTTTGAATGTATGCCAATATTAGTGATTATTCATATTGAGCTTTTCGGGAAGTCTTGTGATGAATATTTATAATGTGATAGTGTTTTGGTGAGCCTCTTGCTTAGTATTGAAGAGACCTTGATGTTCAGATTTTTGAAATTTATTCTAGTAATTGTTTTCATTGGAAATCTTGGTGAATTCTCATAGCTTGCTGCGAAGTGATTAATTATGTCTCATTGTACAACAGTACAAAGAGTATTTATTTGGCATTTGGTGTTCGGGAATAACTTGGGTTTTGTAGACTAAATATAGGAAGCATTAAGTTAGATAGAGAAAGGATTAGGATTACATCCTTGTAACCGGAGATTATTGAAGAAATTAGTAATTAAATTGTCGTGTTGGTCTTATCATTTTGTGGTGAGTAGAGGATCAAGAGGTTGACTTGAGTAAAAAAAAAAGGGAGAATATTTTCTAGATGAAGTTTAATTGTTGTGAACTCATTTGTATAGCAATAAGGGAGAACTTAGAATTGATAATAGTTTGATAAGAAGTGAATTGATCTATGAGTTGAGTCATATTTGAGGAGTAAATTATAGGCTATAGATGATGTCAGGACTAGTAGGCACTACAACTATTTTTGCCTATTCTGGTGTGACTAACACTTTAATTTTATTGAGTTATAAGGATATACGATTGATCATTTGGGGAAATTTTATTAAATGTTATGGTGGATGTTAGATTCATGTAAGCAGAAATGTTATGGTAGGGGCTAGAACAATAGGTGAAAAATCTTTGTGGTCTATGCATATCTGTGTTCTTTTGGATCTTAGAATGACAATTGGAAGCTTAGGTGTGAGTTTACTATGTCGTTATAAAAACAAATTGTTATTTCGGGGATTTATGTCAATTTATCTTGGACTGGGGAATTAGATTAAAGAATCTGTCGAGAACCTTGGTTGATTATTCTTATAGAAATTGTCTGTGAATATTGGTGGGAGTATTGATCACCGAGAACTCAATCTAGAGATTTAGGTGGGTATAATGACTTAAAATATGCTTTGACTACAAAAAAAAAATTGGAGTAATAGAATTATATAGATTTCATAGCTCGTAAGGAGATTTGATTTTGGAATGAAATTGTTAGAAAATGTGTATTGTGATTGGATGTTTGTGATGTATGGATATCTTGTGTGGTGTATATGAATATTGGGTAAAATAGAAACTCCTAATTAAAACTTTGGGAATTCTAAGCGGAGTATTGGTTACATGAAGAAGAGCATGCCTCAACAAAGCAAGGTAGGGGTATCTTTTAGGAATACAAGATGTAACTGGTATGGATCTAGGATTCTAGTCCGAGAAATGACATTAGATTTGGGATTTTTCCGGGAAGGTTAATAAAAGCCTTCAAAATGAGTCTGGTCTTTAGTGAATTTTTGGTAGTGGTTATACGAGGAGCTAGAGTTTGGTTCCATGAATTCCTTTAAATGTTTACTTGTGTTTGGTGTGTAATGAGTTAATTTATTTATCATTCTCGGTAAGAGGATTGGAATCTTGGTACATGAATGTTAAGGGGTTGCACCCGATTTCTTGAAAGGCATGGGATATAGTAAGCGTTATATTATAGGTGGACTTAAAAAGAAAAATGTCATGGTAAATGCGTGGATTGATATGATGTGTATTGGGATTGAAGTTGTGTTATTAATGCGATGTGATGAATATGGAATGGTTGAGTTGATTTAGATTTCAGTCCTATGTGTTGGATTCCTGTAATGTTTTGGACTTTAATCTATGTGGCAAACCGTTTAAATTGGTTTGAATTTTGGTGTGTGTATTGAAATGGCTATCTAAGGGGCCGAGGACCACGCAGTCCTTTGTCATTCGACCGGTGTGCCCGCGGATATTCGCGAGTGATTGTTGATTTTATGGAATCTGTTACACTAGTTCATGCATCTGGAAATTGGCCAACTCTGTGAAGGTGTGCCTTAGATTAGATTCAGCTTCGAGGGCGAAGCTTTCTTTTAAGGAGGATGAGATGAAATACCCAATTTGAGTTAGGATATATATATATATATATATATATATATATATATAATACATAGTTGAACTAAATAAGTTATTAAATAGTTAGTTAAGAGTAGAACTGATTAGAGGCCCAGGGAAGTTAAGATAATTATATCACCTTTATTTCTTTTCCTAGATTAATACAACACTAAAATATATGATACTGAAATACTTTCCTTATATTTCCAGTATTATCTTTTGTAACTTATTTATAAGATCTTCTTATTTATCTTAAGGGAATTACTAATACTGTTTCAATTACTTGTTGATTTCTTAATAAACTACTTTCCCTAATAGATAAATTTGGCCGAATTGGTTTCTTTATTTACATTAGTAAATCATCCCTTATTCTCTAGTTAGTTACGTGATATATTTCTCCTCTTATTACGGAACTGATTTTATTCTTACTTAATTTAATATATTCCTTTTCCCACTTAAATAAATTGTTAAGTGTTGAGTTATTTTATCTACCTATTTATTCTCTCTCCCTAAAAGATATTTTGTCCATCCTTATCGCTTTCCAACAACTAGATTATTCCCTTTCTCATTTTGATTCCAATTAGTAATTACTCCTTATTTATCTAACCTTTTGAATCTAGTTATTTTTCAAATTGATTACGACGTTGGTCATTCAATCTACTTTCCGAAATTATTTGCAACACTACTCGTTAAATACATTTTCCAAAACTATTTACATTGTAGATTATTTCTTTCTCTTTTAAAAGAAACTAAATACATTTAATATTCAATTAATATTATTTCTTTTTCTCTAATATTACCGTTCTATTTAATCCACGATCTCCTCCTCATCTTCTTCATCCTCTTCGTGATGTTATTACGCTCCTTTCCAAAATCCCAAATTCTCGTTCTGCAACTGATAAGTCTCTTCCCTGGTGCCGGCTTAGATAGAAGGGGTAAGGTCTATTACTTATTAAGGCTTTGGGATTATCTTGGGTTGTATTGGTGTGGTTTCTGATTGGTAATGTTGTTGCAATTCTAGACCCCGAATTCTCTGACGGACGCTACTAGTGGTTTGGCTGTTTCATCTTTGCAGTGTTATGCACAATCAGGTAAATGTTGTGCTCAACATTCTCTACCTCTGTGTTTTTGCGAATTAACGATGGATTGGTTTGGATGTGGTTTTGGTATTGTGAAAGTTTGGGAATTATCTTCCCCCGTGTTTCTGGTGAGATGTTTTGCAAAAGGGTTTGAATAAATGTTTTGGGAGACTTTCTTTGAATTGGTTATTGGAATGTTGGTACCTCTTGGTGCTCCGTGTAAATTGTTGGTGCCTTATGGCGCTCCGTGTAATTATTGGTACTATGTACCCCGTGGATATTCTTATTATTTTGCCTGCAGACATAACTTGCAGTTAAGCTCTAATGATCTACTCCTTTGGGTCATAAGTTACCTTCTGGGGGGTGTGCACACTTAAGGACGTAGAGTGAGGTGGGATTCTAATTGTTGCGACCTGATTTAGGGGTCGTCCGTGTAAACCATTGATTTGATTCTTTGAAAGTTCTCCCCCGAAATGTTTTACTAATGGTGGTTTGGTGTTGGTGAAACTGGTTAACGTTATGGTGTGAGTTAATGTTTTGTAAATGTAAAATGAGTTTCAAAATGTATTTTACAAGTTGAGGCAATGTTTACTCAGTTTCACTGATTTGCGCGATCCCTTCGCGTTTTCTGTTGTTGTTTTCTGATCGCAGGTACTTATGGATGAATAGGGGACTTGGGGACACGCTATCACATAGCTTAGGATGACCAGATTAAACTTCATATTGTTAAAGTTGAGTTGTGATGTTGAAAGTACTTTTGTTTTACAAAGTGTGGTAAATGTTTTGGTTGAATAAAGCCTGAGCACTCAATGGGTATTGAGTGTGGCGGTAACGCCCTGGTAAAATTTATTTCCGCTGCCATTGAGTTAAGTTGTCAGTTATTGTGTTCAAGACAAAGTCCTTTGACAATTATAAATCGTTTGAGATTATCATATGTTGATTTCAAAGTTGTTTCCGCTGTACTTCTTTGGTATATATTGCTAACTATGTTTACTAAAACATTTCCCCATCAATTGCTATTAGTTTTGTGTTTATTTTTGTGTCTTTCTAACTCTGTTTTCAAACTGATTTTCGCAAGTATGGACCCCGAGATGCATTTTATTTTTCTGTCTTTAGCTGTGTCCGAACATCTGTCCGAACTTCAATGTTCGGACTGCATGCGAGGACGGGTCTGACTGTAAGTCTCGGCACATGTCCGAACTTACATGTTCGGACTAATGTTCGGACAGACCTTGTTTCTCAGTTTTAAGCCTCGTTTGACATCCGTTTTAATCCCCGTCTGCGGCGTTGGATTCGTATTGTTTTCTACTTTATAATGAGTCAAAATCCAGGGTGTTACATCAAGTGTATTTCATAAGTATGTGTTATTAGTATATCTCATTTTACTAATGTGTATTAAAAGTGTTTTAGTTTCACCTATCTATGTTTATGCATGTTTTTTCATTTTTATTATGTTATTTTTGTTGTAAAATATTCAGCAATGCTTATCAAACATTTTAAAAACATAGTCTTCTTTTTAGGAACATTAGAGAATGCATTATTTGATTCTTAACTCTTTCTATTTAACATATCATGCTCGAATATGCTTATTAATTATTATAGGAATAAAAATATTGAAATTTTAATGTATGAACTCCAAAAAAGGAAATCACACAACGGAAAACTCTTAACAAATTTCAAACAACAAGCAACCACACATGCACGCAGAGACATTTTTTTATCAGGAGGCTACAAAAGTAGCAATGTTTAACAATATGTGATTTACAGAGCTCATGATCAGTCTTGGCCAGAACACTCACAAGACACCATAACCGAATACACAGAAACACAAAAAAGCAAGAACTCATAAAAACATACTCGTCCCCAAAATCACTACAAGTCTTTTAGATTTGTCATGACTGCTAGCAAACTTGCAGACTCATTCAGATCCTGTCCTTCTTTCCTGATTGAAGCACCTGTAATATAGTGGTTATTGTTACATCAACCCAACACAGCTCAGCTGGATCGAACACTATTCTGTTCTGAAATATCTAAAGATTATAGCTAGCGAACATGAAAGTTTCTCTAGTTACTAGCTCTGTGTCTGGGTTGAGATTCACACGCATCATATGTTTAAGCTATTTTCTGCTTCGGAGTCTAATGTGCCATTAACTCTCCACCTTCTCAAACTTCCGCCCAAAACTTTTGGGTGAGGTTGGTTCCTGATCTTGCTTTTCCTTAGGATCCGATCAATGTTCGCTAACGACCTTCTTGGATATGGGGAGTGAATCTTTAGCCTCTGGCTGCATTTGAAACACTCACGCACTTCAGTAGATATTTTTGTATAGGCCTTCTTTTGTTTTTTCGCACGGGACTTGGTGTGTTTGCTGCTCTATTTAACGCTGGTCTTTGAAGAAATGACCACTTGCAGGTTTACCTCGGGGAAAGAATTGCCCTTGGTCGGGGTGGGTCTTCCTTTATTTGGGCTAGTTGTTAAACCATCACAAAACGTTTTGGGGTCATCCTTATTTTGTCTTGAATGAGGGTCGTCCAACATTGTTGAGATGTCAAGTGGTTCAGCAGTATGTGCGTGGGCTATTAACGCACGTTTCTCTTGGCCCGTATTTGGTAGCAAGAATGTCTTTTGAAGGTCCCAAGATAGTTCCTTGTGGATGAGCCCACTATGCCAATTGAGATGTTTCCCATTTAAATTCAGACGTTTCGCCTACTCCCATCCTATAATAATTAACTGCCAGCTCATCATTTGGTGGGTTCTCCATAGCGCATGCTCCTCCCCGATGTTCCATTTCACCATGCAGTCGACGTATCTTTTCGGCTGATCAATGTAATAAAATACTATTATGCTTTTTCCGCCCTCCTTCATTATTACAACTTCCAAGGTTTCATTTTCCTTGTACCTAGAGTACCTTTTCAGATTCCCATTGATCCGTGTGTCCCTTTTTGTCTGCATCCCTCAAGTAGACTCATTTTAACCGTTAATTTCAGGCCCCACCTAGGGAACATCGATCTTCTCAGCCTCAGGAGCCGTAACTGCCCATATTCTATTTATTCAATTTTTTTCCTTTTATCCCATTTATTATGCCGCCAATGAATTCATTATTAGTATTGGTTGTTCTTCATAAGCTATTCCGGATGGCACAATGTTCCTTTCCCCAGTCTGAGCTCCAATCACCGGAGCGCCGCCAGCTTCAGGCCCAAAAACATCACTGCTCACTACCTGAGATGATCCGCCGTGTCTAGTGCTGAGTTCATCTGTTCAAAACTTCATAACACCTGTTGTCATTGTTTTCCTGTCAAATATCACCTCTACTTCGTCATTTATAATTTTAAAAATGTTTGTTTCAACAGTTAAGAACACTTCCAAGTGCTGCGAGAATTTCTCCATATCAATTTCTAAGTCAACGATATTACCAAAGCTTCCAGCAATCTCTCTAACAGAGCTTTCGCACTAGGCCTAAGGAGGGATCCCCCTAATCACAATACTAGCAAAATGTTTCTATTGAGGCTCTTCTTCGCTCCAAGCACTAACTTTCCATTCTTTCATATTCCACTTTTGACGATCAAGGAAAGTTTTCCTTTCCATTTGTATGGTGGACCACTACCAGAAATTCATATGGAGTCGCACATATGACGTGGGCCACATCTTCATTAAGGCTCAAGCCTTCCCAGATTCCTTTAGTTGTTGTTCTCTTCATAGATAAAATATGTACACTCTTATCCAGGCTAGGAATAAGGATCTGCAATGGAAAGATTTTGATTGGCCCCGATAATCTTTGTTGGACGTCCTTAGAGTTCTCATATTTATACTCATCTTACTTCAATTGTTGGGGCTAGCGGCTAGGCTTCCGTGTTTCTACAGGTGACGATCTAGCCCTTCATTCTTGCTTTTGACTTCTACAAGGCCTTACGTACTGGGTTGTGATTCTGTTTCCGTCAATCCACAGTTCATTTGTCTCACAAATAGCTTCCGGAGCTTGGTCCTTAGATTCATATCCCACAAACACGTATCTGGTATTAGTCGCCAATCTCCGCTTCAACCGGCGGTGCACTTCGATGATTTTTCCAAAAGGGGCAAATATTTTCCATAGGGTGCCAAGTCTAGTTGATTCATGGATATTATCTATGAAGAACGTATTGGAATGCAGCCTTGGGAGGTTTGAGGACGTGAACATTTGGATGTTCCAGGCGATGTGACTAGGTTTCAGAGTTTAAAGGATTCAGGGATATATATGTAGAAAGGGATCTAGAAGGTGGTTGGGAGAAGCTGGAAAGAGTTGTATTTTGGTGGTTGGTCAGGTGGGAGCAGTGGCGGATCTATGTTGTAGCATGTGGGGGCACGTGCCCCCACATGTTTTTGGAAAAAATACAGTTATATATGTGTCTATATATATGAAAAAATAAATAATAAATGTTAGATAACTAGATAGTGTAGTCGAAATATGATGTTTTGACATTTAAAATAGTGCATGTCCAAAACTTGGGTTGATTCTATCAGTTACTGCAATTATAGTTGGAAGAGAATTTTCACTCATGAAATATATTAAAATAGGAGATGAACTGGTTGGTGATAATCTAAACACTTATGTAGAATCACCTATATTTTAAATCCATTAACCATAGTATTATTATGTATCATTTTCAAATGATAAAGACTCATATAGAGCAATTGTAATTTAAGTATTACATATTGTTTTAAAATTAATTATAATACTTTTTTGTCAAATTTCTATTCGATAAAAAGTACCCCCACAGATTTTAAGTTCTAGGTTCGCCACTAGGTGGGAGCGTAGCTGTTTTGTAGAGGTTAGATAGCCGATGGTGTGGCTAACCGGAGGTTGGTGTGGTGGAGACATGGTGTTTGGTCAGGTGAGAAATTGTGAGGGATTTGGGGATATAAGGGAGAGAAGATAGGGCCATCGCTTATGGAAGATGACAACAACAAATGCTATCCCGCACATGCACACAGAGGCATTGAACACATGCGTACAAGCAAGCAGCATTCACACGTTAATAGCTCCAAACACACAACTTGATAAGCCTTTGGGTAATTTAACCAAGGGCCCCGGCGATGCAGCACACAAGCCAGCATGCCGGACGCACCACTCACAAGCACAAGAATAAGAGTGGACTTTGTACCAACCTTAAAAGATAAGTTCTTCGGCGATCCCAATTCCCTTAACCTCAAGCGTCAAGGTCAAAGGGGATCTGAGCACCACTTATAGCTCCTTCTCAAGTATGCAACCCAGGTATGACTAACGCCGGTGTTCGGGTAACAACGAGGTTAACCTATACAATCAATGCAAACACTGACGACAAGGTGAAAACGTCGAGCGAACACAAACATGCTTATCTCCACTATGATCTAACTCATCCTTCCACAAAATAAACTACCAATTAATATTTTTCATTTCTTATCATATTGTATGCTACTCATAAAATTGCATCATTTAATTAACCCGTGTTGCTCTTCTAAGAATTAACCAATAGGTTCTTCGAGGTACTTTAAAAACTCGATCATGTGTGTTAATTTCTTTGTTCGGTGTACTAATTAGTTTTCATTTTGTTGTTATGTTTTCCATCTACCATAGTACTATCAAATATTATGAATCCATGCACCATTCAGCTACGCCTACAATCGTTATTAATATGGCGGATAATCACTTGATGCGTAACATTCTCATTTTAATCCAATGCATAAACATTCAGCAACTTAAATATTGGTGGTCAATTCGATCAAAAAAATATTGGTGGTCAATTATTAAGCATTCACGCACGAATATGTGGGGAGTAATGTTAGTGTTGGATCCAAGGTTTCTATAATGAGCAAACATAAACATCAAATAAATTATGTTTATATAATATTGGAAAAAGTCATCAGGAACCACTCCGTAAATCTATAGTAGGTTGTGTCATATATATATATATATATACTCCAAGATCCCAGAATTCAAAAGGATGTTTCTCAAATGGAGAAAACCTTTGAAGATGTTTGCGCAGACCTACCCAATGCATTTTGGAGTAGAAAGCGCCATATAGTTCATCTTCCTTATGAAAAGGATTTCGATGAACGCAATATTCCAACCAAGGCTCGGCCAATTCAAATGAATAGCGAGCATTTAGAGATCTGCAAGAAAGAGATTCAGACTCTTTTGGATAAAGGGTTGATTCGACCATCAAAATCACCATGGAGTTGCAGTGCATTCTACGTCATGAATGCTGCAGAAAAGGAGCGTGGAGTTCCACGACTCGTCATCAACTACAAGCCGTTAAACAAGGTTCTCCAATGGATTAGATACCCAATCCCTAACAAAAGAGATCTTCTAGGCCGCCTTTTCAAGGCCAAGATCTTCTCCAAATTTGATATGAAGTCTGGATTCTGGCAAATTCAGATTTCAGAATCAGATCGATACAAGACTGCATTTGTGGTCCCGTTTGGTCATTACGAATGGAACGTAATGCCATTTGGTCTAAAAAATGCTCCATCAGAATTTCAAAATGTCATGAACGATATCCTCACACCATATTCGACATTTATCATTGTTTACATTGATGATGTCTTAGTTTTTTCAGATTCCATAGAACAACACTTCAAGCATCTCAAGACATTCCATTCGGTCATCAAGACTAATGGTCTAGTTGTTTCCAAACCCAAGATGAAGTTGTTTCAGGTCAATATACGGTTCCTTGGACATAACATCTTTCAAAACACCATTACTCCCATCCAAAGAAGCTTGGAATTTGTTTCCAAATTCCCAGACGAGATCAAGGAAAAGAATCAATTGCAAAGATTTTTAGGATGTCTTAATTATCTTTCAGATTTCTTTCCCAGACTTCGTCAACATTGCAAGCTTCTTTACTCCAGATTACAAAAGAATCCTTCACCATGGACTCCAGAGCACACCAAAGTCGTGCAATCCCTAAAACAATATACCTATTCCTTACCATGCCTTACCATCCCACATCCCCAAGCCTTTCTGATCGTTGAAACAGACGCATCCAATATCGGCTACGGTGGGATTCTCAAACAAAGACCAAAAGGTCTTACTCAAGAGCAGTTGGTACGATTCCACTCTGGTATATGGATCGGGCCACAGCTCAATTATTCCACAATCAAAAAGGAAATTCTTTCAATCGTACTGTGTATTTCAAAATTTCAAGATGATTTATACAATAAGACCTTTTTGCTCCGCATCGATTGTAAATCCGCAAAAGATGTTTTGCAAAAGGATGTTAAAAATTTAGTTTCAAAACAAATTTTTGCCAGATGGCAAGCTATTCTCTCTGTTTTCGATTTTACAATCGAATTCATAAAAGGGGAAGATAACTCCCTACCAGATTTTCTTTCTCGCGAATTCTTGCAAGGAAGAAATAACAAGATTATCAAGATTAATCAAGATCTTTCTTCTTCCCAGGAAAATGAGTGACAAGAGTAAAGGCAAACAAGTCAAAAGGGAGAAATCCCAGACATCACAAGATTATCAGATGGCTTCCCAGCCACATCCTTCATACAAAAACATTCAAGTAGTTAATTCTCAAAGTATCACCTCACCAAATCCTTACACACCACTTTCACGAAATTTCCCACCTGCGTCTTTCTTACAGGCAGCTCAAACCCCCGTAAAAGCACCAACCAAGGCCAGCTCCTCAAAACAAACAACGCCAGTACTTACCATATAAAACCCCTTCAAGAGTACATTGCCCTTACCAGATACACTGACAAACCAGAACAGGCAATAGCCGACACTATCGCTAAGAGAATTTTCCCTCCAGGAATCCATTGGCACACAGACAATACAATGAAAACCCTCAAATTCTACGAGCTCGTCCTCATAGATACAAAATCAATTGAGCTTACCCACAATTCAAACGCAAATTCCACCCAGACAGACTACTCAAAATGCTTCATCAAGAAGGTCATCTCCCCAAAGGAATGGGGATTCATTCATCAACCACGATCTTTTACCATAACCCACATTCCTCAAACTTTCACATATGCCGACTACCAAAATGCCTGGTACAGATTCCTACTCTTACGACCAGGACAACACTCATGGTTTATCAATTTCCATGAATATTGCGACAAAGAATTCCCCATATGGTTCTATCATTGGTGGCGTTACTTTGGAGGATGTTCAGACATCCTACCAAAAGAAGCCCACCCAGCGTATGCTTATTGGCTCCAACATTCACCAGGGCAACAATATATCAAAGAGCTGCAATTCTTTGCAGTATTCTGTATCCCCTGGATTTTCTGCTGGACCTATACCATTCAGCAGTATCTCCCAAATCCATATCCACTCTGTTTAGTCCGAGATTTTCGGGTTAAATGGTGGCCTAAATACTGGAGCAAACTTTGCTCCTATGAAAATGTCAAAGCCTACACCACCACAGGCCAAAAAACAATAACCTACAAAGACTTCCAAAACTCCAAAAAAGCTCTCCTGAGCCCATCAAAACCATTAGCCCTACCAGGCCCAAGTACACAACAAAGCCCAACACCTTTAACCATAGGACCAGCACCGCAGGCGCAAACTCCCGATTCACCTTTATTTCAAAAGTTTCTAGCCCAAAATCCAGAATTACAACTACAATATTCCCAATATATTATAAACCAACAGCCTAATGTCCCAGTATGGGCTGATGACCGTGACGATCCATCATCCGAAGAATCCACCTCCTATGATCCAATGGGGGGACCTCTAGCTCAAGATCCTTACGAGGATTATATTTAAAAAAAAAAATAAAAAAAAATAAAAATAAGAATAAAAAATAAATAATAAATAAATAAAATAAAAATAATAATATATAATTTTATTTGCAGGTATTGACCATGGCTCCATCAACTCAACAACAACCACTTCCAAAATGGCAAAAGGCATTTGCCAAACTCAAGACCAAAATCCAAAAACAAAATCCAAACACCACTTTACTTCACAAAATACTCAAACACAATATGACCAAAGCAACATCTCAACACATCCCAACTGAGTTCAAGTTTCTTCCAAAGACCCCCAAACAAGGACCTCAATGGGTTTGCAGAGATCGCACCACAAAAAAGTCAAAAACCTCACCTATCCATTATGAACCATACGACGGAAGAAGGAATCAGACCTTTCTCTGCGTCCAACCATATGACCACTTATACTACTCAATCGACCGCCCCATATATCAAAAGTTACATGTTTGGTGTCCTTTGAAACACCTACAACAAAGCCTTCTCGTCGCCGGCGGAAAGGAACCACCAGAATTCAACACTAGAGAACAAATCATGCAACAAATGGTTGAGTTTCGTACTCGATCTTACCCCATAACCATTATTGACCCAGAGACACAATCACCCCGCCAAGTAGACTATGAATGGCACCAAAGAAAAATTGAAGTTGATCTAGGGGTGCAAGAATTAATCTATAACATTCATTATGGACTCCATATCGAAGAAAATCAAGATCGGTTTGCAGATTTCGACAGCTACGAATAAAGCAGACTCAAGAACCTACAAAATATCTTCAAAAATAGCACTGTAGCTACAGTGAATAGTGACTTTTTTACTGTAGCATTTTATTACTCGGCACGTGTAGCCGACAAAAATTTACTATTGGCCCTTTCGGCCACAGTTATTCCAGATTCTGTAGCTCCCAGTCTCTTTCATGTACGAACAAAAGGGCTCCTTCTCTATAAAAGGAGACCGAGGTTACAACTGAGGGGCAGAGGCAGTTTCGAATGTGAAAACGCTCTTGCTCTCTCTCTCTCTCTCTCCCTCATTACTCTCTCAAATTCCAGTCTAAGTTGTATCAATATATCAATTCAAGATTAACTCTTAAGTGAGTTTCAAGATTCATTATCTTTTTCTCTTCATTTATGTTCCTTTAAATTCAAGTTATTTATATAATTGCTGCACCTTTAATTCAAGTTATTCCGTAATTCTTTTCAATACCTGTTCTTTATTATCTTATATTTATTATTATCGATTCTCTTCAATATCTTCACCGATCCTGCTCCCTTCTGATATATATATATATATATATATATATATATATATATATTATATATATATATTCAGTTAACGTGTTTTGGTTAATCGGGTTAAGTATAGTAATCATTCTATTTAGATCAGTTTTTTTAAAAAAAAAAATTGATTCTAGAGATATTTTGGGTTTTCAGATGATCAGTGACAAAGACTTAAGGTGTGAAATGTTTGTTACGGCCAATTTTGTAAGATAAACAGTTTCATCAGAATGTATTTGTACATAACGATGTAATGTAAGCCTTCAGGTCTTGTATCTCAATCAATAAAAGAAGTAGTCCTTTTGTATCTACGTTGCGATGCTCGGTCTCTCTCTATTGTACATCTTTATGCTAACTTGCAGATGTGCAGGTAACAGAGGGGCCCCATTAGGATAGAGCTTTGTAACTAGGGTGCGAGCTTCTATCACCCAGATGCCGAGAGCTTGCGGCATCAATCGAGTTTCTCGCAAATTAATCTTACCCTCGATGTGTGGGCGGCACATCGTCAGAGCCTTTGTGGCTCGTACAAGTATGAGTTGGATTAGGGTGGAGATAAGTGTGTTGGTGTTCGTCCTATGCCCCCACCCTCTGTTGTCGGTGCTTGCATTGACTGTATGGGTCAACCTTGTTGTTACCCGAACACCGGCATTACTTGTACTTGGGCTGCGCACTTGGGAAGGAGGTGCAAGTGGTGTGCAAATCCCCTTTGACCTTGATGCTTGATGTTAAGGGAATTGGGATGACGAGAACTTATTTGTTAAGGGAAGTACAAAGTCCACTCTCATCCTTGTGGTTATGAGTGGCCCTCCAGCATTGTGGCACACTGAGATCTATAATTTTAATATTATGGTGCATATCCTCTGCTCATACTATGAGTGATGATAGGTCAAAAATCTATGTAACAAAAAATACAATAAAGTGTATTTCTCTAAGTGTTTGTTTGGTAAGTGGCAATGGGAATGAGAATAAAAATGACGAGTATGGGTAAAGCAATAGAATCAATAGGTATGGAAATAAGCATTATCATACCTTTGTTTGGTAAGTGACAATGAGAATGAGAATGAAAATGATGTATTTATTATTTATAATTTCATCTTTATTTTCATGCTTATTGTGTTGTTCAAATAATTTAAATTTATTACAAAAAAAAGAACCAATTATTTTCTACAATATTTTACATAATAAAAATAAATATTAAATATAAAATAAATGTAGATTTCAGTGCTCACATATAAAAATAAATATTAAACATTATAATCAATTATTATTATTAAAAAATATTTAAATTTAAATTTCATTTTAATTGTATTATTATATGTTAAATATGTAATAGCAAATTAGAGTTAATCAAATGAGCGGGATCAACTTGGCTTTGTTTCCCCTCAGCCCATCTGACCTGATTTTATATTATTTTTAATATACTTATTGATTTAAAAAATATATACAAAATACAATAAAAAGAATATGAATAAATATTATATATAATTTAAATAAATATCAAGCAAAAATAATATAATATTAAATAATATATATTATATTTTTAAAAATGTATATATAGTAATTCTGGCTGGGGGTTAGGCTTAGCCGCGACTCAAAATTTTGCAGGGGCCCGTCTCGGTTTTTGTATATATTTAATCGGGTTAAGGTGGGCTCACTGCAAGCCCAAAATTTTTCAGGCGCCCGACTGGTTTTTCATTCGAGCTCGAATTGTTGTCCAAGTCCATCCAATTTTTTTTTATTGGCTTATCGGGATTTGTTTCAAGTGGGCCACCGGGCCGATTGTTCTTAATTAGCTCTATAGCTAATACAAGTATTACTTTTTAAACATAAATTATTATATATCATTTTTATTATTAACTACAACCATTTAAAAATCTTTAATATTAATTATAATATTTGAATTCAGATTTCATTGATTAAAATATATTAGTTCACACAAATATTATTTTTTCTACATATTTTATTCAAAATATAATAAAATTTTGATAGAACTAAATAATATAATATCAATAGGTATCTAGATAATAAAGTGTAATTAGTTAAACTATTTTCTTAAAATAATATCTAATAAAATATTTAACTAAAATTAGTGATCTTTTAGTTTCAAATTTTTTTATGACATTTGATAATTTTTTCTACAAATTAAAACAGCAAAAAAATAACTAACTAATAAATATACTGAAAATAGGTAATAAAAAAAGATGTGTATGGTGAGAATAAAAGTCATAATCTCCCCCTCCCCTAGTAATTAATCTATGGAAATAGATAAGAATTGATT
Organism: Limonium bicolor; assembly: GCA_023374045.1. Classification (NCBI taxonomy): domain Eukaryota; kingdom Viridiplantae; phylum Streptophyta; class Magnoliopsida; order Caryophyllales; family Plumbaginaceae; genus Limonium; species Limonium bicolor. The sequence continues at coordinate 4,013,913 of CM041781.1, read as the reverse complement.
TTCACACCCACTTCTTATAAATTTTTATTCCCTCCTATCAACCCATGGTAATAGAAAAGTTTTATTTTCACTCATAGATTAATTCTAATACCCTCCTATCAAGCAAGTCCTACCTAATAGTAGTTAACATCATCCGTTAGTGAAATCAAAGCTAGCCAAAATACACAAACGGTACAGTCAACCGAAAAACGGATTCAATTAAAATTGAATTTGATTAGGTTTCGCGATTTCAAAATTTGTTGGGACCATACTAGTAAGTTAACTAGTGCAATGCATATTCATTGAATTGTCACCAATTTGAAACAGCTGGCGATGGATGTTCATTTTCTATCGACAGAACTGGGCTATACGTTCGTTCACGCAATGCATGTAAAGTCTCCATCTTGCACTGAACCAACGCGCGCCTTTATGAATTATTTACGTTACGCCAACTTCTTCTATCCAGAAAATTAGGAACTGCCGCCTTGTACCCAATACTAGTTAAAATAATAATAGTGCTGACGCGTACATAAGCTGCGCGCCATACCTGGTGCAACTGAGGCTTGGAACTTAGCCACACACACACGTAGTGTGTATGAGAAAGTCTTTATACATCCAGATATCATTGTCTACGCATTAGTTCCTTTGTTTTGAGCTATTTTTGTGCGTGACGAAAGGTATGACATGTCACCATTATACCATTGTATTATTGGCATGATCAGGACCCCATTCTGCTGTTCCCTCCATTGCAGCCACCAGTAGTACCACATTTGACGTGACAGCTTGTATCGAGGCTGAAATTGAGGGAGTTGCTATCGGGGAGCGTTGTAAGCCTCTCGATTGTTCGGCTTTGGTATTCAATGAACCGGTCATATTGTGCTGTCTCTATACTCCTGTAGCCCAAGCTCAATATCACGGGTCCATCGGGAGGTTGACCCCGCATGTGCATTTCGTTTATTGGAGTTACGTGTGTGCTCGATAATTTGATGTGACCTTCCAAATTGAGTGATGACCAGCTAAGAGGTGTGTTTATGTTGTTGGACCATATAATATATATCTCAGTTGAACTAGGCCGTTAACGTCTACATCTGAGGTCCTTATCTTGGCAAGAAGACAAGGGAAATGTTTAACTGAAATTTGAAAAGGTAAAAAGAACTGAGAAGAGTTTAACTATAGGGTAATGCAAAACCAAAGTTGTACTCCAACACACAACAAAACGGTGCCTTATAACTGTGCGTATTTTTTGGTTTAGTAATGAATCTTCTTTATCTTTTACGACAGAAAAAGGGAATCAATGAACAAACAGTACGCATGGTGCTACAAACTAGTTACCTATCTCTTTTCCCTCTTCTTTTTTTCTTTTTCTGAGTAGGAGAGTAACCTTTTCAACATGAACAATATTGCAGCCAAGCGGCTTGCAAAGAATTACAGCAAGTGAGAATTCACAAAAAAAAAAAAAAATTAAGTCCAAGCAAACATGGTCTAGATTGATATTTGTATCCCAACAATTCTATCCAGTTTTACCCTTCAGACGTTTATATCAGTTCGTTTCTGTCTAACATAGCTGCTGAAGTCTGAAGAGGCTATAGAGTTGAATCTCGGGATATTATTGGCTTCAGGTGTTAACACTGGCCGTTGAGGATAAAAGGTAGGAGGAGGAGTAAGACTCTGTTGAGCTGGTAGAGGGGGGAGCGTATTGTACATGTAAGGTTCCCCGTTTACTCTGCAACAAAACGAAAAATGAAATGAAGTGTTTAATTAAGGAGACAATAGCCACAGGAGATCCATCTACGGTAAAATGAACAATTGGGAAGAAAAGGCTAGAGCACCTTGATTGCACAGACAAGTTAGAAAATCAAAACACGGGAAACATGATTTTAACAGTGTGGTTGTTGAACTACTTTTTGAATATTTGATAGTACCCTTACGCTTCAGTTCTGATTAGCATTCAACTCACAGCTGCTGATGTACCCCACATGGCAAAAAACATGAATGGTGAAATTGTATCACGTTACACTGACAGTACAGTGACTCACATTTTAATTCACTGATAATGGTGAAGATTCATATATGACAATTTTCCTTTTAAGTTTCTGAGCCGGTTTACACGTGTGAAGGGAGAGGAGAATACCTTGTACTTTTATAAAACTGATCTTCCTCCCTAGAAATTTCATCTAAACGTTTCACGGGCCTTTCTACAAGTGAATTGGGCCAAGAATTTGAAGTCGGCAATCCATCTGAAAAGTACCTTCGTCTGATCAACTGTTTATGGAAAGACAAAGAAAGTTTAAGGTGAGCTTCTCAAGGATAAAGCAAAAATTACAATGATTAAAATACAGAAGAGGCAACAAACCATGTGGAAGAACTTCATTATTGCTTCTTTGTCAAATCTTGCTTCTTTGGCAGCCTGGCAATAGCCAACAATATAGATAAAGGTCAAGGCAGTAAATTTAATAAGCACAGCCTATTAACTTAATAAACGAAACACGGTTATTTCAAAAAAGACCCACTCGCTTACTTATAAACGTCACTTTCAAAAAGTACACATAACAGAGACCGTACTTCATCTGTACTCATAGTTACGGTTAAATCATGTTCATAAGTGTACTGCCAACCGTGCACAAAAAAGATCATAAATTGTAACTGTATCTAGAGCAACCCATTTGGGTATTGTCTTGTCTATGGCGAGCAATTCAATGCCCAGTTATCAAAGCAGAACACAGAGACTACTAAACAGGATAATGACATTCAGACTGGTTGAGGTGAACAGAGACATGGGGTTACATTCGACAGCCATTCAAAACAATCACATCATGTTGCGTAGATTTACTATTTATGTAATCGAGCCTGTCTCTCCTACGCAAGACATACTGTATCCGTTAGCACATATAGATACATAAATGTACAACAACATTATAGATTAACTATAATCGCCCATAAGCAACTATCAATAATTGGAGCCTGTTATAGCTTAACTAAAATGATAGAGACTTCCAACCTCACAGTAAATACCAAAGTTCAACTCACCTAACCAGCACCAAACTGAAAATGCCACATCAGCTATCCTTAGGCCTCACATATTTATAACAAAAAACGATACAAATGCTCATACTCAATTTAGGAGTTGAATTATAGAAAGTGATGATCCTCACAGTTAAAAGTGCTTCA